>CM023489.1:40136648-40248272 GCA_013339685.2 Hyalomma asiaticum
CGAGCGAAGACTGTCTTCATAACACTTGAAGGGCTGTTCGAGTTTAAGGTCATGCCCTTTGGTCTTTGCTCGGCGCCTGCGACGTTCCAACGGACACAGTAATGACAGGCTTGAAGTGGCAGACTGCCTCGTCTACTTGGACGACGTCGTCGTATATGCTTCAAGCTTCAACGAACACCTCCACCGCCTCGAAGCTGTCCTTCAGGCCATCATGGCCTCCAGACTTACCTTGAAGCCAGAAGAGCGCCGCTTCGCATATGAGGAACTCTTTTTTCTGGGCTACATTATTAGCAAGCCTGGAGTACACCCTGATCCGCGGAAAACAGCTGCAATCGCGGCTTCCCGCGCCCATCGACAGGAACGCGGTATGCAGATTTCTTAGACTCTGCGCTTGTTACAGGCGCTGCGTCAAGAATTTTTGCGGATCACTGAGCCACTGAGGTAACTCACGAAGGCGGATGTCGAGTTGAAATGGGAAACGCCGCCATTCAATGCATTTCAAAAACTAAAGCGACACCTGCAAACGCCGCCAATACTCGCGCACTTCGACGAAGAAGCCGATACCGAAATCCACACCCACGTAAGCAGAGCAGGTGCAACAAACCACTCGCAATAGATTACACATGGCTAGATTTTGGCAAATGCTCCATTAACTAGGATAGTAATTGACAAGTGCCGTCATGCAGTTATGCCTTGAAAGAAATGACTGTACATGGTTGTACTTATTTCCCATAATGTGATCTAGTCTGGGGTACACAGGCTTTATCACATCTGATCAATTCTGTACACATTTGATGGTTACAGCCCATTTAGTCATCTTGTGTTTGTTGTATCTTGCCCTGGTGTTCTTTAGCTGTAAACATGTCGTACAGCTTCTTCAACCGCCATCTATTGGTGGTGTAAGAAAGCTAATGCCCTCCCGCCTTTGCTCACAATTCGCAACCTCCTCGCCTTCAGCTTCCTCCTCGGGTGCCCGCCGGCCGCTGCACGTTTTTACCCAGACGCATACATGTCCACTGTCGGAAGTTTCGACAGCGGCGACGAATGTTGGCCATTGTGGGCCGACTCACGCTACTCGCAGCTCGCTCGCTGTGTGCGGTGCGTGAGGCAGTTCATCGTGAGCTGGTGCAGCACTCTGAAGACGCACTCCAGAAGAGTATTCGGTGTCTTTAGTGTCTTTAAAGACAACAGATTAACACAGTTTATATCCTGGTTTTCATTAGTGCCCATCAGTATAGTTATAATTATGTCACCCATATCATCCAGTCCTGTGAACTTGCTGAGCGTGCATTATTAACACATCAATAAAACGAATAATATGCTGTGTTGTATTAAGGCTTCATATTATTTCGTCCTGGCGCATGTTGGAAAATATATCGTGGCATGATCGCACTTCGTCAAATTTTGATCTGTTTATGTGGGCCTCACAAAGATTGTTTGATGTCTTTGTTTCGGTCATTGGGTTAAGGAAGCTAAACGTCTCTTCAAATTTACGGCACATCATGATGGCACCCCCGACCGACTTCATTTCCCCTGAGTCCTGCGTAGCAAAAGTACTGTACGAAATTCCAGGAAGGGAGGAGAGAGAGGCCACCTGCCTGTCTGGCCTCTTCATCCCCTCCAGATGCCTATGGTAATGCTCCCTCCTAGTGCCTTCCCGTCCGTGCATTTAGGTGACCCGGTGAGCCACTGAAATGAGCCAGTTCATTACAGTGAGCTGATCCAGTCTGAGCCGCGCTTTGCCCATGTCTAGTGCTTGTTGCCACGACCGGAGTTGCCACTCGCGCCTCAGATTAGTCCTTCGTCTGTTAGTCCAGCTACGTATGCAACTATATCCATTACGTTAAAAATGATTTCTTTGGAAGATCTCGACATGTGAATGCGGCGCGCCGCCTTGGAAAAACATAAATAAAAAAGCACAACCGTGCATTCCTGCGACATTTTGACGCCACCTCACAGTTACTAAGACGAGTGACGTTTCAGTTTCATCCGGACACCACCCACCTCACTTTTCTCAACACTTGCTTCTTGAATGATTGACCGAAGCGTAATGCATATTGTGGTTCCTCCCACTGCAATGGCAGCCGCTGAAAACAGCGCTGGTGCCAATCACGCACCAACGGATCAGGAGCTGCCAGTGCGAATTGTTAAGAAAGCGTGCTGTTTGCGCGATGGCGTGGTTCGTGATCCCAGGACTCTGCGTTAAGTGTGTAATTTGCTGCAACATTATAAATATGTACATTGTACACGAAACGTCGACACGACTCAACCTAAGGACACTCACTTGCAACATCGTGCAGTCGAATGTTGTGCAGGGCAGAGACATAGGGTACTACAATGAGCTCCTTAACGTGGGTACTACACGCCGACTGAACAGCTGCCAATGAGGGCGGACTGCGCGCCTTTGGACTCTTCGAAAAGTACCCTACTTTGCACTTCGCTCATACTTCGTCTGAGTTCCGCACACTGTGTATATGTTGGTGCCCAGGCACCCAAAGCAAGAGTTTCACATCGACCACCAATTTCGACGAACTTCAGCTAGATACGCCGAGTTATGGGCAGGTCACAAAGACAGCCTCATCTCGACAGGGCCCAAACAACCTGTACAAACACACGCACCACGCGCGAGTGAGAATTTGTGTCGCCCTGGAAATAGTGCTCCTCCATTTCTGATACGCCGCGAGCACTTCGCTGTTCTTGTCCCTTCAAAATTCTGCCGTCGACAGCACACGTCATAAGCTCTCCCACAGCACCATCAGTCATAGACAAAATGGCGCTGGACTTTTTAAATGCGTGTCTGTCCGCAGTCCACTGCCTGCACACGCATACCCTCAATGGAACTCCAGTGTAGATGGTGCACAGTTCTTCGTGCTAGAGCTCTGCTATATAAAAACAAAAAAGTAGACGGTATTACAGATTTTCTGCATGGAATAAAAAACAAAAGATGGCGACTTTCCATACTAGCTATACTCCGTAATAAAAAAAGAAGACGGGCGCTATTGGCTATCGCGGCTGATATCATACGAGCCTGGAATGGTTAGCCAACTAAAGGCCCTAGAGTTTCATATATTCTGGAACAGCCTAGGTATAGCTTCCTCTATAACTTATATAACTTAGTTATAAAGGAGGCTACAATCTAGGTCAAGAACAAAGCAGCGTCAGCCCGTCCTAGAACCCCCCTCCAGCCAACGGTGCAGTTCCTTCAATGTTATGTCGCTTCACCATTGGCTGGTAGCGATCCTTTGACGGGATTATGACGCTTTCTTTCTTAGCATTCAGCTAAACTCGTGGATGACATCACGTGTCTTTTTTCTTCGAAAGCTACGCACAAAAGATATGTGTATATGTATTAGTGATTCCTTCTGTGGGCAGCGATGGCAATGCCGTCCAGTGCTCTGACTGACCTCACTGAAGTAACTGTGCAGCAGGGCAATAAATATGATAGTGGTATGCGCGCAATGCCAGTGGCCCAAGACATAGCCAACAACAGTGAGAGAGTTCAAAACGTTGAAGTATAATGTACGAAGTCTGTGTATGTCAAAATAATTTCTAGCCTTAAATAATGTGAAGCATCCAAAGCTTAGTTTTCTACATAAGTTATCTATACAAGATGTCCAGTGTAATGAAGGCTCTATAGTCAGGCCAAGGCAAGTGCAAGTATACGTGTTACCTTGTCAATGTGAGTTTCCTCAATTTACAGACCACCTGTTTCAGGTATCACTTTTCAGTTGGAGGAAAACACAATGTACTTGGTTTTTTTTAGTATTTTACCGTAAACTGTTTCGTTTAGACCACTGGGAAGTCACTTGCAGTTCTTTATTGGTGAGTGATCCGGCTTCCTGAAGAGAGTGACTTGCTATAATTACAGCAGTGTCATCTGCATACATGGCGCTTTGCATATGGGTTAAGGATGGAGGGTAATTGTTAATGAATAGGGAGAACAAAATTGCGCCAAGTACTGGACCGATTTTAAGGAAGTATGACAGTATGACGACAGGCACTCAGAGCTAAGGAAAAAGAAAGTATATTTTCACATGATCCGATTATGTCTAATGACAAGCCATAACACCATGAGGAACATCATGTACAACTGTCGTCAAAATAAGACCGCAATCAGATAAAACTGCATCTCTGCGCCATCTGACATTGAGCGTCTGGTGTCGAGACATCACAGTGCGCGTGCGCATCTTTTCATTCTCGCAGCCATGTCTTTTTACTGACTTGCAGCGGACCAGGTGATTACATGTAGCGTTTAACGCTAGGTGTCGCTTTCTTCAATCCGTGCCGAGGGTGAGAGGGGGGGGGGGGGCACCGGTGATAAGTTAGGCCGATGCCATTTTTCGCTCGCCCTCAGCCTAAGTCGCTTCCCTTTTTTGTACTTTCAAGGCCAACCCATGGCAATACATCAAGTGTTTTTCTTCTCGTCCATTCGCCTAGTATGTTTCATGTGCAAGGTGATCTGCCTGCCTCTTGTTATATTATGTTAATAAACTGAAGCATCCTTTCAGCTCAACCTTTTTCGGTGCCCTTGTTCGTATTTCAGTATCACATAGTACGCTTCATCCAAAACGAACGTGCAAAGAAGAGAACTATAATGATGTGCGTGGCGCCGGTTTGCCACTGAGACAAGATATGCTATCTCTTTATTCAGGCATAGCGAGCCGCGTACACTTCACCGCCACCGTGCCCCCGTCGAACTGAGCGCGTTGCGGATTGAAGAAAGAAAGTGACACCTAGCACAAGACGCTACATGTAATCACTTGGTCTGCTGCAAGCGAGGAAAAAGATATGGCTGCGAGAATGAAAGGACGCGCAAGTGCACTGTGACGTCTCGACACCAAACGCTCCACATCAGATGGCACGGAGATGCAGTTTTATCTGATTGCGGTCGTCGCTCGTGCGTCCCGACTTATTTTGACGATGGTTGTACATTTGTGCGGACGTGTGAGGATTGAATGCACGCTGGTATAGTACTGGGTGCAGTTATGGTCAAAGTGAGCAATGCAAGTTGTGGGAACAGACATTATACACTGACATCATAAACAGGGTACACACATAAACTTCAGCCTAACAGCACAATAAACCATTGAAAGATGAAGCAAGCATGCAGAATGTGTGTAGGTACGCTATGACAATGTTTTCATCACAACTCAACTTGCCAAGAGGAGGCACAACGAAAGTGACAAACACAGTAAAAGACACCAACAAAAGACGAAAGGCTCCGAAGCTTTTCAGGTTCAACGGAAGCCCTGTTCACATACAAGTAGGTTGTTGAGGCGAGCTTGAGATAGAGAGATGCGTTGAGGAAAAGACTCTAGTTCCTACAGCGCTAGCTTGGAGCATTGTGTAGTGTCTTGGGAGGAAGGGGAGCAAAAGAGGAAAGAAGAGCCAAAGGAAACGTCCCTGCCACAAAGAGTAGTCCAAAACGTATTTTTCTAAAGCCACTTCTTTTGTATTTGGCAGGAGAAGCAAGCTTTTGTGAATCGTACTTGACCTTCTTTATCCACTACACTCACCTCTAATCAATCAATGCTCCCCCCCACAAACAACACCACCTAAGGATAAACAGAAGTATGTACATTTCTGACCTTCATGGCTTCTCCTTTCCATGAAGACAAAAGATGTGCCTAATGAGATGGTGCTTTTGTTTAAAGGACGCCTTGCAGTGGACACAGGAAAAGGGACGCTCTCCTGTGTGGGTGCGGATGTGGTTATCGAGGCTCCTTTTATGTGCAAAGGCTGAATTGCAGTGGACACAGGAAAAGGGGCGCTCCCCTGTGTGGGTGCGGATGTGGTCCTTGAGGCTGCCACTCCAACAGAATGCAGCCGGACAGAGGCGGCACTGAAAGGGGCGCTGGCCAGTGTGTTTACGAAGGTGGTTATTCATGTCACCCTTTCGCTTCGTCACATAAGTGCACTGTCGACAGGAATGCCGTTCGCCTTTTACCGACACGAGTGAATTGTACTGCTCCAGGGAGGCCGAGGGTGAGGAGCCTGCAACAGCCAGAGGAAGCACAGGAAGTAATGCAAACCATATGCCACAAGCTTTTTGGAACTAGACTGCAGCATTATGCATGTTTAATACAATAGTTACAATACAAGTCAGGCACCATTTTTATAACCACCGCTGCAAAGAGAGACGCTGCAATGATTCTCCCCTATGTTCATGCGAAGCAGCACAGTGGAAGATTGCACAGGCGTGCGTGTGGAAGTCTGGCTTTACCTCGCGAAGTTTTTATCATTTAAGCTTGTTAAAAGTGATGCCCGAAGAGTTTATAACCTCTGCAAGCGTACATACATAATTGCGACTAGCTTGTTTATTTCCCACAAGGATGCGATTTCAACTGCTGGCATTCAGCTGCTGCCATATATGAGTGACGCAGTCATTCCTGCCCATTTTCTTTAATGCTGTGCATATGCTTCCAAGCATGTGAACCATACCTGTAAGAAGTAATGCACTTTTCATGATTACAGTGCAAGCTGTTATGAGACCACAACAACGGTCATTTTTGCGCTGTAGCTGTCCGCCGCCGCCATCGCCGCCGGTGTCCGTAACCACTATCGCACAAATTTCAGAAAAAATAACCAGGATCGAAGAGTATTCCAACTTGTCCTCTGCGTGGATTCGAACCCACACACTCTGCGTGGCAGTCGAGCATTCTACCACTGAGCTACGCCTGTGCTTGAAAAATCATCGCTAAAAGACAAACAGGTATAACACCTGCCTAGGAATCGCATTAAAAATGTAATGTTACGTGACAGAATAATAATACGCCACTATACATCGCGGAAAGTGGATTGCATAACGAGTTCGAGGAATAATTTCAAAGGACACAGGGGTGTATGCTTTGTAGTCTGAATCCATTACAGAGGCATCATCTACATCATCATTATGAAACAATCTTCCACTTTACCACCATCATTATTATGAACCGCAGCCCTTTATCATGTCGTATCGTGCCATGCAACATGCGGCAGGCGATGTGCGCAGCCCCGGCAGCAACTTGACTTGGCTCTTCGATATACCTGATGGCTCCTCCTCCTCGTACATTGCAACAATGCAAGAACAGTAACCGTACAAGATAAAACATGAATGAAATAAATTCTTATGCAACTGTAACATATGAGAAAGGAAAGACAATGGCAACAAGAGTTAGAATGAAACAAAAATTCATGGTGATGTAAACACAGGCAAATTAATAAGCTCTACACAAAGAATGAGTTTTCTGTGTACTAAAATGGCTAACACATTTCTCGTGAATGTTGCTAGACTGCTTAAGTGGAAGCAAAATGATACCAAGTCCTTCAAGAGGTAACTTGTTCACAGAAATTATGCTTGAGCCATCTACATGCCGCAAACAGAATCGCCATATCCAGACTATTTTAACTGAATGGACAGGAAGCTACCACTCTTGAAATCCATAGTGATATCCCTATATATGACTGAAAAGTCTTGAATATCTTACCCTGCTCATTGAGCTCACCTAACAAAGCACTACATGCTCAGTGGCATCATACTCTTATCATGAACTCAACAGGTGTAGAAAAAGTATGACTAAAATGCACGTGATAAAGTGTATCAAAGAAATAAGGAAAGTACTGATGAGTTGAGAATTGCTGAAATTGAGAATTGTGCAATTTTTGATAGTGGAAGAAAAAGCACGCCATGGTGAGCGCCTGGAAAAATATCTTCCATTTTGTTGGTAGCCCTGTAAGAAAATAAAATTTAGTTCGTCAAGTTTGGTATAGATATTGCGTAGCTTAAAAGTGTTACATTTGAACAGCAACAAGGACGGCACGGTCAAATCCATAAGCAAACTTATAAAAGACTTCTGTCGTAAACTTATTTCACAGCATATCACTGGCATACTGCAATGCAAAAGTAAAGAACATCTACCAAGTTCTGTGGGCAATTTATCTACAAAAGAGCAACACTCGCACTGTTGAACAACACGCTTTCACAGCCAAAAACGCCATCACCAAATATGGTCAGAGCCTATGCTTTGTAAGAGAGGCACAATTCTTTTGCTATGACAACTAAGCAACGAGAGCCATTCAGTTAGTCAAAATTTCTTTATATTAACCTGGCAAGAACGAAATCATTGATTTCACTCCTGTCAATATAAGTAATCACAGAAAGTCAACACCACCATCAATTCACAGCAAAATATTGCAACATAATAGGGCAAACAAGCAAATGATGTTTAAGAAGAAACAGCTGCAATGAATTTCTCTCAATATGCAAAGCGTGCAACTTCCTGGATGCTCCATTGGAGGTATGGACACACCTGCAACAACACAGACGTCAGTGTCAAAGCCAGCACAAGTACTCTCAAAACACCCACACTTGCTTTTACCTTTAGCCGAAACCAAACCTGCATGCAACACATCACTTGCAATCGATTACTCATGAGCAGGTTTTAGCAAATGCTCAATTAACTTATGTAGTAATTGAGAAGTGCGTGAGTTATGTTTTGTACAAAAAAATGACTGTACATGGTTCTAACTATTACCCGTAATGTTATCTAGTCTACGGCGCACAGACTTGATCACATTTGACTAAGTCTGTACACAGTTGATAGTTACTGCTCATCTTGTCGTCTTGTGTTTCCCGTCTCTGTCCCTGGTGTTCTTTCACTGTAACATGTCGTAGAGCTTCTTCAATCGCCAGGAGTTGCATTCACACATGTGAATAGAGAATGCAAAGTTAATGAAACGATGTAGTAACCATAAAATTGCACAACGTGCTTTCAAAGTCAAGTTGGTTCAACATAGCGCAATTTTTTTTTTTTAACTCGGCTCGCACATTCTTATACTACCGCAGTGCTCAACAAAACGTTCACCACTGCCCAGGCCCGCTAAGTTCAACAAAAAAAGAAAAAAAAAAAAGAAAAGAAAGGCGGAGCGGAGTGGCAACTTGCAGCCAACTGGTCTTCGAGGCAGCTTGCGGAACGTGGTTTCAGGGTGATTTCGAGAGATTTCGAGATCAGCTTACTACAATTAATGTTTTACATTGTTATCACAGCCTGCTTCATCCAGCAGCTGACATTTGCAAGCACGTTCGCCCAGCAAAAAGAAGGGCAACGGCATGATTCACTGGTGTCCGCCTGTCTCCATTCTCATCCTACCGCAACACGCGTTCATATTTCATGTCGAGTTAAAGAAAAAAGAAAGAAATATGCTGTTATATATTTTATGGCACCACGTTCGACAAACGCAGCAGCCGCGTTTCGCTCTCAAACCGAAACCAGTAGTCGGAGAATGCGTTTAGTTGTGCAGGCAACTCATTTCTCGACCACTTTAGAACGACAATACGGTATGGCACGAGATATCAAACATCGACCACATCACTGCCAAAACACCGTGCCCTCGCACAAGTACGTACGATCACGCTTATTAGCGCTTCACTGAATTCGAGGCACTTGCAACTATTCAGCTGCGGCTGTCTACGGAACTTCAAAGCAAGTGCACAGTAGAGCAGGCCCATCATCACATTTCGCCCATTTAAGAGTTCAAGCAACATGTCATCAAGGCATCAACTTCCAACGTCTCTCTCGTACACCGTGGGGCAGGAGACTAAACGGCGTACACGTTACGTTAGCAGGGAGACATGCGCGGGATTCACGTGCAGTCACTTGACAGTCATTGTCCGTGGCCATTGCATGCGTTCATTACTCGTTGCCACGACCGGAGTTGTCACTCACGCGCTCACGCTTCGAATTAGTCCTTCGCGTGTTAGTCCAGCTACGAATGCTACTATACCCATTACGTAAAAAATGATTTGGTCGGATGAGCTCGACATATGAATGTGGCGCGTCGCCTCGAAGGCTTGAACGAGAATAAATAAATAAAAAACAAACATGCACTCCTGCTACATTGGCGCCACCTTGCAACTACTAATGACGAGTGACGTTTCGGTTTCGATCCGGACACCGCCCACGTCGCTTTTCTCAACACGCTCTTTTTGAATGATTGACAGAAGCGTAAATGCATATGTGCTTCTTCCCACAGCAATGGCAGCCGCTGAAAACAGCGTGAGTGCCAATCACGCGCCAACGGATCAGGAGCCGCCAATGCGAATTGTTAGGCAAGCAAGCTCTTAGTGCGATCGCGCGGTTCGTGATTGTGCACATAGCGCAAGTCTTTCTGATCATTAGAATGCCAATACAAGAACTCTGCGTTGTGTTCAATTTTTCACAAGATTACATCTATGCGCATTGCGAGGTGTCGACGCGACTCAACCTGAAGAATTTTACTTGAAGGATCGTACAGTCGAGTGTAGCGCAGGGCGGAGAAGTATGGTACTACCACGACCTCCTCAACGTCGGTACTTCTCTAACGAGGGACGAACCTTTGGCGTCTTGAAAAGTACCCTACTTGGCACTTATCTCATACTTCATCCGAGTTCAGGTCCACTGACTGCGTATACGTTCGTGCCCCAACACCGAAAACGAAAGTTTTCACATCGACAACCAATTTCGACGAACTTCAGCTAGATACGCCGAGTTATGACCAGTGCACAAAGACAGCCGACCTCACCTCGAGACAGCCTAAACAACTTGTACAAACACACGCACCATCCGCGAGTGAGAATGTGGTGTCGCCCTGGAAATACTGCTCTCCCTTTGTGATACGCCGCGAGCATTTCGCCGTTTTCGTACCTTCAAAATTGTGCCGGTCGACACCACACATATGTAATAAGCTTTCCCACAGCACCACCAGTCGTAGAAAAAATAGCGCTGCACGTTTCCAATGCGTGCCTGTCCGTAGCCCACTGCCTGCACATGAATAGACTCAATGGAACCTCAGTATACATGGTGTACAGTTCCGTGCTACACCGCTGCTGTATAAAAAGGAAAAACTAGAACGTATTACACATTTTCTGTACGGAATCAGAAACAAAAGATGGCGACCAGTAGCCCACCCAGGATCTCTGCCAGGGGGGGGTTCAATTTTTCACGAAGGGCTGGGCAAGCGATTACGCAGTTATGTGTGTAAAAAAAAAAAAGTAAATAAAATGCCAAATAGTGACATCAATGATGATTATTTTGATTATTTTTTCGACGTTTTGCGGACATTAGCTCCACATTCTTCTAGGCCATAGGACCAATTACGGAGTGGCAGGAGAGTTAGGTTGACTTCAGGGGGGGGTTACAACCCCTGAAACACACCCCCGTCGTTGCGCCACTGATGGCGCCTTCGTACACTATTGCCTAGACTCCGTAAAAAAAAGAAAAAGCAGAAAGGCCCTATCAATTGGCTTTCCCGACTTGTATATGAGCACTGAATGGGTAGCCAACTAAAGGCCCTAGAGTCGCATATACTCGGGAACAGCCTAGGCATAGCTTCCTCAATAACTTACATAGCTTAGTTAGAGGGGGCTACCGGCTACAGGTCAACTAAAAAGCAGCGTCAAGCCCGTCAAAGAAACCCCTTCCATCCAATGGTACTGTTCCGTCAACTTTAATGTCGCTGCACCAGTGTTAATGATCCTCTGACGGGGCAGACGCCTTTTTTTTTTTTTTTTGCCTGTAATGTACCGGTATACTTTTATCCCTACTGAGGGCGGCTTCAGTAGGGATACCAGTGTAGCGTGTCGTTGCCGAGGCTTCGGTAGGGCGGCTGTCTTGGGAGGCATTGCCGTCGCGAGCCTGCGCCCCACAGCTAAGCGAGCTGAGGAGAAACAGCTATGTTTAGGGAGGAAGGCGACACAAATGTGCCCATTGCTGCCTCGGTGCATGGTGCTTCATTTATCCTATTGCATTGATGATTTGAAAATGACACAACCGGATCAGTGACACATTCAAAAAGCTCAGAGATGTATCCTTTGTCAAGCTGAAGACCTCAGGTCACAGAACACATTGGTGAAAAAAAAAGAAAGCGGACCATTAATTAGATTGAACTTGATTGGAGCAATCTCTGTTCACTTCCTTTATGCAAAAAGTATATCAGGAAGCCACAATACGATGGCGTCAAGCACATTTGCATGCTGACATTATTATAATTCATGGGATAGATTGTACCAATCTTGGTCATAGGTTTTTTTGTACCGTTCGTTTTCAATGTGCAAGACACATGGCATTCCTTGAGCCATGGGACCGCATAGTGACTTCTTACTTAGAAAGGAAACGCGATGGAAACACTGCAAACAAGAGCTTAGTGTGAACGCCAGCAAACACGTATACTATGTACGACAGCCGGCTAGCAGTATTCAACTGTGCTAATAGTGCAAACGTGTTCTTTTCAAGACAGCTTCATGCCTCTGAAAATTGCGTGTGCATTCACCCGCTTGCTACCACAGTCAAAGGACCGACCTACAAAGGTGCAACACCCCTGGCGTAGTGTACAAAGTGTCGTGTCCTGAATGTCCCGCCAGCTTCACAGGCGAGAGGAAGTGTTTCCCAGAAAGAACACCTCAACACAGGAACGACGTCAGGAAGACGGAAATGCAACGTAGATCTCTGGCAGAGCACTGCGAGAAGTGCGACCAAAATATTGACTTCGACGGCGCTTCTGTTATTGAAACAGAAAGGAATTTGGAAAAGAGGCTCTTGCTCGAGTCCTGGCACATTCAACACACACCTGGCAAGGTGAACCGCTCACTGGGAACAATGCCTTCGAGACCTGAAGGAAAGGGAAAACCGGAGCCGTGGTGAGAAAACAAGATGCGGCGACACTTCTGTGACCAACACAGTCACCCACTGAGGAGGGGACCGAGTCGGTCCAAAAACGTCTAGCTCTCTTTAAACTGTGGCTGGAGCTATTTCAACTTCCTAAATTTTTTACCCAGGCAGATTTCTGTCGAAATGTTTACATGGAAGTGTGCCTGAATGTTCAAAAGCATATGTATTGTCACTGCATCATGAGAAGACGCAGCAACAGGACATGTGCTCTTTCTTTGTCTCATGCAGATGTTGAATATGAAGTCAGTAACAAGACATTGACATCATGGTCACTCGCTTTCATCACCGGGTGAATACATGGAGTTTTCAGTTAAACTCATGGATGACATCATGTCTACTGTTTCTTTGGAAGCTACGCACAAGAGATATCTGTATATGTATCAGTGATTCCTACTGTGGGCAGCGATGGCAATGCCGTCCAATGCTCTGACTGACCTCACTGAAATAATAAATGTGCAGCAGGGCAATAAAATGTCATAGTGGTGCGCGCGCCATGCCAGTGGCCCAAGACATTGCCAACGACAGTGTGACAGCTCAAGCACAAGCGCTCTTACGTTCATTTGAAGTGTACAAATCTCCTTTTAGGGTCCGTGCTCATGCATGTGACAGATGTGCGTCATCACTGCTATATAAATGCGAAACCAAAAGGCTCACCACATTTTTATAATATCTTATATCTTTCAGGAGCAAGACGTCACAATACACGTATTTAACTAGAGCAGCATTGTGCAAAACATTTGAAGTTCCTAGGCTTTTTATGTCAAGTCCCCCCTCACTCTTATGTGGTATAACCACAGCTTAAATTCTGAGGAGATACCAGACACATAAATTTTTGATCAAAATTTATACGTAGTAATAGAAGACCAGAAATTGGTTACACAATGTGTGATAACTTAATATTACACAATTTATATAGAGCATGTCATGCTTGAAAATTTCCGCGAGAAGAGGGCTAAATTCCGGGGTGACAACACAAAAAGGCATTGAGTGACGCAAGCATCACCTGGATCACAAGCCTAACCAGAAATATTTTTCAAGGGGTGTCATACACAATGCAGCGTGAAAGTACCATGTGCAGAAAAGACTGAAAGTAGAGAGAAGGGGCACTCACAAATTTGGTGGCTACTCTGGTACCGAAGCACCTCCCTTGCTATACCCTTGATGTACTGTGTGTGCTATGTTGCACAAGCGTTCACGTGGGTATGCTTAAGTGCACGTCATCACTATTGCCATGAACATTTATACAACTCATGGCCCCTGATGCGATAATTTGTTGACAGCTGTCACAATAAGTCCCAGGAAGGGACCACACATTCCACTTCTGGACTTTAAGAAATTCATCACAGTGTTTCTGGCAAGCATGCGAACCTTATAGCGCAGTCAGTTTATTATCCAACTTCAGTGTCCGTGCTTTTTGAAGCGTAGGTGTCTACAACCTCGGCCATGGCACTGGTCATCCAACAGAAACTGACTGTACTTTGTTGGGTAAAAAATAAACACACATCAAAACAGAGTTACATCATCGTAGGAAATTATCGAAATACAGTAAGAACAGAATACATAATATTTTACAACAACGGGCAAGCAGGGTAGCATCGCACCATGCATGTCAGTTTCCTTCTTCTGGTGCCACACACTGTTCGCTGGTTCCTTCAATGCAGTGTGCTGCTCTTGAGGAATTCCGAAGACAGAGCATTTCCGAAGTACTGAAGTTGTCCGATCATACAAGTGCTGCGCTCCAGAGAGGCACAGCAACTGTAGTTCAAGTTCCAAGGTGCACATCATTACATTTCCACAAGATGTGCAGCTGTGAAGAAAATGGCTCTACGCATTTTCACGAGACAATTTTGGTCCTTCACATTATTCTTGGGTGAGTTATCATGCATAGGTCTTTTCAGTTCATACTTCATGCGCATACTTGCAGAGAGCCACAATATAACTGAAGATAGATAACAGATTAATCCTTAGGATCCGGAAAAGTGCCACCTTTATTAAGCAGCATGCTGTCACTTCTAGAGCTACTCCATGCTTTTGCTGAAAAGTACATTACAAAATAGTAGGATGCTAGCATACAAGTCGAATGAGAAAACAATGTTAAAAACACAGAGAAGCTAAACATCTGGCACAATCTACCATAGCCAATAACAATTGCTTCTTTCTCCATAGCAGCCCAAAATACACGCAATTTTAACCGCACAATGTCAGCAAATAAACTCACAAAATGTATTCTATCCAATGATTACTCCAAGCAGAAACAGCTTACAATGTATTTTAAATGTGTGGCTTTGAACAATGTTACAAGACAGTACAGCAACCTGATTGACACTAAGTAATTCTTTTCAACATGTCAGAAAAAAGGAAAAGGAAAGAAACATGAACCTCCCAGTCAGTTGAACATGCCAAAGTTACATGTTAGTGCTGGCTTCTAGATCACAAGTGAGCCATTCTGTTAGACTAAGGGAAGTACTTAATTGTCTTCAATAATGAGAAGAAGGATGCTTTATTTGCACTGAAAAGGATTTTCAAAAGCTTCTGCAAGGACATCTGGATCTGTAGTCGATGTGGCTAGTCCAAGATCCGTTACAGGCATGCCATATTGCGGTCTAATTAGCAAGTGCAATGATTATATTTGAAATTCAATTGCAAATCACATGTTCAAATAAGCTTATGCAACAGAAGAAAACACATTGTGACGTGTACACCCGGTCAGTAGTATGACATTAATATGGTGACTGGTGGCATCCCGATAGAAACTTTCCCGAGCGACTGCATCATATTTAGCAGACATTTAATTAGGGTAGATATACTGTTCCAAATCTTCGCCTGACAAACAATATTGTTCGACGGCCATAAATATTGTGGACTATCAACAGATTAAGATTTAGTTGTTCCGCCTGACGAGTGTGACCTCTGGATTTTAATAAAAGTGACGAGTGTAAGGGTACGTTATTATTCACCATTTCGTGAACTAATGTAGTGATTTTGTATTTCCTAACCATAATAATAGGCATTATGTTTAGATTACTGAAAAGTTCAGATGATGGCACATTCCTGGGTGCTGATGCAATAGTTCGTACAGCGCTTTTCCTTTGCAAAATCTTGACGACCGTACAATATGAAGCATATGTGTAGCTCCATGATTCATTGCAGCGGGTCAGGTGAGAGAGAAAAAGTTTAAAGTATAATATACAGAGTCAGCGTGCGTTAAATTAATTTCTACTCTTAAACAATGTGAAACATCCAAACATTACTTTTCTCATAAATTATCTATACAAGATGTCTAGAGTAATGAAGGCTCTACAGTCAGGCCAAGGAAAGTATATGTGTTTACCTTGTCAATGTGAGTTTCCTCAATTTACACACCATGTGTTTCAGGTATTACTTTTCGGTTGGAGGCAAAAACAATTTACTTAGTTTTCTTAAAATTTTATCATAAACTGTTTCATTCAGACCACTGAGGAGTTACTTTCACTTCTTTATAGGTGAGTGATACGGCTTCCTGAAGAGAGTGACTTGCTATAATTACAGCAGTGTCATCTGCATACGCGGCTCTTTGCATATGGGTTAAGGATAGAGAGTAATCGTTAATGAATAGGGAGAACAAAATTGGGCCAAGTATTGGACCATGTTTAAGAAACTATGAAAGTATGACGACAGGCACTCAGAACTAAGGAAAAAGAAAGTATACTTTCACACAATCCGATTACGTCTAATGACAAGCCATAACACCATGACGAATACCAAGTACATTTGTGCGGCTGTGTGAGGATTGAATGCATGCTGGTATAGTACTAGATGCAGCTACGGTCAAAGTGAACAATGCAAGTCTTTGAAACAGACATTATAGAATGAAAGCATAAACAGCGAACACACATAAACTTCAGCCTAACAGTGCAATAAATCGTGGAAAGATGAAACAAGCAGGCAGAATGTTTGAAGGTATGCTACAATGATGTTTTCACAATTCAACTTGCCAAGAGGAGGCACAATGAAAGCGACAAACAGTGAAAGACACCAACAAAAAATGAAAGGCTCCGAAGCTCTTCAGGTTCAACAGAAGCCCTGTTCACATACAAGTAGGTGGTTGAGGTGAGTTTGACATAGAGAGATGTGTTGAGGAAAAGGCGCATTGTGTAGCGTCTTGGGAGGAAGGGGAGCAAAAGAGGAAAGAAGAGCCAAAAGGAAATGCCTGTGCCTCAACGAGCAGTTAAACACTTATTTTTCTAATGCCATGTCTCCCATAGTCGTACTTGACCTCCCTTATCCACTACACTCACCTCTAATAGATGAACACTCCCCCACCACCATTTACACCACTTAAAAAATAAAAAGAAGTACATGTATTCCTGACCTTTTATGGATTTTCCTTTGTATGAAGCAGAGATATGTGCCTAGTGAGATGGTGCTTTTGTTTAAAGGACGCCTTGCAGTGGACACAGGAAAATGGACGCTCCCCTGTGTGGGTGCGGATGTGGTCATTGAGGTTGCCACTGAAACAGAATGTAGCCGGACAGAGGTGGCAGTGAAAGGGGCGCTCGCCAGTGTGTTTACGAAGGTGCTTATTCATGTAGGACTTTTGCTTGGTCACATAAGCGCACTGTCGACAGGAATGCACTTTGCCTTGTACAGACACGAGTGAATTGTACTGCTCCAGGGAAGCCAAGGGTGAGGAGCCTGCAAAAGCCAGGGGAAGCACAGGAAGTAATCCAAACCATCAGCCACAAGCTTTTTCGAACTAGACTGCAGCATTAGGCATGTTTGAAACAATACTTAGAATACAAGTCGGGTGCCATTTTTATAATCACCAATGAAAAGAGAGATGCTACAATGATTCTCCCGTGTTCATGCGAAGCAGCACCTTGGAAGATTGCACAGGCGTGCTGTAGGAAGTCTGGCTTTACCCTGCGAACTGTTTTTATCAGTTGGGCCTGTTGAAGTTGATGTCCAAACAGTTTATAATCTTTCCAAGCGCACATACATACTTGTCACTAGCTTTCTTTTTTTCCCACAACGATGTGATTTCAACTGCTCGCATTCAGCTACTGCCATATATAAGTGATGCAATCATTCCTGCACAATTTCTTTAATTTTGTGCATATGCTTCCAAGCATGTGACGCATACTTGTAACTAGTAATGCGCTTTTCAATATTAATGTGTTTCTTAGTCTTATTTCTTTCATTTGTCAATAAGCAGTGTGCTAACAATCCTGAAAGTATCTTGATGCCACTTCCTGGTCACCCTAAAAAATTGGATACACTTTCTTTCATAAGGCGCTACAAGGATATTGGATTTGCAATAAAACAAACACTGTGCTTCACATTTGCTGAAATAAACACGACCAACAAATGTTTTAAAGAAAAGCAATAAAAGAGAAAATGCCCAGCATGATCACATGTGCAGATGTAGCTTCTTTCCTCTTACATTTGTAGCGGCCCCTGCACTAACTGGGACAAATGTTCAACACCACCCTGCTAGAAATCCCGTCACTAAATCTTTACGTTAAGCATGAAGTGAGGTAGCCACGTGTGGTAGTTCAAATTATACTTGGCAAAGCTTTCCAGCTCTCCTTTAAGCATTGAACGGTTCGACTTATCACTGCACCTCTATTCACTCGCAAATATTGTACATCCTAAGAATGCAAAAACAGTAAGCGTACAAGATAAAACATGAATGAAAAAAAAACTATTATGCAACTGAAACATATGAGAACGGAAAGACAATGGCAACAAGACTTAGAATGAAACAAAATTCCTGGTGATGAAAACACAGGCAAATTTGTAAGCACTATACAAAAAATGGGTGTTCAGTGTAGGAACATAGCTGACACATTTCTCATTAAAGGGACCCTGAAACGGTTTTGACGATTTTGTGCAAACATGGTGATCCGGTAGAGCGGGTCACTAGGACCATTACAGGACAGATTTTAGCGCTGTGCGTAAAGTGTGTAATTTACAATAAGGTTTTGAACACGCGTATCGCAAAAGGTCGCAGCGGCTCGCCAAAAAGCGTTTTCAAACGCCCCTGTCATCGAGCGATCAAATGAGAGGTCGCTGATTGGCCCCGACCCAAGTGACGTGCACGTAATTTTCAAAACCTAGCTGCGAACAACGTGCTTCTACAACGTACTCCTTTGTTTCAGCCAACGGTATCATCGCGGCATCTGGCGGCGTCACACGAGTCGCCGGCGCTCTATTACAGAGGCTAGCACTGCCGAGGCGGGCGACCTCAGTGAGGATATCGGGGCGCTATGTCACTACGGGAGGCTCGGCAGAGCGGCTGACGCGGGAGGCGCTGTCGTCGCTAGCGCGCACTCCGCAGCAGATCGAGTTGAGGAGGAACAGCAGTGGTAAGGAGGAAGGCGACAGAAATAAGCCCATAGCTGCCTTAGCGCATTGTGCTTCGCTTTATTTATGGTGTGAATGATTTCGCAATTGTGTTGCCTAATCAGTGACGCAATGTCAAAAAAACGTTTCAGGGACCCTTTAATGTTACTAGACTGATTCAGTGGAAGCAAAATGATAACAAGTCCTGCAAGAGGTAACTTGTTCACACAAATTACGCGCCAGCCATTTACATTACCGCAAACAGAATTGCCACATCCCTTCATATAAGACTCTCTTACTTGAATGGACAGGAAGTGTGTACACCGTTGGAAATCCATTCTGATATGCCTATATGATTGAAAAGTCTTGAGCATCTTACCCTGCTCATTGCGATCAACCTAACAAAGCACTACATGCGTTGTAGGCATCATACTGTTCTTATCATGAGCTCAACAAGTGTAGAAAAGGTATTACTAAAATGCATCTTATAAGATGTATCAAAGAAATAAGGGAAGAACTAATGAGTTGAGAATTGATGAAATTCAGAATTGTGCAAGTTAAGATGGTGGAAGTGAAAAGCAACACATGGTGGGCATCTGGGAAACCACTCTTCCGATCGTTGCAAGTCCTGTAAGAAAATAAAGCTTAGTTGGTCAGGTTTGGTATAGACATTGCACACACTTAAAAGTGTTACACTTGAATAGCAACAAGGACTGCACAGTCAAATCCATAACAAACTTATGGGCCACACTACGTGTGATAATAACTTATATAATGTAGAAGAGAAGCTCAGGGGAAGATGGATGCTTGAATCGATGAACAAATCGCAAAGTACGATTTAAAACAGCGAATGTCCCGGGAGCCAACGTTTCGACAAGCGGACTTGTCTTCGTCAGGGCGGCAACTGCCTTCTCCAGCGTTCGTTTAGGTACGCCTTTGCACACTCTCCCCCATCCTCAGATAGAGAGGAGGAAAAGACAAAGTAGGGACAAGGGGCACTCACAAATCTAGTGGCTATTCTGGTATCGAAGCACCTCCCTTGCTACACCCTTGATGTACTGTGTGCGCCATGTTGCACAAGCGTTCATGTGGGTATGCTTAAGTGCACGTAATTATTTCCATGAACATCTGTACAACTCACGGCCCCTGGTGCGATAATTTGTTGACGGCTGTCGCAATAAGTCCCAAGAAGGGACCCCACACTCCACTTCTGGACTTTTAAGATTCAAATAAATTCCATTAAGGCATCTATTCTCTGTCAAAATTCATCGCAAACTTTCTGGCAAGCATGCGAATTTTATGGTGCAGTCAGTTTATTATACAATTTCGGTGTGCGTGCTTTTTGAAGCGTAGGTGTCTACAACTTTAGCCATGGCACTGGTCATCTAGCAAAAACTGACTATACTTTGGTGGGTAAAAAAATAAACATTCAAAACAGAGTTGCATCATCGCAGGAAGTTAAAAATATACAGCAAGAACAGAACATGTAACAATATTCTACAACAATGGGCAAGCAGAGTAGCATCACACCAGGCATGTCAGTTCGTTTCTTATGGTGCCACACATTGTCTGTTGGTTCCTTGAATGCAGCGTGCCGCTCTCGATGATCTCAGAAGACAGAGCACTGCCGAAGTACTGAATTTGTCCGACCATACAAGTGCTGTGCTCCAGAGAGGTATAGCAACTATAATTCAAGCTCCAAGGTGCACATCATTACAATTCCACAAGACGTGGAGCTGTGAAGAAGATGGCTCTACGCATTTTCATGAGAAAACTTCGCTCCTTCACATTATTCCTGGGTGAATTATCCTGCATAGTTCTCAGTTTATGCTTCACGCTTAAATGCAGAGAGGCACAATATAACAGAAGCTAGGCAACAGATTAATCCTTAGGAGTCGGAAAAGTGCCACCTTTATTAAGTAGCATGCTGTCACTTCTGGAGAGACTGCATGCTTTTGCTGAACAGTACATTATAAAATAGTAGGATGTCCTATCCTTTGCTAGCATACAAGCCGAATGAGAAAACGTCAAAAACACACAGAAGCTAAACATCTGGCACAATCTGTCATGAACAATAACAATTGCTTCTTTCTCCATAGCAGCCCAAAATATATGCAATTTTAACCGCTCAGTGTCAGCAAATAAACTCACAAAATGCATTCTATCCAATGACTACTGCAAGCAGAAACAGCGTACAATGTATCTTAAATGTGTGGCTTTAAACAATGTTACAAGACCGTACGGAAACCTGGTTGACGCTAAGTAATTCTTTTCAACACGTCAGAAAAAAGTAAAAAAGAAAGAAACATGAATGTCCGAGTCAGTTGAACATGCCAAAGTTACATGTCAGTGCTGGCTTCTAGATCAGAAGTGAGCCATTCTGTAAGACTAAGGGAAGTAATTAACTGTCTTTAATAGTAATAAGAGGGATACTTTATTTGCACTGAAAAGGATTTTCAAAAGCTTCTGCAAAAAAATCCGAATCTGTAGTCGATATGGCTATTTGAGGATCCCGTACAGGCATGCCATATTGTGGTCCAATTAGCGAGTGCAATGTTTATATTTGAAATTCAATCACAAATCACATGTTCAAATAAGCATATGTAACAGAAGAAAACACATGTACACCTGGTCAGTAGTATGAGATTAATATGGTGACTGGTGACATTCCAATAGAAAGAGTTTCCCGAGCGACTGCATCATATTTAGCGGAGATTTAATTAGGGTAGATATACTGTTCCAAATCTTCGCCCCAACAAACAATAGTGTTAGACGGCCACAAATAATATGGAGTATTAACACATTATGATCCGCCTGACGAGTGTGACCACTGGATCTTAATAAAAGTGACAAGTGTAAGGGTACGTTATTATTCATCATTTTGTGAACTAATGTAGCAATTTTGTGTTTCCCAACCATAATAATAGGCATTATGTTGAGATTACTGAAAAGTTCAGTTAATGGTCCATTCCTGGGTGCTGATGCAATAGTTCGTACAGCGCTTTTTTTTTGCAAAATCTTGACGACCGTACAATATGAAGCATATGTGTAGCTCCATGATTCATTGCAGCGGGTCAGGTGAGAGAGAAAAAGTTTAAAGTATAATATACATAGTCAGCGTGCGTTAAATTAATTTCTACTCTTAAACAATGTGAAACATCCAAACATTACTTTTCTCATAAATTATCTATACAAGATGTCTAGAGTAATGAAGGCTCTACAGTCAGGCCAAGGCAAGTATATGTGTTTACCTTGTAAATGTGAGTTCCCTCAATCTACAGACCCCGTGTTTCAGGTATTACTTTTCGGTTGGAGGCAAAAACAATGTGCTTGGTTTTTTTAGTATTTTATCGTAAGCTGTTTCATTTAGACCACCAGGAAGTTCCTTGCACTTTTTTATTGGTGAGTGATACGGCTTCCTGAAGAGAGTGACTTGCTATAATTACAGCAGTGTCATCTGCATACACGGCTCTTTGCATATGGGTTAAGGATAGAGAGTAATCGTTAATGAATAGGGAGAACAAAATTGGGCCAAGTATTTGACCAATTTTAAGAAACTATGAAAGTATGACTCCAGGCACTCAGAACTAAGGAAAAAGAAAATATACTTTCACACAATCCGATTACGTCTAATGACAAGCCATAACACCATGACGAATACCAAGTACATTTGTGTGGCTGTGTGAGGATTGAATGCATGCTGGTATAGTACTAGATGCAGCTATGGTCAAAGTGAACAATGCAAGTCTTTGAAACAGACATTATAGAATGAAAGCATAAACAGCGAACACACATAAACTTCAGCCTAATAGTGCAATAAATCGTGGAAAGATGAAACAAGCAGGCAGAATGTTTGAAGGTATGCTACAATGATGTTTTCACAATTCAACTTGCCAAGAGAAGGCAAAATGAAAGCGACAAACAGTGAAAGACACCAACAAAACGATGAAAGGCTCCGAAGCTCTTCAGGTTCAACAGAAGCCCTGTTCACATACAAGTAGGTGGTTGAGGTGAGTTTGACTTAGAGAGATGTGTTGAGGAAAAGGCGCATTGTGTAGCGTCTTGGGAGGAAGGGGAGCAAAAGAGGAAAGAAGAGCCAAAAGGAAATGCCTGTGCCTCAACAAGCAGTTAAACACTTATTTTTCTAATGCCATGTCTCCCATAGTCGTACTTGACCTCCCTTATCCACTACACTCACCTCTAACAGATGAACACTCCCCCACCACCATTTACACCACTTAAAAAATAAAAAGAAGTACATGCATTCCTGACCTTTTATGGATTTTCCTTTGTATGAAGCAGAGATATGTGCCTAGTGAGATGGTGCTTTTGTTTAAAGGACGCCTTGCAGTGGACACAGGAAAATGGACGCTCCCCTGTGTGGGTGCGGATGTGGTCACTGAGGTTGCCACTGAAACAGAATGTAGCCGGACAGAGGTGGCAGTGAAAGGGGCGCTCGCCAGTGTGTTTACGAAGGTGCCTATTCATGTAGGACTTGTGCTTGGCCACATAAGTGCACTGTCGACAGGAATGCAGTTCGCCTTGTACAGACACGAGTGAATGGTACTGCTCCAGGGAGGCCGAGGGTGAGGAGCCTGCAAAAGCCAGGGGAAGCACAGGAAGTAATCCAAACCATCAGCCACAAGCTTTTTCGAACTAGACTGCAGCATTAGGCATGTTTTAAACAATACTTAGAATACAAGTCGGGTGCCATTTTTATAATCACCAATGCAAAGAGAGATGCTACAATGATTCTCCCGTGTTCATGCGAAGCAGTGCCTCGAAAGATTGCACAGGTGTGTGGCAGCACGTGAGAGTTAAGTGCGGAACTTTTTAGACGCGGACTAGACAGGAGAGCAAAACACACGAGTGCTTGTGTGTGGGTTACTCTCCCGTCCAGTCCACGCCTAAAGTGTTCTGCGCTTAACTCTGACATGTTGCACCAACAAAGCCAGAAATCTAGCTTAGCTAAGTGCGGTAGCAAGTCCTGCTATACCTCGGGAACAGTTTTTATCAGTTAAGGTCCTTAAAGGTGATATCACTACAGTTTATAATCTCTCCAAGCCTACATACATACTTGTCACTAGCTTGTTCTTTTTCCCACAAGGTTGCGAGTTCTACAGTTCGCATTCAACTGCTGCCATAGATTAGTGATGCAATCATGCTTGCACATTTTCTTGAACGTTGTGGATATGCTTCCAGGCATGTGAAGTATACTTGTAACTAGTAATACACTTTTCATTATTATGTTTCTTAATCTTATTTCTTTCATTTGTCAATAAGCAGTGCGCCAAAAATCCTGGAAAGAATCTTGATGCCACTTCCTGGTCACCCAACATAAATTGGACGTATTTTCTTTCAGAACGCACTGTGAAGATATTGAATGTGCAATAAAATGAATCAACCCTATGCTTTCCATTCGGTTAAAAAAAACACGACCAACAGATGTTTTTTAAAAATGCAATAAAAGAGAAAATGCTCAGCATAATCCCGTGTGCTGATGTAGCTTCTTTCCTCCTACGTTTGTAGCAGCCCTTAGACTAATTGGGTCAAATGTTCTCCACCACCCTGCTAGAAATACATTAAATTTTCATGTTAAGCATGCAGTGAGTAACCACCTGTGGTAGTTCAAATTATACAGTGAACTCCCGTTAAAACGAACTCGGTTATAACGAATTCTTGGATATAACGAACAACATAGGTATGTTTGTTTGGTTTCCCATAGACTCAATGCAAAAGAAATCCTCTTAAGAGGAACCCCCTCACAGGTAACCTTCTGTTAATAAGAACTTTCCCAGTGCTTTGGACAGCTGCCCCTAGTTTATTGTAGGGGGCCCCAAGGGCTGGATACCTGTGCTCTTTTGTTGTCTCCCCACCAAGGAGAGTACAAAAGAATCAGACTAATACCCCTGTCACACTAGACGTTTTATAACGTCATTCGATTCGAATGACATTCGGTGCAGCGAATGTCATGACCCGCGGTTGTGCTACACATGAAGAAGTAATGTCATTCGTTTACGATATCAGTGACGATAGTTCCAAAGGAACTGGACCTAAAAGCTGCAGAGCGTAAGTGCAGAGTGGCTGAAAAGTCGTCCTATTTTATTTAAAATAAACGCAGGGCTTTGCTTCACTGAATTACACCAACAGAATAATTTCCAGCTGATACGGCAGCGCTCAAAGGGGGCGCTGACTTGCAGCAGGCGAACCATTCACTTACTCTTTTTGCAAGCAAAGCGCGTTAATGAGAAACACAGACGCTAAATTAAGACGCAGTGCAATAAGCGCTGCGCTCAAGCGAACGGCGTTCGCGGTTGCATCCTGTGGCGAAATACCGAAGCCTGTCAGACGCCGCTGATGTCGAGAGTAAACACATTTTGTTACGGCCTGCCTGGCTGTTTTCTTTTTAAAATGACGAATATCGGCAAACGCGCTAAAGTAATACCATTTTCACGTGACGTTTCACAAATTAGGAATGCTCAGTGCCGCACGTTTACGTTGTCTCTGGGGTAGAGAGTACACATTCGGTCCCGGTGCGAATGCGAATGAGTTGTTCGAACTCATTCGATTTCAGAAGTCATTCGATTCGAATGATGTTAAATGTTGCCGTGTAGCAGCGGAATAATGTCATTCGATGCGAATGTCATTGCGTTCGAATGACATTAAAATGTCCAGTGTGACAGGGGTATAAGTAAGCAAAGCTACTGGGGTGCCAGCAATAAAACTACAGAGTTTTATTGTTGGGGACCCCAAGGGCTAGGGGCACACTGCCTTCTTGGGCCCTTTTGTTGTCTCCAGACCTCCTGTTCAGCACCTACAGGGTTCTTACAAAGGAACACAAGGCTAAAGAATCCAAGAGGGCTTACACAGAGACTATGGGTACTTGAATAAAGTTGCCCCCTCCCCCCCGCCTCCAGCTGGTAGAGCAGTGGTAAAGCAAAGCAGAACAAAACAAAAAGGGGGGACCTGGGCTTCCACAAAGGAGCAAGAAAAAAAGGGGGGGGGGGGGGGGATATAAAAAGTGAATGCTGCTTTTTATCCACAACAAAGTGTACCCATTAGACCTTTTGGCTGATCAGCACCTCGTGGGGCAAGTGCAGGAAAACTGCCCTAAAGAACAGGCCTAAAGAAAGACAGGCCTAGTTTCTAGTCTGGACAGTAAAGGAGTCCCTGGGGACATGAATTGCTATGTGAGTATCCTGAAAGATGTGCCACAATGCCTAACACATTGACTGGCAACACAACTGACATGCTCACTGGAGAAGTGCTTGAAGTGCTTTCAGAGAATATGGGAGGTAGCTTGTGCCTGCTTAAGTTCTCTAATGAGCAACCTTTCCCAGCAGCATGGAGATACTGGAGGATACTTAAAATCATTAGGCAAAATGTTATTTATGGCTGCTTGCCAGTGCTTGAAGACAGTTTTCAAGTTGGGTAAAAATATGGTTTCATTTGTAATTTTTTCCTAATTGCAAGTCTACTTGATTGACTTTTTGAAGTAAGATGTTTGGATCCACCTGGGCACGTGGCCAATCCATTCTTGGAGGCACTTCTGATAAGACGAACTTCTGATAAGACGAACAAATTGTCACGGTCCCCTCGAGTTCGTCTTAAAAGGAGTCTACTGTACTTGGCAAAGCTCTCCAGGGCTACTTTAAAGGGGTCGTGAAATGAATATGGAGACGCCCTGTTGCAATTTGCATTGCTTCAAAACGCATTCGACAAGCCGATTCCAAAATAGTTCGGCGAAATATTCAGTGCACATTTAATAACGCCCGTTTGAAACCCCAGCTTTCTTGTGCTCTGAAACGACTATGCAACACTATCGGCCGGCATGGTACTATTCGGTGACGTTGCAGTAAGATATTTTTAGTGCAAAGGTATAGTGAACTCTCCTTTGCTCTAAAAGAATTGATTTACTTGAAATCTAGAAACAAAGAAAATACTTAGAAACCGTCCGGTGCCACCATTCGGAAGCAAAGCTGCAGCACGGTTTGTTTTCGCGTGGGCTCCGTGGGCGCGCCAATCTCGAAGGTACGGTGGCTACTAACATGACGTCAACTGCATAGTTGAGGGGAACGCACGCAGTGAAACCGAAACCGTGTTTTTTATCGCTCTATATCAACCCACGAGGTGCGATTGAACAATGGATATTGTTGATCGGAGGATCAGGATCCCAATGACGCACTTAGTACAAAATGTTCAGAAAACGTTTCACGATGCCTTTAAGCATTGAACGGTTCGACTTATCATTGCACTTCTTTTCACTCACAAATATTGTACATTGCAAGAAGGCAAGAACAGTACTGGATACATGAAAACAGTAAGCGTACAAGATAAAACATGAATGAAATAAATTACTATGCAACTGTAACACATGAAAAATGACGGCAACAACAGTTAAGAAAGAAACAAAATTCCTGGTGATGAAAACACAGGCAAATTTGTAAGCACTACACAAAAAATGGGTGTTCAGTGTAGGAACATGGCTGACACATTTCTCGTTAATGTTACTAGACTGCTTCAGTGGAAGCAAAATGATACCAATTCTTTCAAGAGGTAACTCGTTCACACAAATTATGCTCCAGCCATTTACATTACCGCAAACAGAATCGCCATATCGCTTTATATAAGATTATTTTACCTGAGTGGACAAGAAGGCTGTTCACTCCTGGAAACCCACAGTTACATGCCTATATGACTGAAATGTGTTGAATATCTTACCCTGCTCAGTGGTCTCAGCCTAACAAAGCACTACATGCGCTGCATGCATCATACTATTCCTTTTCATAAGCTCAACAAGTGTAGAAAAGGTATTACTAAAATGCATCTTCTAAGATGTATCAAAGAAATAAGGAAAGAACTAATGAGTTGACAATTGATGAAATTGAGAATGGTGCGATTTTTGGTGGTGGAAGAGAAAGTCATCACATGGTGAGCATCTGGGAAACCATTCTTCAATTTGTTGGTAGCCCTGTGAGAAAATCAAGCTTAGTTGGTCAAGTTTGGTATAGACATTGCATAGGGTTAAAAGCATTGCACATGAATAGCAACAAGGACTGCACGGTCAAATCCATAACAAACTTATAAAAGATTTTTGTCGTAGACTTATTTCAAAAGCATATCACTGACATACTGCAATGCAAAAGTAAGGAATATCTACCAAGTACTGTGGGCAATTTACAAAAGAGCAAGACTCGCACTGTTGAATAACAAGTTTTCACAGACAAAAACGGCATAACCAAGTATGGTCACAGCCTATGCTTTGTAAAGAGAGGCACAATTCTTTTGCTATGATGATTAAACAATGAGAGCCGTTCAGTTAGTCAAAGTTTTTTTATATTAACCTGGCGAGAACGAAATTGTCGATTTCACTCCTGTCAGTATAAGTAATCACAGAAAGGCAACTTCACCAATTCACAGCAAAATATTGCGACATAATATGGGCAAACAAGCAAATGATTTTTATGAAGAAACAGCTGCAATGAATTTCTCGCAATATGCAAAGCGTACAGCTTCCTGGATGCTCCATTGGAGGTATGGGCACACCTGCAACAACACAGACATCAGTGTCAAAGCCAGCACGAATACTCTCACAACACCTGCACTTAATTTTCCCTATAGCTGAAACCAAACGTACACGTAACAAACCAATCGCAATCGATTAGACTCGGCTAGATTTTAGCTAATGCTCCATTAACTGAGGTAACAATTGACAAGTGCAGCCATGCAGTTTTGCCTCGAAGGAAACGACTGTACATGGTTATACTTATTTCCCATAATGTGATCTTGTCTGGGGTACACATCATATCTGTTCAATTCTGTACACAGTTGATGGTTACAGCACATTTAGTCGTATTGTGTTTCTCGCCTTCATCACCGGTGCTCTTTAGCAGCAAACATGTCATAAAGCTTCTTCAATCGCCTGGAATTGCATTCATGTACATGTGAATATAGAAGGTACAGTTAATGAAATGATGTAGTAACCATGAAATTGAAGAACGTGCTCTGAAAATCAAGTTGTTTCAACATGGCGCATTATCTTTTTAAACTCAGCTCGCACATTTTTGTACTATCGCAGCGCTCAACAAATGTTCCCCGACTGCTGAGGCCGACTAAATTTAAAAAAAAATAAAAAGGGGGGCAACTTGCAGCCAACTGCGCGTGCTTCGAGGCAGCTTGCGGAACATGGTTTCGGGTGATTTCTACACCAGCTTTTCTGATTTCATGTTTTACACCGTGCACACAGCCTGCTTCATCCAGCAGCTGAGATTTATTTTCAAGTACATTCGCCCAGCAAAAAGAAGGGCAACACCATGAAGCACTGGTGTTCCGGCTTTCTCCGTTCCCATGCTACCGCAACACGTCTTGGTATTTCATGGAGAGTTAGAAAACGAATGAAATATTCTCTCTTCTACTATGGCACCACGCTCGACAGGCGGAGCAGCCGCCTTCGCTTCCAAACCGAAATCAGTCGTCGGAGAATGTTTTGTTGTGCAGGCAGCTCATTTCTCGACCGCTCTGCTTTGACGACATCGCGGTATGGCACGTGTTATCAAACAAGGAGCGCGTCACTGACAAAACACCGCGCCCCCCCCCCCCCCACAAACACACACACACACACACGTGTGTACGATCACGCGTACTAGCGCTTCACTGAATTTGAGACACTTTTGCGACCATTCAACTGCGCTGGTGTACGGAACTTCAAAGTGCACAGGCAAGCAGGCCTATCATCTCTTTTCGCCCATTCGAGAATTCAAGTAACATCTCATCAAGGCATTAACTTCCAACGTCTACCAAGGACATCGTTGGGCAGGAGACTAAACGTCTAAAGGACATGCACGGGTTCCACGTGCAGTCACTTATCATGGTCCGTGGCCATTGCGTGTGTTCGATACTCGTTGCCACGACCGGAGTTGTCACTCACACTCCGAATTAGTCCTTCGCGTGTTAGTCCAGCTACGTATGTAAGTATATCCAATACGTCAAAAATGATTTACATCGACGAGCTTGACATATGAACGTGGCGCGTCACCAGCGTCGCCTTGGACAAATGCAAATAAAAAAGCACAACCATTCCTGCTATACTGGCGCCACCTCGCAACTACTCACGACGAGTGATGTTTCGGTTTCGATCCGCACACCACCCACTTCGCTTGATTGAAGTCCTTTGTCCCGAATGATTGACAGAAGCGTAAATGCATACTGTGGTTCCTCCCACCGCAATGACAGCCGCTGACAACAGTGTGAGTGCCAGTCACGGGAGCCGCCAACCCGCCAATGCGAATGTTAGGAAAGCGAGCTGATGGCGCGATCGCGCGGTTCGTGATGGCGCGGTTCGTGATAGGACAGCGTTATGTGTGTAATTTACTACAACATTACAAAGATGCGCATTGTGGACAGTCGACGCGACTCAACCTAAGGAATTTTACCTGCAGGATCATAAAGTCAAGTGTAGTTCAGGGCAGAGACGTACGGTACTAACACGACCTCCTCAACGTGGGTACTACACCACACAACTTTGGCGTCTTTGAAAAGTACTGTACTTCCCATTTCGCTCATACTTCGTCCGAGTTCAGGTCCACTGACTGCGTATAGGTTCGTGCCCGAACACCGAAAGCGAAGAGCTTCAGAGCTTCACCTCGGCAACTAATTTCGACGAACTTCAGCTAGATATGCCGAGAAATGAGCAGAGCAAAAAGACAACCTCACCTCGAGAGGGCCTAAAGAATTTCTACAAACACGCCCACCGTCCACGAGTGGTAATTGGTATCTCCCTGGGAAATACTTCTCCTTCCTTTGTGACACGCCGCGCCAGCACTTTGCCGCTCTAGGCCCTTCAAAATTCTGTCGTCGGCATCACAGATATGTAATAAGCTTTCCCACAGCACCATCAGTCCTAGACAAAATGGCACCGCATGTGTGCAATGCGTATCTGTACGCAGTCCACTGCCTGCACCCCCATGCCTACACTCAGTGGAACTTCAGTGCAGATGGTGTACAGTACTTCGATCGTGCTACACCTCTCCTATATAAAAAGGAAAAAGTAGGCGGTGTTACACATTTTCTGCATGGAATAAAAACAAAAGATGGCGGCTTTCTACACTAGCTACATTCGGTTAAAAAAGAGGAAAGAACCTATTGGCTTTTCCAACTGATATTATGCGCACCAAAAGGTTAGCCAACTAAAGGAGCTAGGTAAAAAAAAAAAAAGCAGCGTCAGCCCGTCAAAGGACACCCCTCCAGCGTCAAAGGATCCTTATGGATAGGGATCCTTTAACGAGGAGACGCCACTTTTTCTTTTTACCTCTATAATGTACCAGTAGACGTTATCTTTACTTAGGGCGGCATATCTGTTGTGACAGATATGTCGGACACGAGCCGTCGCCACCAGAAGCTCATCGACAAAGTCGTCATGACCAAAGAAGCCGGAAACGACCTCCCAACTCCCCCCGTACTCTGGCCCCCCGCCTCTTGGACTCCTGGCCCGAAGGCAACAAGAGTCCACGACAGTAGGTATAGTGTGTACTAGAAGGATCAAGAAGAGATATCGCGGCACCATTTCGCTACAGAGGCCTGGGTACAGCTGTTGCTGTGGGAAGCATAGCCATCGCAAGCGTGCGCCCCACAGCTAAGCGAGTTGAGGATAAACATCAATGGTTAAGGAAGAAGACAACATAAATAAGCCCATACCTCCATCGGTTCAAGGTGTTTCATTTATACTATTGCACTGATCGTTTGAAAATGATGCAGCCAGATCACTGACATAATCTCAAAAAGCTCTTTCAGGGATCTATTCTTTGTCAAGCTGAAAACCTCAGGTCAAAGAACGCATTTTGTTTTAAGAACCATTAATTGAAATGAACTTGATTGCAGGAATTTATTTTCGCTCCCTTTATGCCAAGAGCATATCATGATGTCACAATATGATGGCGTCATGCATATTTTCATGCTGACATCATTATTTATCATGCCATAGGATCTACCAATCTTGGTCATGGGGCTTCATGTACTATGACCAGCCGTGGACTTCATTCGCTTTCAATAAGACACATGGCATTCCTTGAGTCATGGGACTCTACACTGATTTCGTATTCGAAAATGAGATGCGATGGAAACACCGCAAAAAAAGAGCTCAGTGCAAACACTAGCAAGCACGTTTACTACTATGTACGACAGCCGGCTAGCACTATTCAACCGTGCAAATAGTGCAAACTTGTTCTTTTAAAAGAGCTTCATGTCTCTGAAAATTGGGTGTGCATCTAATTGTCATGCAAGAGTGAAACTGCATGTGCATTTTCAAAAGCACATGTATTGTCACTGCATCATGAGAAGACGCAGCAACAGGACATGTGCTCTTGCTGTGTCTAATTTTCACAAGTGGAATATGAAGTCAGTAACCAGACATCGACATCATGGTAACTCGCTTTCATCACCGGGCAAACACATGGAGTAGTTAGTTAAACTCATGGATGACATCATGTCTACAGTTTCTTTGGAAGCTACGCACAAGAGATATGTATATATGTATCAGTGATTCCTACTGTAGGCAGCGATGGCAATGCTGTCCAATGCTCTGACTGGCCTCACTGAAATAATAAATATGCAGGAGGGCAATAAAATATGATAGTGGTGTGCGCGCAGCGCCAGTGGCCCAAGACATTGCCAACCACAGTGGGACAGCTCAAGCACAAGCGCTCTTATGTTCATTTCATATGTACGAATCTCCTTTTAGAGTCCATGCTCATGCATGTCAGGCGACAGACGCGCATCATGAGCACCTCAGTGTTAAGTTCAATATCCACCGCCTAAAAAATTCTCGGGAGAAAACTGATATCTAAATTTTTGATAAAAGGCTACAGTAATGGAATACCAGATATCGGTCACAATGTGCATGATAATGCTGCCAATAACTTAATATTACACGATTTACATAGTGCATGTCATGCTTCCAAAACTTCCGCCAGGAGAGGGCTGAATTCGGAGGTGACGACACAAAAAGGCATTGAGTGACGAGAGTCACAATAAATCCCAAGAAGGGAGACTGCACTCCACTTCCGGACAATAAATTTCTAATAAATTCCTTTAGGCCATCTATTCTCTGTCAAAATTCATTGCAGTGTCTCTTGTAAGCATGCGGAGCTTATGCCGCAGTTAGTTCGTTATCCAATTTTGGTGTCAGCACTTTTTGAAGTGTGTACAACCCTCAGCCATGGCACTGGTAATCAAGCAGAAATTCACTGTCCTTTGAAGAGTAAAAAAAGCACACATGAAAACAGAGTTGCATCCCATCGACCGAAATATCAAATCCCAGTAAGAGTATGTAACATTATTTTAAAACAAAGGGCAAGCAGGATATCATCGCATCAGGCATGTTTCTTGTGGTGCCACACATTGTTCGTTGGCTCCTTCAATGCAGCGTACTGCTCTTGAGGAATTCAGAAGACATAGCACTGCCGAGGTACTAAATTTGCCCGCCCATACAAGTGCTGTGCGCCAGAGAGGTATAGCAACCGTAATTCAAGAACCAAGGTGTACGTCATTACATTTCCACAAGACGTGGAGCTGTGAAGCAAATGACTGTGCACAATTTCATGAGACAACGTTGCTCCTTCACATTATTCTAGGGCGAGTTATACTGCATAGTTGTCATTTCATACTGCATGCTTAAATGCAGAGAGGCACAATATGATTGAAGCTATCCTTAGGATTCAGAAAAGGCCACCTTTATTAAGCAGCATGCTGTCACTTGTGGAGTGATTGCATGCTTTTGCTGAACAGTACAGAACAAAATAGTAGGATGTCCTATGCTTTGCTAGCATACAAGCCGGAATGAGAAACAATAAATACGTTAAGAAACATGAAGAAGCTAAACATCTCACCAAATCCGCCATGGTCAATCACAATTCCTTCTTTCTGCATAGTAGCCCTGAATATATGCAATTCTCAGTGCAAGCAAATAAACACAGATAATGCTTTCCATCCAATGACTACTGCAAACAGAAAGAGCGTACAATGTATCTTAAATGTGTGGCTTGGAACAATGTTACAAGACAGTACAGAAATCACCACACTCGTTGACGTTACGTAATTCTTTTCAACACTTCATGAAGAAGGAAAAAAGAAGAGAAAAGAAATTAAAGAAGGAAAACATAACACGAATGTCCGAGCCAGTTGAGAATGCCAAAGTTACATGTTATTGCTAGCTCCTGTATAACAATTGAGCCATTCTCTTTGACCGAGGGAAGTAAACAACTGTCTTTATAAGGAACTATGAGGACAGACACTCAGAGCTAAGGAAAAAGAAAGTACATTTTCAGACAATCCCATTATGTCAAATGACAAGCCATAACACCGTAACAAACACTATGTTCATTTGTGTGGCTGTGTGAGGTTTGAATGCATGCTGGTATAGTACTAGATGCAGCTGTGGTCAAAGTGGACAGCGCAAGTCTCGGGAACAAACATTATACAATGACTGCATAAACAGCAAACACACATAAACTTTAGACTAACAGTGCAAAAAACCATGGAAAGATGAAGCAAGTATGCAAAATGTGTGTAGGTATGCTATGATGATGTCTTCACAATAATTCAACTTGCCAAGAGGAGGCAGAACAGAAGCGACAAACATAGTGAAAGACACCAACAAAAAATGAAAGGCTCCGAAGCTCTTCAGGTTCAACGGAAGTCCTATTGACATACAAATAGGTGGTAGAGGTGATTTTGAGATGGAGAGATTTGTTGAGGAAAAGACTTTAGTCCCTACAGCCCTAGCTGGGACATTGCGTAGCGTCTTGGGAGGAAGGGGAGCCAAAGGGGGAAAAAAAAGAGGGCCAGACGTTACGCCCATGCCACAAAGAGTACTTAAAAACTTATTCTACTAATGCCATTTCTCCAACAGCGGTACTTGACCTCCCTTATCCACTACACTCACCTGTAGTTGGTGAGCAACACCCCCCTCCCCAACCATTTACACCACATTCCAAAAACCAATTTTCCTTTTTTCCGCTTCTGTTTCAGAGTGGAACTGTCTAACTGATCTCAGCCAATTTTCTGTTGTTTAGAGCTAAAATATGCACTGTTAATTTGTGTTCTGTTTCCATTTTATGTAATATTTTGTCATGTTATCTTTTATGAGTTCTGTTAGTACTTGTTTTCGATTCCATTTCTCGTCCTATATTATGCTATCACATGTGTCCTGCTTCCATTTTATGTAATATTGTGTCACGTTATCTTTTATGCATTCTGTTAGTGTTTTCGATTCCATTTCTCGTGATATATTCTTATGTAATCACATGTGTTTTTGTTTATATCCTGGCTCTTGTACCTGTCCTACTTGGACCAGTTCTTGGTCTGCAGTATTCAATACCGTATTTACTCGCATAATGATCGCGCTCGCGTAATGATCGCACCCCTGAATTTTGTCGTCAAAATTCGATTTTCTTTTTTCCCCCGCGTAATGATCGCACCCTTAACTTGCCGCAGCGATATGTCGTGTGCCAAGTCTAGCTCACGATCATCATGTTTACCATCAGTCGAATGTTACGTAAATAACTCTTCAAGACTCACCAAGTGAACTGCACGCACCAAGCAAATGCCTAATTTTCGCCCACCCTTGGCAGAAACGTGCCATATTAGGATACAAATAAAGACAAATGCCGTAGCTTTCACCACGCCAACAGCTTCAAGAAGACAGGCATATCTAATGCGCTCGACGGAACGGAAGGTAAGCTTCTGTGGGACTTTGGCGACACTGCCGGTTCCGACAGGGAATCGAGCGGTGACGACACTGACACCAGTGACTCTGAATGAAAGTTAGGGGGTCAGTGAATGAAAAAAATTAAAGGACAATTCATATGCAATGCATGGAGTTCCTGCGTAATGCGTGTGTTTATTACAAAGGCAAGCCTTACTCTACTTTTATTTTTGGTTATGTTCATGATAGCTATCGTAAGAATCCTGATACGCGACTTGTTTGCGTTCTCGGTGCTCAAAATATTCTTTAGCGGGAAATTAACCCCACGTAATGATCGCACCCCGAAATTTGCGTCAATTTTTCTGAAAAAAAGTGCGATCATTATGCGAGTAAATACGGTAAATAAATAAATAAAATAAATAAAAACATAAGGATAAAAAGAAGTACGTACATTTCTGACTTTTATGTCTTTTCCTTTGCATGAAGGTGATATGTGTGGGTATTGAGATGGCTCCTTTGTTTAAAGCACGCCTTGCAGTGGACACAGGAAAAGGGACGCTCTCCTGTGTGGGTGCGGATGTGGTCATTGAGGTTGGCTTTCCTTGAAAATGATGCACTGCAGTGGACACAGGAAAAGGGGCGCTCTCCTGTGTGGGTGCGTATGTGGCCCTTGAGGACGCCACTCCAACAGAATGCAGCCGGACAGAGGTGGCACTGAAAGGTGCGCTTGCCGGTATGCTTAAAAAGGTGCTTATTCATGTCGCCCTTGTGATTGGTCACATAAGTGCACTGTCGACAGGAATGCACTTTGCCTTGTACCGACACGAGTGAATGGTACTGCTCCAGGGGGGCCAAGGGTGAGGAGCCTGCAAAAGCCAGGGGGAGCACAGGAAGTAATGCAAACCATCTGCCACAAGCTTTTTGGAACTAGACTGCAGCATTATGCATGTTTGATACAATACTTACAATACAAGTAATGCGCCATTTTTATAAGCACTGCTGCAAAAAGACACACTGCAACAATTCTCCCCTATGTTCATGCGAAGCAGCACAGTGGAAGATCGGACAGGCACGTGTTGGCAAGTGCGGCTTTACCTCGCGAACAGCTCTTATCAGTTTATCTCGTAAAAGCTGAGGTCACTACAGTTTTTATATCTCCAAGTGTACAGTGTCCACACATACTTGTTACTAGCTTATTTCCCACAAGGATGTGAGTTGCACTGTTCGCATTCAGCTGCTGCCATATATAAGTGATGCAATCATGCCTGCACATTTTCTTGAAGGTTGTGGATATGCTTCAAGGCATGTGAAGCATACTTGTAACTAGTAATGCACTTTTTGATATTTATATGATTCTTAGTCTTATTTCTTTCATTTGTCAATAAGCAGTGTGCCAACATTCCTGGAAAATATCTTGATGCCACTTCCTGGTCACCCAACATAAATTGGACTTATTTTCTTTCATAAAACACTGTGAAGATAACGAATCTGCAATAAAATGAGTCAACCCTATGCTTTCCATTTGGTTAAAAAAAACATGACCAACAGAAGTTTTCGAAAAATGCAATAAAAAAAGAACATGCTCAGCACGATCATGTGTGCTGATGTAGCTTCTTTCCTCCTACGTTTGTAGCTGCCCTTGGACTAATTGGGTCAAATGTTCTCCACCACTCCTGCTAGAAATACTTTAACTCTGAATTTTCATGTTAAGCATACAGTGAGGTAACCACCTGTGGTAATTCGAATTATACTTGGCAAAGCTTTCTAGGGCTCCTTTAAGCATTGAACGGTTCGAATTATCATTGCACTTTTCTTCACCCAGAAATATTGTACATTGCAAGAAGGCAAGAACAGTACTGGATACATGAAAACAGTAAGCGTACTAGATAGAACATGAATGAAATAAATAACTATGCAACTGTAACATATGAAAAATGACGGCAACAAGAGTTAGAATGAAACAAAAATTTCCGGTGATGAAAATACAGGCAAATTTTTATACACTACACAAAGAATGAGTATTCTGTATCTTAACATGGCTGACATATTTCTCACTAATGTTACTAGACTGCTTCAGTGGAAGCAAAATGATACCAATTCCTGTAAGAGGTAACTTGTTCACATAAATTATGCTCCAGCCATTTACATTGCCGCAAACAGAATCGCCATATCCCTTTATATAAGACTCTCTTACTTGAATGGACAGTAAGTGTGTGCACTGTTGGAAATCCATTGTGATATGTCTATATGACTGAAAAGTCTTGAGCATCTTACCCTGCTCAGTGAGCTCAGCCTAACTAAGCACTACAAATGCTGTAGGCATCATACTCTTCTTATCATGAGCTCAACAAGCGTAGAAAAGGTATTACTAAAATGCATCTCATAAAGTGTATCAAAGAAATAAGGAAAGAACTGATGAGTTGGAGAATTGATGAAATTGAGAATGGTGCAATTTTTGGTCGTGGAAGAGAAAAGCACCACATGGTGAGCACCTGAGAAGCCATTCTTCCATTTGTTGGTAGCCCTGTAAGAAAATTAAGTTTAGTTGGTCAAATTTGGCATAGATTTAAAAGTGTTGCACATGAATAGCAACCAACAGGGACTGCACGGTCGAATTCATAACAAGCTTATATAATATTTCTCTTGTAAACTTACTTCAACACCACATCACTGATAGACTGCAGCGCAGAAGCAGGCAACATGTACCATGTACTGTAGGCAATTTATCTACAAAAGAGCAACACTTTACAACACACTTGCACAGGCAAAAATGCCATCACCAAATATGGTCACAGCTTATGCTTTGTAAAGAGAGGCACAACTGCTATGATATGATGACTAAACAATGACAGCCATTCAGTTATTCAAAATTATATTAACCTGGCAAGAATGATATCGTCGAATGAACTCCTGTCAATATAAGTAATCACAGAAAGGCAATGTCAGCATGAATTCACAGCAAGATATTGCGACATAATAGAGCAAACAAGCAAATGATTTTTATGAAGAAACAGCTGCAATGGATTTCTCGCAATATGAAAAGCGTGCAATTTACTGGATCCTCCATTGGAGGTATGGACACACATGCAACAACACAGATGTCAGTGTCAAAGTCAGCACAAATACTCTCACAACACCCACACTACCTTTGGTCAAAACCAAACATGGATGCAACAAACCATTTGCAATCGACTAGACTTGGCTAGATTTTAGCTAATGCTCCATTGAAGGCGTACTCACACGAATTTTTGACATTCTCGTATTATTGCTATAAATGAAAGCACTGTCGTGGAGAACCCCAAAAAGAGTATCATGGTGCCTCGCAAGGCAATGAATATATTTTTAATATGACTTCCTTAAAAGCCCACTTTCGGTTTCGATTTCAAGGGGGCGGTTTCCTAGTGACGTGTCAACATAGTCGGACATACGTCTGAGTCACGTAGGGTCAGCAATTCGTGATAGCGTCGCTGCAACTCTGTCGTCTGTGGCCCAATTATGCACGCAAACAACGACAATTTCACCGTCGTCCAGTGACTCTGACAGCGATTTCGGCGATTTTTAATAAACCGTTCTCATCCGTCATCGTAGTGTCCATTGCACTGGGGCTGGCTTGCAGTGCTGGGCAACGAAAACTTTGAAACCAAACTAAAATATTTTGTACGTGTTTCTTGGTTTCCTTGTGCGGAGGACGTTCACAATACATGGCTAGAAACAAAAAATGTACATTTTGAGCCACCGCAAAATCATGTCAGTACTCCTTTAATAAACTTAGGTAATAATTCGCAAGTGCAGTCATGCAGTTATGCCTCGAAGGAAATGACTGTACATGGTTGTACTTATTTCCCATAATGTGATCTAGTCGGGGGTACATAGACTTTACCACATCTGATCAATTCTGTACAGAGTTGATAGTTACAGTCCATTTAGTCATCTTGTGTTTGTTGTCTCTTTCTCTGGTGTTCTTTAGTTGTAAACATGTCGTCAGCTTCTTCAATCACCTGGAATTGCAATCAGACATGTGAATGAAGCAGGTAAACTTAATGAAACTACATAGTACCCATGAAATTGCAGAGCACATTCTCAAACTCAAGCTCTTTCAACCTAGCGCAGTGTTTTCTCGAGGTCGCCCATTCTTGCACTAGCACAGTGCTCAACAAAAGTTCCATGACAGTGATTGCCCAGCCCAACCTGCAGCCAACTGCACGTTCTTCGAGGCAGGTTGAGCAGAATGAGCATCAGATTTCGAGATCCCTCATGAAGTCCAGGAGGGACCTATATGGTTCGGACCGTATATCCATCGCTGCAAGTCCGGTGGCCTGGTGTGTTGAAGTCCCGCACGCCGCAGGTGGCTTCGACGAGCCGCTTGTAGCACAGGGCATGTCCATAAGAGGTGGTTCAGGTTGGTAGGTGATTTCGAGATCAGCTTTCTTGATTTCCTCTTTCGCACCACACATACAGCCTGCTTCATCCAGTAGCTGACATGTGCCGTTGCCCTTCTTTTTGCTCGGCGAATGTGCTGGGACATGTCAGCACATTCGCCGAGCAAAAAGAAGGGCAACGGCATGATGCACTGGTGTTCCGCCTGTCTCCATTCTCATCCTACCGAAACACGAACTGATATTTCATGGAGAGTTAAAGAGAAATAAATAAATCTGCTGTTATATATTCTATGGCACCACGCTCGACAGACGCAGCAGCCGCGTTCCCTTCCAAACCGAAACCAGTTGTCGGAGAATGCGTTTACTTGTGCAAAGATTGACCACATCAAAGATTGACCACATCACTGCCGAAACACCGCGCCCTCGCACAACTATGTACGATCACGCTTATTAGTGCTTCACTGAATTTGAGACACTTTTGCGACTATCAACTGCGCCTGTCTACGGAACTTCAAAGCAAGTGCACAGTCCAGCAGACCTAACATTTCGCGCATTTGAGAGTTCAAGCAACATGTCACCAAGGCATCAACTTCCAACGTCTCTCTCGTACACCTTGGAGCAGGAGACTAAACGGCGTACACGTTGCATTAGCAGGGACACATGCGCGGGATCTACGTGCAGTCACTCGACAGGCATTGTCCGTGGCCATTGCATGCGTTCATTACTCGTGACCACGACCGGAGTTGTCACTAACGCTCCGAACTAGTCCTTCGCGTATTAGTCCAACTACGTATGCAACTATATCCGTTACGTCAAAAATTATTTCTTTGGGTGAGCACGACATATGAATACGGCGCGTCGCCTTGGACAAAAACAAAGAAGCACAACCGTCCATACTTGCGACATTGGCGCCACCTCGCAACTACAAACACGGCTACGTTTCGGTTTCGATTCGGACACCACCAACCTCGCTTTTCTCAACACTCGCTTTTTAAATGATTAATAACAGAAGCCCAAATGCATATTGTGGTTATTACCACCGCAATGAATGCCGCTGAAAACAGCACGGGTGGCAATCACGTGCCAACGAATGAGGGAGCCGCCAATGGGAATGTTAGGAAAGCGAGCTCTTTGCGCGATCACGCTGTTCGTGAAGGTGCACAAGAGCATAGCGCCAATAGCGCAAGGTCAATACCGAGACTCTGCGTGAAGTGTTTAATTTTTTACAAAGTTACATCTAATGCGCATTGCGAGAGGTCGACACGACGTAAGGAATTTTACTTGCAGGATCGTACAGTCGAGTTTAGTGCAGGGCAGAGACGTACGGTACTACCACGACCTCCTCAGCGTGGGTACTACACGCCGCCTCAGTTGCAGCCAATGAGGGCAAACTCCACGCCTTTGGTGTCTTCGAAAAGTACCCTACTTCGCACTTCGGTCATACGTACGTCGTCTAGTTCAGGTCCACCGACTGCATATACGTTCGCGCCCAAACACAGAAAGCGAAGAGTTTCACCTCGGCCACCAATTTTGACGAACTTCAGCTAGATACGCCGTTATAAGAAGTGCACAAATACAGCCTCCACTCGAGGTGGCCTAAACAGCTTGTCCATACACACACGTACATTGGCGAGTGAGAATGTGTATCTCCCTGGAAAATACTACTGCTCCTCCCTTACAGACACACAACGCCAGCACTTTGCCGTTCTCGTCCCTTCAAGATTCTGCCGTCGACGCCACAGATATGCAATAAGCTTTCTCACAGCATCTTCAGTCGTAGACAAAATGGCGCCGCACGTTTGCAATGCATGTCTGTCCGTCTGCTGCGTGCAAATTAGTGATGCAAAACTACCACTAAACTAGAAATTACAGCATATCCACGGAGTGAATGATGAGTGGGCGAAGCTCGGGAGGATCATCGTAGATCGTGCCGAGTTCCGGATTAATTTAGTTAACGCGCACGCTACGAATCCTTATGGTTCAACTGTGCGCAAGTGAAATCTCCCACCGGCACTTCATTGCAAGTCAAGATCGAGTGCCTATTTATAAATATGGGTGGCCGGTGCACGGTTCTCCAACGCGAGCAGTCGGTATTTCTCAATCAAGAAACTCGCTAGGAGACGCTGCCTGCGCCAACGTTCTCTCTCGCGGGTGAGGGCGCGTTCTACTTTGCGAGCTGGTAGAGCGTTCATCTAAGAAAGAGCGTTTCCATAGGCAACGCGCGCATTTCGCTCTCTCTCTCTCACACAAGACAGCACGCGCCGAGGGCGAGCGCGCGGGTTACGCCCGACATGGGACAAGGTTAGTAAGAGGAGCTTCGCCCCTAATATAGTACTATCGATAATTCTGCATCACTACTGTAAAGGCCGACACTCACTAAAACTTGAGTGTACAGTTCTTGGTGCTGCACCTTGGCTACATGGGGGAAAAAAAAAGGTGGGGTTGCACATTTCCTGGACGTAATAAAAAAAAATGGCGCCTTTCTACACCAGCTACATTTCGTAAAAAAAAATAATAAAAAGAAAAAAATAATAAAAACACTGATATGAGCGTGAAAAGGTTAGCCAACTAAAGTTTTATATACTTGGGTACAGCTAGGCATAGCCTCCTCTATAACATCTGTTATGGAGGAGACCATGAGCTCGGTCAAGAAAAAAAGAATGGTGCCGCTCCATAAACGTTACGTCGCATTGGCTGGAGAGAGATCCCCTGACGGGGAGACGCCGCTTTCTCTTCTTTCTTTCTTTTCTTTTCTGTTTTGCCTGTGACATTCCAGTATACTTTTAACCCTACTGAGGGATAGTGTGTAATAGAAGGATCTAGGAGGGATATGAGAGTGCAATGTCATTGCCGAGGTCTTGGTACGGTGGCTGCCGTGGGAGGCATAGCCGTCGCAAGCCTATGACACGCACCTAAGCGAGTTGACGTGAAACAGCAATGGTAATTAGACAGGAAGGCGACATAAGTGTGCTCGTTGCTGCCTCGGTGCAAGGTGCTTCATTTATACTATTGCATTGATGGTTTGATAATGACACAACCTGACCAGTGACACAGTGTCAAAGTGCTCTTTCAGCGATCTATTATTTGTCAAGCTGAAGACCTCAGGTCACAGAACGTGTTTTCAAAACAAAAACCATTCATTGAATTGAACTTGCTTGCAAGAATCTCTCTAGGCTTCCCTTACACCAAGAGTATATCGGGATATCACAATATGATTATGGTAGCATCATGCACATTTGCATGTTGACATTGTCATCCGACATGATGCACCAATATGGTCATAGGACATTTCGTACCATTCATTTTCAATACCTAAGACATGTGGCACTCCTTGAGTCATGGGACCACATACTGACTTCGTATTTAGAACGGAGACGCAATGAAAACACTGCAAAAAAAAGAGCTCAGTGCAAAGACTAGCAACCACATTCATACTATGTATGACAGCCGCCTAGCAGTACTTAACAGTGCTAATAGTGCAACCTTGTTCCTCTAAAGCAGCTTCCTGCCTCCAAAAATTGTGTGCATCTAAATGTCATGCAAAGGTGAAAGTGTGCTTGCATGTTCAAAAGCATATATATTTTCACTGCATTACGCGAAGAAGCAGCAACAGCACATGCGCTTTTGTTGGTTTGTTAAAATCATCACTCACTTCTGTTCTGCAAACTCATTTGGAGAAGTTGAATATGAATTCAGCAATCAGATCGTGACATCATGGCAATGCTTTCAACACTGGGCAAATGATGAAAGTGAGATTTCCACAAGATGTGGGGCTGTGAAGAAAATGGCTCTACGCATCTTCACGAGACAACTTCGTTCCTTCACATTATTCCTGGGTGAGTTATCCTGCATAGTTATTTTCATTTTATGCTTCGTGCTTAAATGCACAGAGACACAATATAACTAAAGATAGACAAGAGATTAATCCGTACAATTCAGAAAAGTGCCAGTTTTATTCAGCAGCATGCTGTCACTCCTGGAGTGCCTGGATGCTTTCGCTGACAGTACACTTTAAAAAACTAAAATGTCCTATGCTTTGCTAGCATACATGCAAAATGAGACACAATAAATACGTCAGAAAACAGGGAGAAGCTAAACACCTGACACCAAATAAACACACAACATGTGTTCTATCCAATGACCACTGCAAGCAGAAACAGCACACAATGCATTTTAAATGTGTGGCTTTGAACAATGTTACAAGACAGTACAGAAACCTAGTTGACACTGATTCTTTTCAACACGTCAGAAAAAAAGGAAAAAAAGAAAGCAACATGAATGTCCGAGTCAATTGAAAATGCCAAAGTTACATGTTAGTGCTGGCTCCTTGATCACAAGTGAGCCATTTTGTTAGACTAAGCAAAGTAATTAACTGTCTTTAATAATAATAAGAAGAAGAATACTTTATTTTCACTGAATATTTACAAAGGTTTCTGCGAAAACATCCGGATCCATAGCCAATATGGCTAGTTGAGGATCCGTTACAGGCATGCCATTTTGTGGTTTAATTGTTGTTTTGTTGTTTAGGTGGGGTTTAACGTCCTAAAACTAGCTCTGATTATGAGAGACGCCGTAGTGGAGGGCTCCGGAAATTCCGACCACCTGGGGTTCTTTTAACGTGCACTGACATCGCACAGCACACGGGCCTCAACATTTCGCCTCCATCGAAATGCAGCCGCCGCAGCCGGGATTCAATCCCGCGACCCTCGGATCAGCAGACGAGTACCATAGCCACTAGACCACATTTTGTGGTTTAATTAGCGAGTGCAATGTTTATATATGAAATTCGATTGCACATCATATGTTCAAATAAGCTTATGTAACAGAAGAAAACACACCATGTACCCGCGACATGTACACCCGATCAGCACGACATTAATATAGTGACTGGTGACACCCCGATTGAAAGTTTCCCGAGTGACTGCATCTTATTAGGCAGACACATGATTAGGGTAGATATACTGTTCCAAATTTTTGCCTTAACAAACAATATTGTTCAACGGCCATAAATATTGTGGGCTATCAACAGATTAAGATTTAGTTGTTCCGCCTGACGAGTGTGACCTCTGGATTTTAATAAAAGTGACGAGTGTAAGGGTACGTTATTATTCATCATTTCGTGAACTAATGTAGCGATTTTGTATTTCCTAACCACATTAATAGACATCATGTTGAGATTACTTAAAAGTTCAGTTGATGGTGCATTCCTGGGTGCTGATGCAATAGTTCGTACAGCTCTTTCTTTCTTTTTTGCAATATGGTGACGACCGACCAATATGAAGCATATGTGCAGCTCCATGATTCAATGCAGCCGGCTAGGTGAGAGTGAAAAACGTTAAAGTATAATATACGGAGTCTGCATACGAGAAATTAATTTCTACCGTTAAACAGCGTGAACCATCCAAAGCTTAGTTTTCTAAATAAATTATCTATACGAGATGTCCAGTGCAATGTCCAGTCAATGTGAGTTTCCTCAATGTACAGACCACGTGTTTCAGGTATCACTTTTCGGTTGGAGGCAAAAACAATGTACTTGGTTTTTTTAGTATTTTATCGTAAACTGTTTCATTTAGACCACTGAGAAGTCACTTGCAGTTCTTTATTGGTGAGTGATACGGCTTCCTGAAGAGAGTGACTTGCTCTAATTTACAACAGTGTCATCTGTATACACGGCTCTTTGCATATGGGTTAAGGATAGAGAGTAATCGTTAATGAATAGGGAGAACAAAATTGGACCAAGTATTCGATCAATTTTAAGAAACTATGAAAGTGTGATGACAGACACTCAGAGCTAACGAAAAATAAAGATATTTTCACACAATCCGATTATGTCTAACGACACAACATAACCACCATGAGGAACAATACCGTATTTACTCGCATAATGATCGCACTCGCGTACTGATCGCACCCATAAATTTTGTCGTCAAAATTCGATTTTTTTTTTCCCCCCACGTAATGATCGCACCTCGAATTTGCCGCAGCGATATGTCGTGTGCCAAGTCTAGCTGACGATCAACATGTTTACCATCTGTCGAACGTGACGTAAATAACTCTTGAAGACTCACCAAGTGAACTGCATGCTCCAAGCAGATGCCTAATTTTTACTCACCCTTGGCGGAAACATGCCGTATTAGGATAGCAGTAAAGACAAATGCCGTAGTTTTCACCACGCCAACAGCTTCAAGAAGACAGTCATATATAATGCTCTCGACGGAACGGGAGATAACCTTCTGTGGGACTGCGATGACACTGCCAGTTCCGACAGGGAATCGAGCGGCGACGACACTGACGCCAGTGACGCTTCAGACTCTGAATGAAAGTTAGGGGGTCAGTGAATGAAAAAATGAAAGGGTGATATGCAATGCATGTAGTTCCTGCGTAATGTGTGCGTTTATTAAAAAGGCAAGTGTTACTCTACTTTTATCTTTCGTTATGTTCATAACTATCGTAAGAATTCTGACACGCGACTTGTTTGCGTTCTCGGTGCTCCCCCAAGATATTATTTCGCGGAAAATTTACCCCGCGTAATCATCGCACCCCGATATTTGCGTCAATTTTTCTGAAAAAAAAAAGTGCCATCATTATGCAAGTAAATACGGTATGAACATTCGTGTGGCTATGTTTGGATTGAATAGATGCTGGTATAGTACTAGATGCAGCTGTGGTCAATGTGAACAATGCAAGTCTTGGAAACAGACATTATACAATGACAGGATAAACAGGGTACACACATAAACTTCAGCCTAACAGTTCAATAAACCATGGAAAGATGAAACAAGCATGCAGAATGTCTGTAGGTATGCTATGATGATGTTTTCACAATTAAACTTGCGAAAAGGACGCACAATGAAAATGACAAACACAGAGTGAAAGAGACCAACAAAAAACGAAAGGCTCTGAAGCTCTTCAGGTTCAACAGAAGCCCTGTTGACATTCCAGTAGGTTGTTGAGGCAAGTTTCAAATTGAGATATGTGTTGAGGAAAAGACATTAGTTCCTACAGCCCCAGCTTGGAGCAATGTGCAGCGTCATGCGAGGAAGGGGAGCAAAAGAGCAAAGAAGAGTCAAAAGGAAACGCGCGTGCCTCAAAGAGCGGTTAAAAAGTTTTCTCCAATAGCGGGCAGGAGGAGCAAGCTTTTGTGCATCGTACTTGACCTCCCTTATCCACTACACTCAACTCTAATCGATGAGCAACACCCCCTCCCCCCCCTCCCCAACATTCGCACCACTTAAAGATAAAAAGAAGTATGTACATCCCTGACCTTTTATGGCTTTTCCTTTGCATGATTGCGATGTACGTGCTTAGCGAGATGGCTCCTTTGTTTAAAGGACGCATTGCAGTGGACGCAGGAAAAGGGGCGCTCTCCTGTGTGGGTGCGGATGTGGTTAACGAGGGTGGCTCTCAATGAAAAGGATTCACTACAGTGGACACAGGAAAAGGGGCGCTCTCCAGTGTGGGTGCGGATGTGGCCCTTGAGGACGCCACTCCAAGAGAATGCAGCCGGACAGAAGGGGCACTGAAAGTTGCGCTCGCCAGTGTGTGTACGAAGGTGCTTAGTCATGTTGCCCTTGTGCTTGGTCACATAAGTGCACTGTCGACAGGAATGCTTGTTTCCTTGTACCGAGACGAGTGAATGGTACTCCTCCAGGGAGGCCAAGGGTGAGGAGCCTGTAACAGCCATGGGGAGCACAGGAAGTAATGCAAACGATCTGCCACAAGCTTTTTGGAACTAGACTGCAACGTTAGGCATGTTTGATACAATACTTACAATACAAGTAATGCGCCATTTTTATAAGCACTGCTGCAAAAAGACACACTGCAACAATTCTCTCCTATGTTCATGTGAAGCAGCACAGTGGAAGATCGGACAGGCACGTGTTGGCAAGTGCGGCTTTACCTCGCGAACAGCTCTTATCAGTTTATCTCGTAAAAGCTGAGGCCACTACAGTTTTTATATCTCCAAGTGTACAGTGTCCACACATACTTGTTACTAGCTTATTTCCCACAAGGATGTGAGGTGCACTGTTCGCATTCAGCTGCTGCCATATATAAGTGATGCAATCATGCCTGCACATTTTCTTTAATGTTGTGCATATGCTTCCAGGCATGTGAAGCATACTTGCAACCTGTAATGCACTTTTTGATATTAATATGATTCTTAGTCTTATTTCTTTCACTTGTCAATAAGCAGTGTGCCAACAATCCTGGAAAGAATCTTGATGCCGCTTCCTGGTCACCCTAAACAATTCGATATATTTTCTTTCATAATGCACAGTGAAGATATGATGCACTGTAGGCATCATACTCGTCTTATCCTGAGCTCAACAAGCGTAGAAAAGGTATTACTAAAATGCATCTGATAAAGTGCATCAAAGAAATAAGGAAAGAACTGATGAGTTGGAGAATTGATGAAATTGAGAATGGTGCAATTTTTGGTCGTGGAAGAGAAAAGCACCACATGCTGAGCACCTGAGAAACCATTCTTCCATTTTTTGGTAGCCCTGTAAGAAAATTAAGTTTAGTCGGTCAAGCTTGGCATAGATTTAAAAGTATTGCACATGAATAGCAACCAACAGGGACTGCACGGTCGAATTCATAACAAACTTATATAATATTTCTCTTGTAAACTTACTTCAACACCACATCACTGACAGACTGCAGCGCAGAAGCAAGGAACATGTACCATGTACTATGGACAATTTATCTACAAAAGAGCAACACTTTAATTGTTGAACAACACACTTGCACAGGCAAAAATGCCATCACCAAATATGGTCACACCTTATGCTTTGTAAAGAGAGGCACAATTGCTATGCTATGATGACTAAACAATGACAGCCATTCAGTTATTCAAAATTATATTATATTAACCTGGCAAGAATGATATCGTCGAATGAACTCCTGTCAATATAAGTAATCACAGAAAGGCAATGTCAGCATGAATTCACAGCAAAATATTGCGACATAATATGGGCAAACAACCAAATGATTTTTAAGAAGAAACAGGCACGATGAATTTCTGTCAATACGCAAAGCGTGCAACTTCCTGGATGCTCCATTGGAGGTATGGACACACCTGCAACAACACAGATGTCAGTGTCAAAGCCAGCACGAATACTCTCAAAACATCTGCACTTAATTTTCCCTATAGCTGAAACCAAACGTACATGTAACAAACCATTCGCAATCGATTAGACTTGGCTAGATTTTAGCTAATGCTCTATTAACTGAGGTAACAATTGACAAGTGCAGTCATACAGTTTTGCCTCGAAGGAAACGACTGTACATGGTTATACTTATTTCCCATAATGTGATCTTGTCTGGGGTACACATCATATCTGTTCAATTCTGTACACAGTTGATGGTTACAGCACATTTAGTCGTCTTGTGTTTCTTGCCTCCATCACCGGTGCTCTTTAGCAGCAAACATGTCATAAAGCTTCTTCAATCGCCTGGAATTGCATTCATGTACATGTGAATATAGACGGTAAAGTTAATGAAACGATGTAGTAACCATGAAATTGGAGAACGTGCTCTCAAAGTCAAGTTGTTTCAACATGGCACATTATTTCTTTAAACTCAGCTCGCACATTCTTGTACTACCCCAGCGCTCAACAAAAGTTCCCCGATAGCCGAGGCCAACTAAATTTTAAAAAAATAAAAAGGGGGGCAACTTGCAGCCAACTGCGCGTGCTTCGAGGCAGCTTGTGGAACGTGCTTTCGGGTGATTTCTACACCAGCTTTCCTGATTTCATGTTTTACACCGTGCACACAGCCTGCTTCATCCAGCAGCTGAGATTTATTTTCAAGCACATTCGCCCAGCAAAAAGAAGGGCAACGGCATGAAGCACTGGTGTTCCGGCTTTCTCCATTCCGATGCTACCGCAACACGTCTTGGTATTTCATGGAGAGTCCGAAACCAGTCGTCGGAGAATGCGTTCAGTTGTGCAGGCAACTCATTTCTCGACCACTTTGGAACGACATCACGGTATGGCACGAGATATCAAAGATCGAGCACATCACTTCCGAAACACCGTGCCCTCGCACAACTACGTACGATCACGCTTATTAGCGCTTCACTGGATTTGTGACACTTTTGCGACCATTCAACTGCGCTGCTGTACGGAACTTCAAAGTGCACAGCCAAGCAGGCCTATCATCTCCTTTCGCCCATTCGAGAATTCAAGCAACATGTCATCAAGGCATCAACTTCCAATATCCTCGTACACCGTGAGGCAGGAGTCTAAACGGCGCACACGTTACATTAGCAGGGAGACATGCGCGGGATCTACGTGCAGTCACTTGACAGTCACTGTCCGTGGCCACTGCGTGTGTTCAATACTTGTTGCCACGACCGGACATATCAGTCACGCTTCGAAAGGACCTTTCCTAAATATCCCGTGAGCCACCGCGCGTCGGCGCTGCGCATCATGGGAAAAAAGAGCGCCGAGCCGCCGAGCTCCGTCGTCTGCTCCCATGTCTGCTCCGGCCTGGGGGTGACGGTGGTGAAGGCTCGATCACGGCCTGTCTGGACGCGCGCGCGCGCTCTCTCTCGAGCGCGCGTCCAGACCGGCCGTGGGCCCGTGGCTCGATATGCTACAAATCGCTATAGAGGGCGAAAAACTCAACTGTGGCGCGTTCCAGCTTCAACCGCGGGGAGTGGATTTACTGACTCCTCTCTTAGCTCACGCTATGGGGCGCCCGCATCGGTGCCTAAATGAACTAGAAGGGTGCGAGATAATTATAATCGGAGACATGAATGCGCACATAGATGATATGGATGGGTACACAGACCCAACAGGCAACATGCTACTGGATATGTGTGAAAGGCATGATCTGGTCATTTGAAACAGCACTGAGAAGTGTGAAGGGCAAATAACATATGGGAGGTAGGAAGGCTGCAGTCCACTATAGACTACGCACTGATGTCGCGTAGGATGTATAATAGGCTAAGTGTAATGCTCATAGATGAAGATGGCTCCAGAAGCCTAGGTAGTGATCACAATAAACGCATCAGGCTAAGTTTTGGAAAAGAAATTAAAATAGGAAGAAGGCAAGACGAACAGCCACGGGGGGACTTCTACTCAGAAAGGCAACTGGAAGCAGCCGCTAAACAAATTGAGAAAATAATCTCCGAGGAAACAAAAACAGAATGGACCTACACAAATGTAACTAGACTGTTTGAGCTGGAGCTTGCTAAAGTACGAGTCGGGTCCAAAGGGAAACGGAGACACAAACCGAAGAGCTGGTGGGATGAGGAGGTTAAGAGGGCCATAGTGAAACGTCAGGAAGCCTCCAGGGAACACAGATATTCCAAGCAGAGAGGCGAACCTGAAGATGATACCAAACGAAAATGGGATAACTTCTTAAGCTGTAGGAGGGAGGCGTCCCACATGATCAATGAGAAGATTAGAAAAAAGGGGTCCCAATGGTTGGCAGAAGTAAACAAAAAGCAGCTTCGAAGTTTTGGAATCATCTCAGTTCCTTGAGCAATAAGACAAACCTAGAGCAGAGATTTATAACTACATCTCAGGGTGTCAAGCTAGAAGGGGATGAGGCAATGGAGTATATAAGAACAATAATGACAAAAAAATTTAAAGAGCAAGGATGCATATGGCATCTGCCTTAATGGACAGTGAGAGATCAATTAGCACACTGGCTCTACTTGAACAACGCGAGTGGGAAAGAGCAGAGAAGAGGGTTCCTAGTACCACATCAACAGGTCCTGATGGCATCTCAATTATGCTAATAAAGAAATTGGGTCCAAAGTCTAAGCAAATAATAAGAGAGGCAGCGAGCAAAACAATACTGGATGGTGAAGTCCCCGAGGGGTGGAAACTAAGCAGGATGAGCACGGTCTATAAAGGAAAGGGGGACAAAGCTGACATTAACAACTACCGTCCCATAACAGTGACATCAGTGGTGTACAGGCTGGTAATGCAGATTATCAAGGAAAGACTGCAGGTATGGGTAGAGGATGAGAGGGTGCTGGGGGAACTACAAAATGGGTTCCGAAAACAAAGGAGGTTAGAGGACAATCTGTTCTCATTGACACAGTGCATTGAGATAGCAGAAAAGGAACACAGGCCCTGTGGCTGGCATTTCTGGATATCAAAGGGCCTACGACAGTGTGAAAGGTACGAGTCGGGTCCAAAGGGAAACGGAGACACAAACCGAAGAGCTGTTGGGATGAGGAGGTTAAGAGGGCCATAGTGAAACGTCAGGAAGCCTCCAGGGAACACAGATATTCCAAGCAGAGAGGCGAACCTGAAGATGATACCAAACGAAAATGGGATAACTTCTTAAGCTGTAGGAGGGAGGCGACGTCCCACATGATCAATGAGAAGATTAGAAAAAAGGGGTCCCAATGGTTGGCAGAAGTAAACAAAAAGCAGCTTCGAAGTTTTGGAATCATCTCAGTTCCTTGAGCAATAAGACAAACCTAGAGCAGAGATTTATAACTACATCTCAGGGTGTCAAGCTAGAAGGGGATGAGGCAATGGAGTATATAAGAACAATAATGACAAAAAAATTTAAAGAGCAAGGATGCATATGGCATCTGCCTTAATGGACAGTGAGAGATCAATTAGCACACTGGCTCTACTTGAACAACGCGAGTGGGAAAGAGCAGAGAAGAGGGTTCCTAGTACCACATCAACAGGTCCTGATGGCATCTCAATTATGCTAATAAAGAAATTGGGTCCAAAGTCTAAGCAAATAATAAGAGAGGCAGCGAGCAAAACAATACTGGATGGTGAAGTCCCCGAGGGGTGGAAACTAAGCAGGATGAGCACGGTCTATAAAGGAAAGGGGGACAAAGCTGACATTAACAACTACCGTCCCATAACAGTGACATCAGTGGTGTACAGGCTGGTAATGCAGATTATCAAGGAAAGACTGCAGGTATGGGTAGAGGATGAGAGGGTGCTGGGGGAACTACAAAATGGGTTCCGAAAACAAAGGAGGTTAGAGGACAACCTGTTCTCATTGACACAGTGCATTGAGATAGCAGAAAAGGAACACAGGCCCCTGTGGCTGGCATTTCTGGATGTCAAGGGGGCCTACGACAGTGTGAACCAAGAGGAGCTGTGTGGAATACTGGACACATTAAATGTGGAAGATGGAGTGATTAATCTTCTAAAGGAGATCTATAAAAGCAACAGGGTAGTCATAAAATGGGAAAGACAGGAGTCCGAGCCTATCGAGATACAACGGGGACTTAGACAAGGGTGTCCTCTGTCACCCTTGTTATTTATGCTGTATCTACAAGGATTAGAGGCCAAATTAGAGAGGAGTGGACTAGGCTTCAACCTCTCCTTCAGAAGACAAGGAAAATATGTTGAACAATTATTACCAGCACTGATGTACGCAGATGATATAGTATTAATGGCCGGCAACAAGGAAGATCTGCAAGCATTGATGGACATCTGCGGTAAAGTGGGAGATGAGTTAGGGTTTAAGTTTAGTGAAGAAAAATCGGCAGTCATGGTTTTTAATGATAATGAAGGCGGTGAACATATGATACAAGAGGTGACGTTGGAGATAGTGGATAAATACAAATATCTTGGCGTGTGGATAAGCAGTGGGGATGAGTACCTAAGGGAACACGAAAAATACGTAAGTACTAAAGGTAACAGGAATGCAGCAGTAATGAAAAATAGGGCACTGTGGAACTATAATATAGGTACGAGGTGGTGAGAGGAATTTGGAAAGGGGTGATGGTTCCTGGCCTGACATTTGGCAATGCAGTCTTGTGTATGAGACCGGAGGTCCAAGCGAGGCTAGAAATTAAGCAACGGGGTGTAGGCAGGCTTGCACTGGGAGCACATGGCAATACACCAAATCAGGGGGTAAAGGGTGACATGGGATGGACATCATTCGAAGGCAGGGAAGCCAGCAGTAAGATAGAGTTTGAGGAAAGATTGAGAGAAATGGGGGATGAGCATACGGCTAGGAAAGTCTTCAGCTACTTGTACATGCGGAATGTCGATACAAAATGGAGGAAGCGAACGAGAAAATTGTCAGGCAAATATTTGGACAACAGCAGGATACCAAGCAAAAAGGAGTCAGTCGGTGAAGAAAAAGGTTAAAGAAACGGAGAGGGACATGTGGAAATTAGGGATGCTTACAAAATCAGCACTGGAAACCTACACAACATTCAAGCAGGACATTGCCAAAGAAAAGATTTATGATAATTCTCGGGGTAGCTCGCTGCTGTTTGAAGCCAGGACGGGAGTACTGAGTACTAAGGTGTACCGAGCAAGGTATGAGGGGATCGACACGTTGTGTAGTGCGTGTGGAGAGGAGGAGGAAACGGCCGAGCGCTTGATACTTTTCTGTAAAGGACTCCACCCTGTAGTCCAAGGCAATGAGGCAGAATTCTTTAAAGCACTGGGGTTCCGGGATAGTGAAGGCAGAATAGACTTTAAGAGGGTAGAAAAGACCAAGAGGAGGTTGTTGGATTGGTGGCTAAAATCAAGACAGGAGTGACAGTTAGACATATATAACACGAGACATTACAGCTAGGTGGCGTGAGCCGCCGCCCGATATAAAGGGTACAGCTTGATACATCCATCCATCCATCCAATTTCGATGCAGATTATTCTTGGACAAAGCGAAGACTTTTTCTTTGCCTGATATTGCCTGATACATACAACAAACTGCTACAAACTGCTGCTTTTAGTGAGCGTACCTTTGAGATACTACGCCATCCTCCCTCCACTAAATATTTTTTGCTTCGGTTGATTCAGCAGTCTACTGACATCGATGCTAAGTCATGCTCGTTTTTTTAAATTCAAACTATGCGGCGGCAGGAGTCACGTTAACCGTTTGCGACGCGTTCGAGCAGCGACGCAAGCCCGCAGTGTTTCGTTTTGCTGTAAATATTTCGTGAAACTAAGGATTGCTTTTGTAGTCGGTGATCTCGGCTTGCTGTTCTTGTTCGTTCAAAGCACACTTAAATGCTTCCATAGAGCGCTTTCCCCTGCGCTTCATCCTTCAAAGCAACGAAGTTCATTTGAAGCGCCAGCGGGCATGGACCGGCGAGTACAAACCCATTGCTTTTGTTTATTACGGTTGGTTTTGTTTTTGCGACAGTCGAGCGACACACAGCAACTCGAAAATTTTCAACGTCTCATATCCCTCCACCGACAGAATCCGCAGTTCTCTTGAGCGACGTGGCTTCACGTAGGAGCGAGCTGCCGAATCAATAGAAATGCATTTCTGAAGTTTATAATGCAGGCTGGACATGTTCAAATACACTTCTATCGCCCCCGCACGCACGTCCGTAACTCACCATGTATTAGTACAAAGCGTGTTATAAAGTTTGCTACATTCACATTAAAAAATTAAAAAAATGTCAGAGAGAGAGAGAGAGAGAGAGAAAACTAAAGCTAGTTCCATGTTGTGAAATTTGAGTAAACAGCAAAGCTGGGGATCTCCTTGTTGCCTTATTGTTTATCTTGTGATAGCAGTTTCACTTATAGGCTTACTTTCATTTAGTGTCACACAGAAACCGGCATTTTAATCATGGATATATTCTTTTTCTGTCACAGCCTCCTGGCTGATGCCTGCAGTCAACATTCCTTGTGGATGCACCTCGACACCATGGGCAAGGCACATGCTACGTTAGAGCACAAGCCTTACAAGGTATACATTCATACATACATAACATGCCGCAGTTTACTCACTCACTTTGTATACTGCTACAATATTTTGTCTTCATACATTGTTTCTGAATGCATGATGATTTCATAACCTGCTCCTTTCTTTTTTTTTTTTTCAGAGCTGCCATGCAACATCAGGTGAACTGCCCTCGAAAACACAGCCTGCAAGCACAGTGGAACACTAAACATCTACTACAGCAGGTCACCTCAAACTTCATCTTTGTGATGCTGTAGTTTGTACTTGGTAGGCATGCCATGGAAACATGCCATGGTCTTTAACACTTCGCCAGTTTTCTTCCCTTGTTTCAAATGCTTCCGCAATAACCTTGTTTATTTATGCCGACCGTGGATGTTTACTGTTTTTCTGTTATAATTAGTTCATTATGTATACCGTGTGTTTATTTGACCGCTGTGAAGCTGCCCAGTGTATGAGGTGGCCAGGTTCCCCTCAAGCTGCTCAATGCAGCTTTTTTGCCTGGTCATCCTCGCAACCTTGTTGTGGTGAATAAACAATTCAATTCAATATGTTACCAATAGTTGTTGTCCATAGGTGTTAGGTGTCCATTTTGTTATATAATCTACAGTACAATAATGATGAAATTTAACACAAGCTCTATACAATAGTTACATTATGTCAGACTTCTAAGTCTGACAATACGCATTTGATTCAAGGCCATGGTGGTCGCATTTCTATGGTGGCTAAATGCAACATCACCCCATGTATTTAGGTTTACGTACGTCTCAACAGGCCCCAGATTGCACCATTAAGGATGATAGTTGGGCTAGTAGATACATACTGATTTGAGGCACAACTAATTAGCACAAAGAAACCACAGGCAACACAAGGGAATGCATGAGTGGTGTCTACGCTAATTAGCTGTGTCCCACGTTATCAACATCAATTCAAAAGGTTTGGGCACATAAAATTTCAGGTATTATTAGTATATTACAGCCAAACAAACATCAGGGCAGTGAACGGACATTGTTCCGGCATTAAGTCATACGTAATGAGATGGTTTACAAAGTTTGTCGGAAACGTTCTTTTTTCTTAATGCATTGAATTGTAAGTCTACAAAAAACAAAGAAAAAGGATGCTGTAGCTTCGACAAGCTAGTCAGTTCAATTAGCCCTTGAATATATATACAACACATTTTATTACATTGTAAACAGCTAAAAAACAACAGATATTAAATTTTGCAAGCACTAGTTGCAGCACATGAGTGTAAAGGATATTTATGTTATAGGCCAAATTGTGTTCAAGGGATTTGCTCATTTTCGTTTTATATAGCACAGAAATATCCATAATTTATGGCTGAGCATGCCTACTTCAGGTGGCTGTGATCCCATTAATATGCCACCCCCCACCCCCCCCTTTTTCTTTCGTGCTTTGCACTGTCATACTGCACTGCCTATGAAAAGACTTCACAATGTCGCCGCGAACAAAGCCTAGGAAATCGAAGATTTAAAGGTCACAATCAACAGCAAAACTTTGCTGGATGCAAAAGTCGAAAAAAATGTACATTATGGCTTAGCCTCATAACATAGCCTCTAATTTGTTTGTCTGTACATCGCAGCAACCTCTACCCATTGAAACATTTAATTCGAGGCTATGATCAGAGGCTAAGCGGTAATATAGGCGTTTACGAAGTTTTTTATCCCGCAAACTTTTGCTGTTGACTGTACATAGGACAAGTGTGCAGCTACACTGCAACATTATCAATGCTTTGATGTTGAGGTTCTACAATTAGCAAGAATACGGTTTATTTTCAAAGCACATGTTTAAAAAGTGAATAATCCAACAACAACAAGCACATATACAATAAGCATGACCTTTATTTTTTCTGGCACTGTCACACATTCACGTAATGCTACTCCAGTTCAATTTGTGTGCATGTGTATGTTTGTACGAGTGCAGAATTTCTGTTGGCATGTCCATGCATCGCGGACATGCTCATGGCTGAGCGATTCTTTGCCGCATACACCAACCTAGATGTGTAATGTATTCCTGAAGCTAATCTGCCCATAATTGTGCCTCTATAATCAGCCTGCATTATCCTAGCATCTCTGTCTTTCTATAGTATTCATATTTAGTTAACGCATTGTAGAATATCTGCAGTCAATTATACCGCCTTCACAGCATACTTCAGCTTATTGGTGCGGTTATTGGTGCCATAGCATTCTCGCCCTACACGAACTGCATAACTGAACCATAATAATCCATTTAGCGACAGTGTACACAATTGTGTACTTGTTTTCGGCAACTTGTTCTTTGGCAGTTCAGTGGACAAGCGGCCAAGAAAGTACAAGAAAGACAGCTTTGGATGAATTGATGTATTCAGTGTGTCATCAGTTTGCTACAGTGTGCTGTGTATCCTGCAGACATCAAAAATATGATTTTTGTTGGCTCATAATGAACTTAGCCAATAACAAACTGCACTCACGTTTCAAGTCTGACTTCTGATTAATTTTATGACAAAGATAAAAGCTGACTGGCCTTAGAAGAAAGTTACATTGAATTATGCTCTAATTACATTTATTTACTGGGTAACAAACAGTTCAACACATAACCGAGGTTCTTTCTTGCTATTGAATGCACAGTGATGCGGAAATTGAGTGTGAAGATTTGGTGCATTCATAGACGCTTTATCGCAGTTAGCACTTGAAACAAAAGTGAATGTTTTTTTCGCCTATTACCTACACACCTAGGGTATGGGTTCACAGCTGATAGTTGAAATTCGTGCCTATCCTATTTGGCACAGCATGACACTTCTTGTTTGTAACTCATTCCTTTATCTTTACACAGAGACGGAGCATCCGCGATCGTTTAGGTAACGTTAACTAAGCGAAGCTAAATCGGTGTTACTGTGACATCTGCCAACGTTGCGCGCGTCTCGGATTTTGCATCGTGGATTTACCCGCGCTCGCTGTCTGAAAATCAACGCTAACAGAATGGGACGGCGCAATGCAGTGAGAGAGCAACATTCGTTCGATCGCATCCCATCTATCCATGCATATTTTGTCAGCGTTTAGCATGGTTATGCACAAGTTGGAGCGCACTCAGTATGTATGTCTTTTGTTTGGACGCGACTGCAAATTCTTGGCCCATGTGTGCACTGTACTGTACGTTGTTTGTACCAGCTGTGGTCCCGCAATAAACGATGCAAACCTTACTTGATCGACGTTGTTTTTGACAGTCGAGGCCTGTATGGTCACCTGGCGATAAGCTACAGTACCTGTGTACGAAAAGTACACACGCGAGCCGCGCTTTAACGAGAGGAATAAGCAAAATACTACAGCGGAGCTGACAATGGGAGAGAGGGGGTGGGTACAGCAGGGCACCCTACGCGCGTCTCGTGCGAGACGAGAAGAAACAGCAGTGGTTAGGGAGGAGGGCGACATAAATGTGCCCATTGCTGCCTCGGTGCACGGTGCTTCATTTATTCTACTGCATTGGTGGTTTGGAAATGACACAACCTGATCAGTGACACAGTGTCAAAAAGCTCAGAGATCTATGGTTGTCAAGCTGGAGATTTCAGGTCACAGAACAAATTGTTGAAAAAAAGAAAGCAAACCATTAATTAGACTCAACTTGATTGCAGCAATCTCCTTTCGCTTCCTTTATGCCAAAAGTATATCAGGAAGTGACAACAGGATGGCTTCACGTACATTTGCATGCTGACATTATTTGTCATGCGATAGGATGTACCAATCTTCCTCATAGGTTCTTTTGTACCATTCATTTTCAATGTGCAAGACACATGGGATTCCTTGAGTCATGGGACCACATATTGATTTCGTATTTAGAAAGGAGACTCGATGGAAACACTGCAAAGAAGAGCTCAGTGCGAACACCAGCAAGCGTGTATACTATATTGACCAGCTTACAGCGCAAACGGGGACGAAGACGAAGGAAAGACAAGGTGACAACACGAGCGCTGACTCTCAACTGAAGTTTATTCCAAGAAACGACACGAATAAATACACGTTAACCAAGATTTCAACGGAGCGATTGCGCGTGTACAGCAAAGTCATCCAAGTGACGTAAAACTCCCATCACACGTGGAGCACCCACGTGCGTCCAAGAAAGCATACACAGAAGCAGGTAGAGTGAACACAAACTTTCAAATGAACCTATTCCCGCGTCATTCATGATGGCAGGCTGCACTCCAGAAATTTTATTTCCTTTTCGCTAAGGGCAAACAAACACTTCTGTGTTTGTTTGCCCAAACAAACTTGCTTCTGTCTGCTCCCGTCTGCATAAAAGGCTTTCAGGTGTTGGTAAAGATTGCATGCAATGTCCAAAAAAGCAAAAAGACAGATACGTGAAATGCAAATCACGTGTTGTTTACAGGCTGCCGTTGTCATGCGGGCGTGTATATATTGGTCAAACCGGCCGATGTGTAAATATTGGATTGAGTGAACATCTGTCATCGTTGAGGGCTGCAGTTTGCACCTGCCATCACATTGCAAAGATTGCGGTTGTGAGCCGATGGCGAGGGAGACAGATTGTTTGTTCCGGCATGGTCATCAGACTACGAGAGAGGTAATGGAGGCTCTCTTCATTATCAGAGAAGGTGAAAGGTGCATTAGTCATCCGTCTGTTGCCCTTAGCGAAAAGGAAATAAAATTTCTGGAGTGCAGCCTGCCATCATGAATGACGCGGGAATAGGTTCATTTGAAAGTTTGTGTTCACTCTACCTGCTTCTGTGTATGCTTTCTTGGACGCACGTGGGTGCTCCACGTGTGATGGGAGTTTTACGTCACTTGGATGACTTTGCTGTACACGCGCAATCGCTCCGTTGAAATCTTGGTTAACATGTGTATTTATTCGTGTCGTTTCTTGGAATAAACTTCAGTTGAGAGCCAGCGCTCGTGTTGTCACCTTGTCTTTCCTTCGTCTTCATCCCCGTTTGCGCTGTAAGCTGGTCAATATGAATTATCACCAACTCGCCCAGATTTCCGTTCTCGTTCAGTGTATACTATGTACGACAGCCGGCTAGCAGTATTTAACAGTGCTAATAGTGCAAACTTGTTCTTTTAAAATAGCTTCATGCCTCTGAAAATTGCATGTGCATTCATCCGCTTGCTACCGCGGCCGAAGGATCGACCTGAAAACGTGCAACACCCGTGGGCGTTGTGTACAAAGTGTCGTGTCCTGAATGTCCAGCCAGCTTCATAGGCGAGAGGAAGTGTTTCCCAGAAAGAATACGCCAACACAGAAACGACGTCAGGAAGATGGAAATGCAACGTAGCGCTGTGGCAGAGCACTGCGAGAAGCACGATCACAATATCGACTTCGACGGCGCTTCTGTTATTGAAACAGAAAAGAATTTGGAAAAGAGGCTCTTGCTTGAGTCCTGCCTCATTCAGCACACACCTGCCAACGTGAACCACTTGCTGGGAATGATGCCTTCGAGACCTGAGGGAAAGAGAAAACCGGAGCCGTGGTGAGAGAACAAGATGTGGCGATACTTCTGTGACCAACACAGTCACCCCCTGAGGAAGGGACCGAGTCGGTCCCGAGACATCTAGCTCTCTTTGAACTGTGGCTGGAGCTATCTCAACTTCCTAGATTTTCAACCCATATAGACAGATTGCTGTCGAAATGTTTACATGAAGTCTGCATGCATGTTCAAAAGCATATGTATTGTCGCTGCATCATGAGAAGGCGCAGCAGCAGGACATGTGCTGTTGCTGGTCTCATATTGCAGAAGTGGAATACGAAGTCAGTAACCAGTTCATGACATCATGGTAAGTCGCTTCCATCACCGGGTGAACACATGGAGCAGTCAGTTAAACTTATGGATGATGTTTCTTCGGAAGCAACGCACAAGATGGTATGTGTATATGTATCAGTGATTCCTACTGTGGGCAGCGATGGAAATGCCGCCCATTGCTCTGACTGAATAGTATGAAAGCTCAAGTGCGCCAACAACAGTGTGACAGCTCAAGCACAAGCGCTCTCTTTAGCTTCTTGCTGCTGTTACTTACCTTTCATGTACCCTACTAATGATACGAGGTCCCCCGGACAGTTTCTTATTTTGGGACCTCCTGATGCTGTATGCATTGTGTAACCCGTATTTTGTACATGCTACAACAGATAAACATGACCTTAATCTTGACCTCACTGAAACAATAAATGTGCAGCAGGGCAATAAAAGACGATAGTGATGTGCACACAATGCCAGTGGCCCAAGAAAATGCCAACAACAGTGCGACAACTCAAGCACAAGCGCTCCTATGTTCATTTTATATGTACAGATCTCCTTTTAGAGTCGATGCTATTGCATGGCAGGCGCCAGATGTGCGTCATGACTGCTATATAAATGCAAAACCAGAAAGGCTCGCCGCATTTTTATAATATTTTAGAATCTTGCAAAAGCAAGACGTGACAATTCACATATTTAACTAGAGCAGCATTATGCAATACATTTGAAATTCCTAGGCTTATTATGTCAGGCCCCCTCCCATTCTTAAGTGGTATGTATAACCACAGCTTAAATTCTGGGGAGATACCCGATACATACATTTTTGAAAAAAGGCTACATGTTGTAATGGAAGACCAGAAATTGGTCACACTTTGTGTGATAATACCTTAATATGACACAATTTATATAGAGCAGGTCATGCTTCAACATTTCCGTGAGAAGAGGGCTAAATTCGGGGTGTTGACAACACAAAAAGGCATTGAGTGACGCAAGCATCATCTGGACCACTGGCCTAACCAGAAATATTTTTCGAGAGGTGTCATACACAATCCAGCATGAAAGTACTACCATGCACAGAAAAGACTGAAAGTAGAGAGAAGGGGCACTCACAAATTTGGTGGCTATTCTGGTACCGAAGCACCTCCCTTGTAACACCCTTGATGTACTGTATGTGCCATGTTGCACAAGCGTTCATGTGGGTATGCTTAAGTGCACGTCATCATTATTGCCATGAACATTTATACAATTCATGGCCCCTGATGCGATAATTTTTTGACGGCTGTCAAAATAATTCCCAAGATGGAACCCTCCACTCCTCTTTCGGATTTTAAAATTCAAGTAAATTCCTTTAAGCCATCTATTCTCTGTGAAAATTCATAGCAGCGTTTCTGGCAAGCATGCGAACCTTAAGGCAGTCAGTTTATTATCCAATTTTGGTGTGCATGCATTTTGAAGCGAAGCTGTGTACAACTTCGGCCATGACACTGGTCATCTAGTAGAAATTGACTGTACTTTGATGGGTAAAATATAAACACATCAAAACAGAGTTGCATCATCATAGGGAACCTTAAAAGATACAGTAAGAACGGAACATGTAACAGCATTTAACAATAAAGGGCGAGCAGGGTAACATCACACCAGGCATGTCAGTTCGTTTCTTATGGTGCCACACATTGTCTGTTGGTTCCTTCAATGCAGCGTGCTGCTCTTGAGGAATTCCGAAGACAGAGCATTTCCGAGGTACTGAATTTGTTCGACCATACAGGTGCTGTGTTCCAGAGAGGTACAGCAACTGTAGTTCAAGTTCCAAGGTGCACATGATTACATTTCCACAAGACGTGGAGCTGTGAAAAAGAAGGCTCTACGCATGTTGACGAGACCATCTCGGTCCTTCACATTATGCTTGGGTGAGTTATCATGCATAGTTCTTTTCATTTTATGCTTCATGCTTAATTGCAGAGAGGCACTATATAACTGAAGCTAGACAACATAATAAAATTTAAGTTTCGGAAAAGTGCCACCTTTATAAAGCAGTATGCTGTCACTTCTCGAACGACTACATGCTTTTGATGAACAGTACATTATAAAATAGTAGGATGTCCTATGCTTTGCTAGCATACAAGCGGGATCAGAAACAATAAATACAATGTTAAATACACGCAGAAGCTAAACATCTGGCACAATCTGTCATGAACAATAACAATTGCTTCTTTCTCCATAGCAGCCCAAAATATATGCAATTTTAACCGCTCAGTGTCAGCAAATAAACTCACAAAATGCATTCTATCCAAAGACTACTGCAAGCAGAAACAGCGTACAATGTATCTTAAAGGTGTGGCTTTGAACAATGTTACAAGACAGTACGGAAACCTGGTTGATGCTAAGTAATTCTTTTCAACACGCCAGAAAAAAGGAAAAAAGAAAGAAACATGAATGTCCGAGTCAGTTGAAAATGCCAAGGTTACATGTTAGTGCTGGCTTCTAGATCACAAGTGAGCCATTCTGTAAGACTAACGAAGTACTTAACTGTCTTTAATAATGATAAGATGGATGCTTTATTTGCACTGGAAAGGATTTTTAAAAGCTTCTGCAAGATCATCCGGATCCGTAGTCGATGTGGCTAGTCCAGGATCCCTTACAGGCATGCCATATTGCGGTCTAATTAGTGAGTGCAATGATTATATTTGAAATTCAATCGCAAATCACATGTTGAAATAAGCTTATGTGACTGAAGAAAACACATTGTGATATGTACACCCGGTCAGTAGTATGACATTAATATGGTGACTGGTGACATTCCGATAGAAAGAGTTTCCCGAGCGACTGCGTCATATTTAGCGGAGATTTAATTAGGGTAGATATACTGTTCCAAATCCTCGCCCCAACAAACAATATTGTTCAATGGCCACAAATAATGTGGAGTATCAACACATTATGATTTAGTTATTACGCCTGACGAGTGTGACCACTGGGTTTTAATAAAAGTAACGAGTGTAAGGGTACGTTATTATTCATCATTTTGTGAACTAATGTAGCAAGTTTGTGTTTCCCAACCATAATAATAGGCATTATGTTGAGATTACTGAAAAGTTCAGTTAATGGTCCATTCCTGGGTGCTGATGCAATAGTTCGTACAGCTCTTTTTTTTTGCAAAATCTTGACGACCGTACAATATGAAGCATATGTGTAGCTCCATGATTCATTGCAGCCGGTCAGGTGAGAGAGAAAAAGTTTAAAGTATAATATACAGAGTCAGCGTGCGTTAAATTAATTTCTACTCCTAAACAATGTGAAACATCCACACATTACCTTTCTCATAAATTATCTATACAAGATCTCTAGAGTAATGAAGGCTCTACAGTCAGGCCAAGACAAGTATATGTGTTTACCTTGTCAATGTGAGTTCCCTCAATTTACAGACCCCGTGTTTCAGGTATTACTTTTCGGTTGGAGGCAAAAACAATGTACTTGGTTTTTTTAGTATTTTATCGTAAACTGTTTCATTCAGACCACTGAGGAGTTACTTTCACTTCTTTATAGGTGAGTGATACGGCTTCCTGAAGAGAGTGACTTGCTCTAATTACAGCAGTGTCATCTGCATACACGGCTCTTTGCATATGGGTTAAGGATAGAGGGTAATCGTTAATGAATAGGGAGAGCAAAATTGGGCCAAGTATTTGACCAATTTTAAGAAACTATGAAAGTATGACTCCAGACACTCAGAGCTAAAAAAAAAGAAAGTATACTTTCACACAATCCGATTATGTCTAATGACAAGCCATAACACCATGACGAATACCAAGTACATTTGTGTGGCCGTGTGAGGATTGAATGCATGCTGGTATAGTACTAGATGCAGCTGTGGTCAAAGTGAACAATGCAAGTCTTTGAAACAGACATTATACAATGAAAGCATAAACAGCGAACACATAAACTTCAGCCTAACAGTGCAATAAATCGTAGAAAGATGAAACAAGCAGGCAGAATGTTTGTAGGTATGCTACGATGACGTTTTCATAACAATTTAACTTGCCAAAAGGAGGCACAATGAAAGCAACAAACAGTGAAAGACACCAACAAAAGATGAAAGGCTCTGAAGCTCTTCAGGTTCAACGGAAGTCCTATTGACATACAAATAGGTGGTAGAGGTGAGTTTGTGATAGAGAGACGTGTTGAAGAAAAGACTTTAGTTCATACAGCCCTGGCTTGGAGCATTGTGTAGTGTCTTGGGAGGAAGGCGAGCAAAAGGGGGAAAAGAAAGAGCCGAAACTAACATCCGTGCCACAAAGAGTACCTAAAAACTTATTCTGCGAATGCCATGTCTCCAATAGCGGTACTTGACCTCCCTTATCTACTACACTCACCTGTAATCGACGAGCCATTTACAACACTTAAGGATAAAAAGAAGTACGCATATTTTTGACTTTTATGTCTTTTCCTCTGCATGAAGGTGATATGTGTGGGTAGTGAGATGGCCCTTTTGTTTAAAGGACGCCTTACAGTGGACACAGGAAAAGGGACGCTCTCCTGTATGGGTGCGGATGTGGTCCTTGAGGTTAGAACGCCAACAGAATGTAGCCGGACAGAGGCGGCACTGAAAGGGGCGCTCGCCAGTGTGTTTACGAAGGTGGTTAGTCATGTTGTCCTTGCGCTTGGTCACGTAAGTGCACTGTTGACAGGAATGCTTGTTTCCTTGTACCGACACGAGTGAATGGTACTGCTCCAGGGAGGCCAAGGGTGAGGAGCCTGCAACAGCCAGGGGGAGCACAGGAAGTAATGCAAACCATCTGTCACAAGCTTTTTGGAACTTGACAGCAGCATTAGGCATCTTTGATACAATATGTAGTTACAAGTCGGGTGCCACTTTTATAAGCACCAATGCAAAGAGAGACGCTACAATGATTCTCCCCTGTGTTCATGCGGAGCAGCACCTTGGAAGATCGCACAGGCGTGCGGTAGGAAGTCTGGTGAAAAAAGGGGGACACCAACCAAATTATAATCATCAAAAGTAAAATTTACTCCTAAAGAAACAAGAAGGAAAAAAAGAAGGCTTTATAGGCACTGCTGCTGTCTGGTACCCTCCAGTCACCCCTGAAGAAGGGTCCAAGTGGGACCCGAAACATTGGGTTTTTGGTCATCTTTAGGAGTAAATTTTACTTTTGATGATTATAATTTGGTTGGTGTCCCCCTTTTTTCCCCTTTAATTTCGTCCCAACCAGACAGCTCTCTGTCAAATGTTCACCTTTAGGTAGGAAGTCTGGCCTTACCTCGCGAACAGTTTTTACAGTAGAATCCCGCTGATACGTTTTTCACGGGACCATAGAAAATAATCGTAAGAGCGGGGAAACGTAAGAGCCAAGAAACGGGAAAAATGGAAAAATGAGAAAAGTGGTGATCAGCACACAATTATTCAGTGCTAGCGCTTTCAGTGCACGCGTCGGCACACTCGGCTATGATTTCGTCGACAGAGAAAACCTCGGAGGTGACAACGGCATCATCGATGGAAACATAATCACTGTACGCGATTCCATCACAAACAGTTTGCACAGCTGTGCCATAATTTTGCTGGCGGAAGCCGGAAACATAATGGGCGTCGCCCATAGTGCAGCTAATACAGTCAAGTCAAGCTAAGTGAAAAGTCAGTATTGCCGTCGGCAGTGGCCACTTGGAGTGTCGATTCGCAACGTAACATACGAGAATGTTCCCGTTCCCGAGAATGTTCAGCGGGGTCCCTAATGCATTGAACCCTATGGGAGCTATGCCGGGACTGGCCCAAAACAATAACAGCCAGGAAAACGCAGCAGCCGGGAACGTAACAGCGGGGTTTTACTGTATCAATTATGATTGTTAAAGGGCCCCTAAACAACCCCGAGGTCCAAAATTTGTTTTAAAGATATAACTGCGCTCCTGTGCGATGTGAACATGCTCCCGCAAGAACTTTTGCGAATAGGTGCGATAATAAAGAAGTTACACGGGTTTAAGTGGCCGCTTGCGTCGGTTTTGTTTTCTTGGTCGGCCTCCCCACCCTTCTCTGCCGAGGAGAGGGTAGGTGCGGCGCGCCGTCGAGACTCCGCCCACTTTTGACACGTGACCTGATGTGAGCATTTGACGTCACTGACGCTTGCGCTGCAGTACCGGTTGCTCCCGTTCTAGAAACGGGTTGCTCCTGCGCTCACACCGGTGGGATGGCCAGAGGATCTGACAATAGACATTTCGACCAATCAACGAGATACAACTGCGCAAGGTTGTTAGCAGTAGAACGTGACGACACCTAGGATGCGAGCGCGACTGGTCAATCGCAGGAAAGAGGCGTGGAAATTGCTTTTTGAAATACGGCGTCTGTGTGGCGCGCAGGGCTGTCATGTTCGCAGAATGTGATCGCCGCAACCTTCTCCATGATTGAGTTAGCCTTTTTGGGCGGCTTAAAAGAGAAGTAGGAGCCTGTTTAGTGGCCCTTTAAAGGTGATGTCACTAGTTTATAATCTATCCAAGCTTACATACATACTTATCACTAGCTTGTTTATTTCTCAAAAGGAAGTGACTTCTACTGTTTGCATTTAGCTGAGTGATGCAATCATACCTGCACATTTTCCTTAATGTTGTGCATATATGCTTCCAAGCATGTGACGCATACTTGTAAGTAGTAATGCACTTTTCATAATTAATATGTTTCTTAGTCTCATTTCTTTCATGTCTCAATAAGCAGTGCGCCAACAATCCTGTAAATTATCTTGATGCCATTTCCTGGTCAGCTTAAAAAATTGGATATATTTTCTTTCATAAGGCACTGTGAAGATATTGGATTGGCAATAAAACAGACTGTGCTTCACATTTGGTGTAAGAAAAAAAACGATCAACAAATGTTTTAAAAAAATGCACTGAAAATGAAAATGCTCAGCATGATCACATGTTCTGATGTAGCTTCTTCCCTCCTACGTTTGTAGCTGCAAAATTCCTGGTGATGAAAATACATGCAATATTTTATACAATACCCAAAGAATGGGTATTCTGTATATTACCACAGCTGACACATTTTTCGTTGATGTTACCGCAATGCTTAAGTGCAAGCAAAATGATACCACGCCCTGCAGGAGGTAACTTGTTCACAGAAATTATGCTCCAGCCATTTATACCACAAACAGAATCGACATATCCCTTTATATATGACTCTCTTACTTGAATGGATAGGAAGGGTGTACACTGTTGGAAATCCATAGTGATATGCCTATATGACTGAAAAGTCTTGAATATCTTACCCTGCTCATTGAGTACAACTTAACTAAGCACTACAAACATTGTAGGCATCATATTATCGTTATCATATGCTCTACAATTGTAGAAAACGTATTACTAAAATGCATGTCATAAAATGCATCAAAGAAATAAGGAAACAAATGATGAGTTGAGAATTGATGAAACTGAGAATGGTTCCATGTTTGACGGTGGAAATGACAAAGCGAGAGTCTTGGAAACCATTCTTCATTTTGTTCGTAGCCCTGTAAGAAAATAAAAAAACTTTAGTTGGTCAAGTTTGGTATAGATATTGTGTAGATTTAAAAGTATAACACAAGAATAGAGTAAGCAAGGACTGCATCATCACATTCATAACAAACTTATAAAAGACTTCTGTTGTCAACTTACTTGAAAAACATGTCACTGAAATACTGCAATGCAAAAGCAAAGAACATCTGCCAAGTACTGTGGGCAATTTATTTACGAAAGAGCAACACTCGCAATGTTGAATAACATGCTTGCACACTCAAAGACACCATCACCAAATATGGTCACAGCCTATCCTTTGTAAAGAGATGCACAATTCTTTTGCTATGCTGACTAAACAATGAGAGCCATTCAGTTATTCAAAATGTTATTATATAAACCTGGTAAAAAAGAAATCGTTGATTTCACTCATGTCAATATAAGTAATCACAGAAAAGCAAGATCACCATCAATTCACAGCAAAATATTGTGATACAATAGGGCAAACAAGCAAATGATTTTAAAGAAACAGGTACAATGGATTTCTCATAACATACAAAGCATACAACTTTCTGGATGCTCCAATGGAGGTATGGACGCACCTGCAACAACACAGACGTCAGTGTCAAAGCCAGCACGAATACTCACACAACACTCACACTTACTTTTACCTTTAGTTGAAATGAAACCTTCATGCAACACATCACTTGCAATCGATTAGACTTGAATAGATTTTAGCTAATGCTCCATTAACTAAGGTGGTAATTGAGAAGTGAAGTCATGCAGTTACGCCTCGAAAGAAATGACTGTACACGTTGTACTCATTTCCCATAAAATGTGATCTAGTCTGGGGTACACAAATTTTATCACATCTGATCAATTCTGTACACAGTTGATGATAACAGCCCATTTAATCATCTTGTGTTTGTTGTCCATTCCCCTGGTGTTCTTTAGCAGTAAACATGTCGTAGAGTTTCTTCAATCGCCAGGAATTGCATTCACACATGTGAATGAAGGTAAATTTAATGAAACTACGTAGTAACCACGATATTGCAGAGCGCGTTCTCAAACTCGAGCTCTTTTAACCTAGCGAAGCCTGTTTACGAGGTCGCCCCTTGCTGCACTACCACAGTGCTCAACAAAAGTTCTATGACACTGATTGCACAGGCCCTGACGCCAACTGCACGTTCTTCGAGGCAGTTTGTGGTAGGTGATTTCGAGATCAGGTTTCTTGATTTCTTGTTTCACACCACACACACAGCCTGCTTCATCCAGTAGCTGACAAGTGCCAGCACACTCGCCCAGCAAAAAGAAGGGCAACGGCATGATGCACTGGTGTTCCGCCTGTCTCCATTCCCATCCTACCGAAAGACGCGTTGATATTTTATGGCAAGTTTTCATGGCAAGAAAATGAAAGAAATCTGCTGTTATACATTCTATGGCACCACGCCCGACAGGCGCAGCAGCCGCATTCGCTTCCAAACCGAAACCAGTCGTCGGAGAATGCATTTACTTGTGCAGGCAACTCATTTCTCTACCACTTTGGGACGATATCACAATATGGCACGAGATATCAAAGATCGAGCACATCACTGCCAAAACACCGCACCGTCGTACAACTATGTACAATCACGCTTATTAGTGCTTCACTGAATTTGAGACACTTTTGCGACCATTCAACTGCGCCTGTCTACGGAACTTCAAAGCAAGTGCACAGTCGAGCAGGCCTAACATTTCGCCCATTTAAGAGTTCAAGCAACATGTCATCAAGGCATCAACTTCCGTCTCACTCGTACACCGTGGGGCAGGCGACTAAACTAAACGGCGTACACGTTACATTAGCAGGGATACATGCGCGGGATCCACGTGCAGTCACTTGACAGTCATTGTGCGTGTGTTCAATACTCGTCGCCACGACCAGAGTTTTCACTCACGCTTCGAATTAGTCCTTCGCGTGTTAGTCCAGCTACGTACGCAACTATACCCATTACGTCAAAAATGATTTGTTTACATGAGCTCGTCATATGAATGTGCCGCGTTGCCTTGGACATAAGCAAATAAAAAAAGCACAACCGTTCCTGCTACACAGGCGCCACCTTGCAACTACTAATGACGAGTGACGTTTCGGTTTCGATCCGCACATCACCCACCTCGCTTTTCTCAACGCTCTTTTTGAATGATTGACATAAGCGTAAATGCATATTGTGGGTCCTCCCACCGCAATGGCAGACGCTGACAACAGCGCGGGTGCCAATCACGCGACAACGGATCACGAGCCGCCAATGCAAATTGTTAGGAAAGCGCTCGTGATGTTTGCGCGATCGCGCGGGTCGTATTCGCATAGAGAAAGAAAAAAAAACTTTTTTTAAATGCCAAGCATTTCTTAGCGAACTTCGGCGAGTTTGAGCGTATCTATCTAGCCGCCTACGATTTTGTGCTCTCCTGGCCGTTTCGCTAATCGGATGTTTACGAAAATTGGTATGCGCCACATCATGACTACATGACGAACACAAATAACAGGTCACAACATGAAAATCATGATATGCATGTCATGAGCGGCATGATTTACATGCCACGGTCTTATGGCTCTCCTGGCCGTTTCGCTAATGGGATGCATGCGAAAATTGGTATGGCACAACATGGCTGTCCGACGAACATAAATGGGAGGTCATAACATGAAAATCATGATATGCATGTCATGAGCGGCATGATTTACATGCCACGGTCTTAGTGCTCTCCTAGCCGTTTCGCAAATGGGATGTATGCGAAAATTGGTATGGCACAACATGACTGCCTGATGAACATAAATGGCAGGTCATAACATGAAAATCATGATATTCGATCATGTCATGAGTGGCATGATTTACCTGCCACGGTCTTAGTGCTCTCCTAGCCGTTTCGCAAATGAGATGTATGCGAAAATTGGTATGGCACAACATGACTGCCTGACGAACATAAATGGCAGGTCATAACATGAAATTATGACATGCGTGTCATGAGCGGCATGATTTACATGTCACAGTCTTGGTGCTCTCCTGGTCGTATCTTTAATGGGACGTATACAAAAATTGGTATGCCACAATATGACTGCATGGCAAACATAAATGACAGGTCATAACATGAAAATCATGACATGCATGTCATGAATGACATGATTTAGATGCCACGCGTTTCGTTAATGGGCCGTATACTCAAATTGGCATGCCACAACATGACTGCATCACACACAAATGACAGGTCATAACACGAAAATCATGACATGCATGTCATGAGTGACATGATTTACATGCGACGGTCTTGGTGCTCTCCTGGCCGTTTCGTTAGTGTGATGTGTAGGAAAATTGGTATGCAAAAATATGACTGCATGACGAACATAAATGACAGGTCATAACATGAAAAGCATAACATGCATGTCATGGGCGGCATGATTTACATGCCAGGCGTTTCGTTAATGGGATGTATACCAAAATTGCTATGGCACAACACGACAGCATGACGAACGTAAATGACAGGTCATAACATTAGAATCATGACACGCGTGTCCTGACTGGCATGATTTACATGCCATGGTCCTGGCGCTATACTGCTGTTTCGTTAATGGGATGTATGGGCTCCGTCTACTGACCAGAGGGCGCTACGTAGCTCTTGTCGGACGGCTCAGTCGCGCACGGTGGAAACCGAGGCAACAGCGACACGCGCGTTTCTTCGCTGCTTTCCAGGCGTGCTGTGAACCACACGAACGCTCGCAGCGTCACCCTTTGGAACAGTTTGCTGCAGGTTTGGAGCGCGCGTCTCAAAGGAAATAAAACTAAAGAAGGTGGGACAGGCGGTCGCTGCTGCTATAGAGTTGGAGACGTGCATCGCGTTCGCGTATTTCCCTGTCACAGTCTGCCCAATTTTGCTTCTTCTCTCCGCCAGGTCGTGCATTCTGGCGTTGATGTCGCACGTGGAAAACTCCACTGCACGGAGCCTATATGAAAATTGGTTTGGCACAACATGACTGCATGACAATTATAAATGACAGGTTATAACATGAAAATCGTGACATGCATGTCATTAGCCGCCTGTCTCCATTCCCATCCTACCGCAACACGCGTTGATATTTCATGGCGAGTTAAAGAAAAAAAAAGAAATTTGCTGTTATATATTCTATGAAAGCACGCTCGAGAGGCGCATTAGCCGCGTTGGCTTCCAAACCGAAACCAGTCGTCGGAGAATGCGTTTAGTTGTGCAGGTAACTAATTTCTCGACCCCTTCTGAACGACATCACGGTATGGCACGAGATCTCAAAGATCGAGCACATCACTGCCAAAACACCGCACCGTCGCACAACTATGTACGCTCACGCATATTAGCGCCTCATTGAACTTGAGACACATTTGCGACCATTCAACTGCGCCTGTCTACGGAACTTCAAAGCAAGTGCACAGTCCAGCAGGCCTAACATTCCGCCCATTTAAGAGTTCAAGCAACACGTCATCAAGGCATCAACTTCCAACGTCTCACTCGTGCACCGTGGGACAGGAGACTAAACGGCGTACACGTTGCATTAGCAGGGACACATGCGCGGGATCAACGTGCAGTCACTTGACAGTCATTGTGCGTGGCCATTGCATGCGTTCATTACTCGTGGCCACGACCGGACTTGTCACTCACGCTTCGAATTAGTCCTTCGCACGTTAGTCCAACTACGTATTTAGCTATACCCATTACGTCAAAAATTATTTGTTTAGGTGAGCCCGTCATATGAATGTGGCGCGTCGCCTTAGACATAAGCAAATAAAAAAGCACAACCGTTCCTGCTACACTGACGCCACCTCGCAACTACTAACGACGAGTGACGTTTCGGTTTCGATCCGCACACCGCCTATCTCACTTTTCCCAACACTAGCTTTTGGATTATTGAAAGAAACGTGAATGCATACTGTGGGTCCTCCCACCGCAATGACAGCCGCTGACAACAGCGCGAGTGCCAATCACGTGCCAACGGATGAGGGGCGAGCTGTTGGCGCGATAGCGCGGTTCGTGATTGTGCGGTTCGTGATGGCGTACAAGTGCATAGCGCCAATAGCGCAAGACTTTCTGATCATTAGAAGGCCAATAAAAGACTCTGCGTTAAGTGTTTATTTCATTACAAGATTACATGTATGCGCATTGCAAAAGGTGGACGCGACTGAACTTGTATCGCCCTGGAAAATACTGCTCCTCCATTTGTGATACGCCGCGAGCACTTCGCCGTTCTCGTCCTTTCAAAATTCTGCCGTCGACACCACACGTATGTAATAAGCTTTCCCACAGCATCATGAGTGGTAGACAAAATGGCGCTGCACGTTCGAAATGCATGTCTGTCTGTAGTCCACTGCCTGCACCATGCATAGACATTTTCTCTATGGAATAAAAAACAAAAGATGGCGACCTTTCGTACACTATTACCTACACTCCGTAAAAAAATGAAAAGCAGAAAGGCCTTATCAATTGGCTTTCCCGACTAGTATATGAGCACTGAATGGGTAGCCAACTAAAGGCCCTAGAGTTTCGTACACTTGGGAACAGCCTAGGCATAGCTTCCTCTATAACTTATATAACTTAGTTATAAAGGAGGCTACAATCTAGGTCAAGAAAAAAGCAGCGTCAGCCCGTCTTAGAACCCCCCTCCAGCCAATGGTGCGGTTCCTTCAATGTTATGTCGCTTCACCATTGGCTGGTAGCGATCCTTTGACGGGATTATGCCGCTTTCTTTCTTAGCATTCAGTTAAACTCGTGGATGACATCACGTGTCTTTTTTCTTCGAAAGCTACGCACAAAAGATATGTGTACATGTATTAGTGATTCCTTCTGTGGGCAGCGATGGCAATGCCGTCCAGCGCTCTGACTGACCTCACTGAAATAATAAATGTGCAGCAGGGCGATAAAGTATGATAGTGGTGTTCGCACAATGCCAGTGGCGCAAGACATAGCCAACCAGTGTGATGGCTCAAGCACTCTTATGCATATTATATATGTACGAATCTCCTTTTAGAGTCCATGCTCATGCATAGCAGGTGACAGATGTGCGTCATCACTGCTATATAAATGCAAAACCACAAAGGCTCATTGCATTTTTATAATATTTTATATAACTTCCAAGAGCACGGCATCACAATACACGTATTTAACTAGAGCAGCATTGTGCAAAACATTTGAAATTCCTAGACTTATTATGTAAAGCCCCCTCTCACTCTTGAGTGGTATAACCACCGCTTAAATTCTGGGGACAAACCCAATATATAAATTTTCAACGAAAGGCTATAGTAATGGAAGACAAGATATTGGTCACAATATGTGTGATAAGGTAATATTACACAATTTGTATAGCGCAAGTCATGCTTCCAAAATTTCTGTGAGGCGTGGACTAAATTCAAGGGTGATGAAACAAAAAAAGCATTGAGTGACGCAAGCATCATCCGGACCACCGGCCTAACAAGAAATATTTTTTGAGGGGTGTCATACACCATCCAGCGTGAAAGTACCATGCGCAGAAAAGACTGAAAGTAGAGAGAAGGGGCACTCATAAATTTGGTGGCTATTCTGGTACCGAAGCACCTCCCTTGCTACACCCTTGATGTACTGTGTGTGCCATGTTGCACAAGCGTTCATGTGGGTATGCTTAAGTGCACGTCATCATTATTGCCATGAACATTTATACAATTCATGGCCCCTGATGCGATAATTTGTTGACGGCTGTTACAATAAGTCCCATGAAGGGACCCCACACTCCACTTCCTGGACATTAAAGGGGTCGTGAAACGTTTTCTGGGCATTTTGTACTAAGTGCGTATTCGGGATCCTGACCCTCAAATCAACAATATGCATTGTTCCGTTGCACCGTGTGCGTTGATTTAGAGCGATAAAAAACGCGGTTTCGGTTTCACTGTGCGCGTTCCCCTCAACTCTGCAGATGACGTCATCTTAGTAGTCGTCATACCTCCGAGATTGGCGCGCCCTCGGAGGCCATGGGAAAACAAACCGTGCTGCCGCTTTTCTTCCGAATGGTGGCACCGCACGGTTTCCAAGTATTTTCTCCCTTTCTAGGTTTCAAGTAAATCGATTCCTTTAGAGCAAACGCGAGTTCACTGTGCCTTTGAACTTAAAAATATCTTAACTCAACGTCACCAAATAGTACCACGCCGGCTGGTAGTGTCGCATAGTCGTTTCGGGAGCTCAAGAAAGCTGAGATTTAAAACGGGCGTTGTTAAATGTGCACTGAATATTTCGCCGAAATATTTCGGAATCGGCTTGTCGAATGCGTATTGAAGCAGTGAAAATTACAAACCGGCATCTCCAAATTCTTTTCACGACCCCTTTAAGATTCAAATAAATTCCTTTAAGCCATCTATTCTCTGTGAAAATTCATAGCAGCGTTTCTGGCAAGCATGCGAACCTTAAGGCAGTCAGTTTATTATCCAATTTTGGTGTGCATGCATTTTGAAGCGAAGCTGCGTACAACTTTGGCCATGACACTGGTCATCTAGTAGAAAATGACTGTACTTTGAAGGGTAAAAAATAAACACATCAAAACAGAGTTGCATCATCATAGGGAACCTTAAAAGATACAGTAAGAACAGAACATGTAACAGCATTTAACAATAAAGGGCGAGCAGGGTAACATCACACCAGGCATGTCAGTTCGTTTCTTATGGTGCCACACATTGTCTGTTGGTTCCTTCAATGCAGCGTGCTGCTCTTGAGGAATTCCGAAGACAGAGCATTTCCGAGGTACTGAATTTGTTCGACCATACAGGTGCTGTGTTCCAGAGAGGTATAGCAACTATAATTCAAGCTCCAAGGTGCACATGATTACATTTCCACAAGACGTGGAGCTGTGAAAAAGAAGGCTCTACGCATTTTGACGAGACCATTTCGGTCCTTCAAATTATTCTTGGCCGAGTTATCATGCATAGTTCTTTTCATTTTATGCTTCATGCTTAATTTCAGAGAGGCACTATATAACTGAAGCTAGACAACATAATAAAATTTAAGTTTCGGAAAAGTGCCACCTTTATAAAGCAGTATGCTGTCACTTCTCGAACGACTACATGCTTTTGCTGAACAGTACATTATAAAATAGTAGGATGTCCTATGCTTTGCTAGCATACAAGCGGGATCAGAAACAATAAATACAATGTTAAAAACACGCAGAAGCTAAACATCTGACAAAATCAGCCATGACCATTAACAATTGCTTCTTTCTCCATAGCAGCCCAAAATACACGCAATTTTAACAGCTCAATGTAAGCAAATAAACTCATAAAATGTGTTCTATCCAATGACTACTGCAAGCAGAAACAGAGTACAATGTATTTTAAGTGTGTGGCTTTGAACAATGTTACAAGACAGTACAGAAACCTGGTTGAGGCTATGTAATCCTTTTCAATATGTCAGAAAAAAAGGAAAATGGAAAGAAACATGATTGTCTGAGTCAGCTGAAAATGCCACCAAAGTTACACGTTAGTGCTGGCTTCTAGATCACAAGTGAACTATTCGTTTAGCCTAAAGGAAGTAATTAACTGTCTTTAATAATGATAACAAGGATGCTTTATTTGCATTGAAAAGGATATTCAAAAGCTTTTGCAAAAGAATCCGGATCCGTAGTCGATATGGCTAGTTGAGAATCCGTTAGCAGGTATGCCATATTGTGGTCTACTTAGCGAGTGCAATGTTCATATATGAAATTCAATCGTGAATCACATGTTCAAATAAGTAGAGGAGTGTCATCTGCATATATAGCTGTTTGCATATGGGTTAAGCACAGAGAGTGATCGTTAATGAATTGAGTAAAGAAAATCGGTTCAAGTACTGGAACGATTTTAAGAAAGTGTGAAAGTATGACTACAGACACTCTGAGTTAAGGAAAAATATACTTTCACGCAATCCGATTATGTCAAACGACAAGCGATAACACCATGAGGAAGCACAATGCTCATTCGTGTAGCTGTATGAGGAATGAATGCATGCTGGCGTAGTACTACGTGCAGCTATGGTAAAGTGAATGGTGCAAGTCTTGGGAAAAGACATTATACAATGAAAGCATAAACAGGCTACACACATAAACTTCAGCTTAACAGCACAATAAACCGTGGAAAGATGAAGCAAGCATGCAGAATGTGTGTAGGTATGCTATGACAATGTTTTCATCACAGCTCAACTTGCCAAGAGGCGGCACAATCAAAGCAACAAACACAGTGAAAGACAGCAACAAAAGATGAAAGGCTCCGAAGCTTTTCAGGTTCCACGAAAGCCCTGTTGACATACACATAGGTGGTAGAGGTGAGTTTGTGATAGAGAGATGTGTTAAGGAAAAGACTTTAGTTCCTACAGCCCCTATCTTGGAGCATTGCGTAGCGTCTTGGGTGGAAGGGGAGCAAAAGAGGAAAAAAGAGCCAAAAGAAAACGCCCGTGCCACCAAGAGCAGTTAAAATTTCTTTTTCTAATGCCATGTCTCCAATATTGGGCAGAAGAAGCAAGCTTTTGTGCCTCGTACTTGACCTCGCTTATCCATTACACTCTTCTCTAATCGACAAACACTACCCCCCCCCCCCCCCACCACCACTTACACCACTTAAAAACAAGTATGTATATTTCTGACTGTTATGGCTTTTCGTTCGCATGAACGCGAGATATGTGCATAGTGAGATGGCTTTTTTGTTTAAAGGATGCATTACAGCGGACACAGGAGAAGGGGCGCTCTCCTGTGTGGGTGCGGATGTGGACGAGAAGGCCAGCTCTCCTTGAAAAGGCTGCATTGCAGTGGACACACGAAAATAGACGCTCTCCTGTATGGGTGAGTATGTGGTACTTGAGGCTACTTCTCTTTGAAAAGGCTGCACTGCAGTGGACACAAGAAAAGGGGCGCTCTCCTGTGTGGGTGCGCATGTGGTGCCAAAGGTTTGATTTGCTCACAAAAGCTGTATTGCAGTGGACACAGGAAAAGGGACGCTCCCCTGTGTGGGTGCGTATGTGGTCCTTGAGGCTGCTACTCCAACCGAATGCAGCCGGACAGAGGTGGCATTGAAAGGTGCGCTTGCCGGTATGCTTAAAAAGGTGCTTATTCATGTCGCCCTCGTGCTCGGACACATAAGTGCACTGTCGACAGGAATGCAGTTTGCCTTGTACCGACACGAGTGAATAGTACTGCTCCAGGGAGGCCAAGGATGAGGAGCCTGCAAGACCCAGGGGGAGCACAGGAAGTAATGCAAACCATCAGCCACAACCTTTTTGGAACTTGACAGCAGCATTAGGCATCTTTGATATAATATGTAGTTACAATACAAGTCGGGTGCCATTTTTATAAGCACCAATGCAAAGAGAGACACTACAATTATTCTCGCTTGTGTTCATGCGAAGCAGTGCCTTGGAAGATTGCACACGCAAGCGCAGAACACTTTAGACGTGGACTGGACAGGAGAGCGAAACACACGAGCGCTTGTGTGTGTGTTACTCTCCTATCCAGTCCGCGTCTAAAGTGTTCTGCGCTTAGCTCTGACATGTTGGACCAACAAGGCCAGAAATCTAGCTTAGCTAAGTGCGGTAGCAAGTCCAGCTTTACCTTGCAAACAGATTTTATCAGTTAAGCTGTTTATAGGTGATATCACTACAGTTTATAATCTCTCCAAGCCTACATACATGCTTGTCACTTGCTTGTATATTTCCCACAAGGATGTGAGTTCCACTGTTCGCATTCAGCTGCTGCCATATATGAGTGATGCAATCACGCCAGCACATTTTCTTGAATTTTATGCATATGCTTCCAAGCATGTGGAGCATACTTATAATGCACTTATCATTATTATGTTTCTTAGTGTTATTTCTTTCATTTGTCAATAAGCAGTGCACCAACAATGCTGGAAAGAATCCTTATACCGCTTCCTGGTCACCCTAAAAAATTCTATATACTTTCTTTCGTAAAGCACTGTGAAGATATTGCATTTGCAATGAAAGAAACACTGCGCTTCACATTTGGTGAAAAAAACACGACCAACAAATGTTTTTAAGAAAAGCAATAAAAGAGAAAATGCTCAGCATGATCACGTGTACTGATGCAGCTTCATCACTCCTACATTTGTAGCTGCACGTGTACTCATTGGGACAAATGTTCTCCACCAACCTGCTAGAAATCCTGTCACTAAACCTTCACGTTAAGCATGCAGTGAGGTAACCACCTGTGGTAGTTCAAATTATACTTGGCAAAGCTTTCCAGGGCACCTTTAAGCATTGAATGGTTCGAGTTATCATTGCACTTCTTTTCACTCGTGAATATTGTACATTGCAACAATGCAAGAACAGTAACCGTACGAGATAAAACATGAACGAAATAAATTATTATGCAACTTAAACATATGAAAAAGGAAAGACAATGGCAACAAGAGTTAGAATGAAAGAAAAATTCCCAGTGATGAAAACACAGGCAACTTTGTAAGCACTACACAAAGAATCGGTTTTCTGTGTACCAAACTGGATGACACATTTCTCATTAACGATACTACAATGCTTAAGTGGAAGGAAAATGATACCAAGTCCTCCAAGAGGTAACTTGTTCACAGAAATTATGCTCCAGCCATTTACATTACCGCAAATAGAATCGCCATATCCCTTTATATATGGCTCTTTTACCTCAATGGACAGGAAGGCTCTTCACGGTTGGAAATCCATAGTTATATGCCTATATGACTGAAAAGTCTTGAATATCTTACCTTGCTCATTGAGCTCAACCTAAAAAACCACTACATGCTCAGTAGGCATCATACTGCTCTTATCATGAGCTCAACCAGTGTAGAAAAGGTATTACTAAAATGCATCTCATAAAATGTATCAAAGAAATAACTAAAGAACTGATGAGTGGAGACTTGATTAAATTGAGAATGGTGCGATTTTTGATGATGGAAGCGAAAAGCACCACAGGTTGAGCAGCTGAGAAACCATTCTTCCGTTTGTTGGTAGCCCTGTAAGAAAATAAAGTTTAGTCGGTCAAGTTTGGCATAGATTTAAAAGTATTACACATGAATAGCAACAACAGGGACTGCACGATCAAATTCGTAACAAACTTATAAAAGATTTCTGTCGTAGACTTATTTCAACAGCATATCACTGACATACTGCAATGCAAAAGCAAAGAACATCTGCCAAGTACTCTGGGAAATTTATCTACAAAAGAGCAACACTCGAACTGTTGAACAACACGCTTTCACAGCCAAAAACACCATCACCAAATATGGTCACAGCCTATGCCTTGTAAAGAGAGGCACAATTCTTTTGCTATGATGATTAAACAATGAGAGCCACTCAGTTAGTCAAGATTTCTTTATATTAACCTGGCAAGAATGAAATTGACAATTTCACTCCTCTCAATATAAGTAATCATAGAAAGGAAATGTCACCGTCAATTCACAGCAAAATACTTCAACATAATAGGGAAAACAAGCACATGATTTTTAAGAAGAAACAGCTGCAATGAATTTCTCTCAATATGCGAAGCGTACAACTTCCTGGATGCTCCATTGGAGGTATGGGCACACCTGCAACAGAGACATAGTGTCAAAGCCAGCACAAGTACTCTCAAAACACCCACACTTACTTTTACCCCTTAGCCTAGACCAAACCTGCATGCAACACATCACTTGCAATCGATTACTCATGAAGAGGTTTTAGCAAATGCTCAATTTAGGTAGTAATTGACAAGTGCGTGAGTTATGTTTTGTACAAGGAAATGACTGCACATGGTTCTAGCTATTACCCGTAATGTTATCTAGTCTACGGCGCAGACTTGATCACATTTGACTAAGTCTGTACACAGTTGATAGTTACTGCTCATCTTGTTTTGTGTTTCCCATCTCTGTCGCTGGTGTTCTTTCACAGTAAACATGTCGTAGAGCTTCTTCAATCGCCAGGAGCTGCATTCACACATGTGAATAGAGAAGGTAAAGTTAATGAAACGATGTAGTAAGCATAAAATTGCAGAACGTGCTTTCAAAGTCAAGTTATTTCAACAAAGCGCAATTTTTTTTTTTAACTCAGCTCGCAAATTCTTGTACTACCGCAGTGCTCAACAAGTTCACCGACAACCGAGGTCCACTAAGTTAAACAAAAAAAAAGGGGGGGGGGGGGCAACTCGCAATCAACTGCGTGATCTCGAGGCAGCTTGTGGGACGTGGTTTCGGGAGGTTTCTACACCAGCTTTCCTGATTTAATGTTTTACATTGTGATCACAGCCTGCTTCATCCAGCAGCTGACATTTGCAAGCACGTTCGCCCAGCAAAAAGAAGGGCAACGGCATGATGCACTGGTGTGCCGCCTGTCTCCATTCCCATCCTACCGCAACACGCGTTGATATTTCATGGCGAGTTAAAGAAAAAAAAAGAAAGTTGCTGTTATACATTTTATGAAAGCACGCTCGAGAGGCGCATTAGCCGCGTTGGCTTCCAAACCGAAACCAGTCGTCGGAGAATGCGTTTAGTTGTGCAGGTAACTAATTTCTCGACCCCTTCTGAACGACATCACGGTATGGCACGAGATCTCAAAGATCGAGCACATCACTGCCAAAACACCGCACCGTCGCACAACTATGTACGCTCACGCATATTAGCGCCTCATTGAACTTGAGACACATTTGCGACCATTCAACTGCGCCTGTCTACGGAACTTCAAAGCAAGTGCACAGTCCAGCAGGCCTAACATTTCGCCCATTTAAGAGTTCAAGCAACACGTCATCAAGGCATCAACTTCCAACGTCTCTCTCGTACACCGTGGGACAGGAGACTAAACGGCGTACACGTTACATTTGCAGGGACATATGCGCAGGATCTACGTGCAGTCACTTGACAGTCATTGTCCGTGGCCATTGCATGCGTTCATTACTCGTGGCCACGACCGGACTTGTCACTCACGCTTCGAATTAGTCCTTCGCACGTTAGTCCAACTACGTATTTAGCTATACCCATTACGTCAAAAATTATTTGTTTAGGTGAGCCCGTCATATGAATGTGGCGCGTCGCCTTAGACATAAGCAAATAAAAAAGCACAACCGTTCCTGCTACACTGACGCCACCTCGCAACTACTAACGACGAGTGACGTTTCGGTTTCGATCCGCACACCGCCTATCTCACTTTTCCCAACACTAGCTTTTGGATTATTGAAAGAAACGTGAATGCATACTGTGGGTCCTCCCACCGCAATGACAGCCGCTGACAACAGCGCGAGTGCCAATCACGTGCCAACGGATGAGGGGCCGCCAATGCGAACTGTTATAGAAAGCGAGCTGTTGGCGCTATAGCGCGGTTCGTGATTGTGCGGTTCGTGATGGCGTACAAGTGCATAGCGCCAATAGCGCAAGACTTTCTGATCATTAGAAGGCCAATAAACGACTCTGCGTTAAGTGTTTATTTCATTACAAGATTACATGTATGCGCATTGCAAAAGGTGGACGCGACTGAACTTGTATCGCCTTGGAAAATACTGCTCCTCCATTTGTGATACGCCGCGAGCACTTCGCCGTTCTCGTCCCTTCAAAATTCTGCCGTCGACACCACACGTATGTAATAAGCTTTCCCACAGCATCATCAGTGGTAGACAAAATGGCGCTGCCCGTTCGAAATGCATGTCTGTCTGTAGTCCACTGCCTGCACCCCCCCCCCCCCCCCATGCATAGACTCAATGGAACTTCAGTGTAGATGGTGTACAGTTCATCGTGCTACACCTGTGCTATATAAAAAGGAAAAAGTGGAAGGTATTACACATATTCTGTACGGAATAAAGAACAAAAGATGTCGACATTTTGTACACTATTACCTACGCTCCGAAAAAAAGAAAAATATATAATATATGAGCACGGAATGGTTAGCCAACTAAAGGCCCTACAGTTTCATACACTCGGCAACAGCCTAGGCATAGCTTACTCTATAACTTAAGTAACTATAACTTACATAGCTTAGTTAGAGAGCAGGCAACGAGCTAGGTCAAGGAAAAAGCAGTGTCAGCCCGTCAAAGAACCCCCCTCAATCCAATGGCGCTGTTCCGTCAATTTTACGTCGCTGCACCAGGGTTAGGGATCCTCTGACGGGGAGATGCCGCTGTTCTTTTTTTCTTTTGCCTGTAATGTACCGGTATACTTTTATCCCTACTGAGGGCGGCTTCAGTACGGATATCAGTGCGGCATGTCGTTGCCGAGGCTTCGGTACGGCGGCTGCCGTGGGAGGCATTGTCGTCACGAGCCTGCGCATTACAGCTTAGCGAGTTGAAAAGACACAGCAATGGTTAGGGAGGAAGGTGACATAAATGTGCCCATTGGTGCCTCGATCGGTGCAAGGTGCTTCATTTATTCTATTGCATTGATGGTTTGAAAATGACACAACCTGATCAGTGAGAAAATGTCAAGAAGCTCGCAGACGTGAAGCTGATGACCTTAGGTCACAGAACACATTGCTAAAAAAAAAATAAAAAGAGTAGAAGCGATTCATTAATTGGATTGAACTTGATTGCAAAAATCTCTATTCGCTTCCTTTATGCAAAAAGTATATCAAGAATTCACAATACGATGCCATCATGCACATCTGCATGCTGACATCATTATATATGTATAGGTGTTTTTGTACCATTTGTTTTCAATGCGCGAAAGACACATGGCATTCCTCGAGTCATGGGACCACATACTGGCTTCTTATTTAGAAAGGAGACGCCATGGAAACACTGCAAAAAAGAGCTCAGCACGAACACTAGCAAGCACGTATACTATGTACGACAGCCGGCTAGCAGTGGAGGACCGACCTACGAAGGTGCAACACCCGTGGGCGTTGTGTACAAAGTGTCGTGTCCTGAATGTCCAGCCAGCTTCATAGGCGAGAGGAAGTGTTTCCCAGAAAGAATATGCCAACATAGGAACGAAGTCAGGAAGATGGAAATGCAACGTAGCGCTCTGGCAGAGCACTGTGAGAAGCACGACCACAATATTGACTTCGACGGCGCTTCTGTTATTGAAACAGAAAGGAATTTGTAAAAGAGACTCTTGCTTGAGTCCTGGCACATTCAACACACACCTGCCAACGTGAACCACTTGCTGGGAATGATGCCTTCGAGACCTGAGGGAAAGAGAAAACCGGAGCCTTGGTGAGAGAACAAGATGTGGCGACACTTCTGTGACCAACACAGTCATCCCCTGAGGAAGGGACCGAGTTGGTCCAAAATCGTCTAGCTTTCTTTAAACTGTGGCTGGAGCTATTCCAACTTCCTAGATTTTCAACCCATCTAGACAGATTGCTGTCGAAATGTTTACATGAAAGTCTGCAAGCATGTTCAAAAGAATATGTATTGTCGCTGCATCATGAGAAGACGCAGCAACAGGACATGTGCTGTTGCTGTGTCTCATTTGCAGAAGTGGAATACGAAGTCAGTAACCAGTTCATGACATCATGGTAAGTCGCTTCCATCACCGGGTGAACACATGGAGCAGTCAGTTAAACTCATGTATGACATCATGTCTCTTTTTTTCTTCGGAAGCTACGCACAAGAGATATGTATGTGTATATGTATGAGTGATTCTTTCTGTGGGCAGTGATGGCAATGAATATTGTAGATTAAGATTTCGTTGTTCCACCTGATGAGTGTCACCTTTGGATTTTAATACAAGTGACGAGTGAAAGGGTATGTTATTATTCATTATTTTGTGTACTAATGTGGAACTAATATTGCCTAACCATATTAATAGGCATTATGTTGAGATTGCTGAAAAGTTCAGTTGATGGCGCATTCCTCGATGCTGATGAAATAGTTTGTACAGCTCTCTTCTTTTTTCTTCCAAAATGGTGACGACCGAGCAATATGAAGCATGTGTGTAGCTCCATGATTCAATAGACCCTTTTCATAAACTGTAAAGCTAGCTTCCCTGCAACGCAGCTTGGGCGGCATTGCCAATCGGGCAAACAGCGTGTGCAAGCACAATTTGCTTGCGATAGGGCATGTAAGATGTCGACGCAGCCCTTCTGATATAAACATTCCCAAAAAACGGGCCGCAGCATGTGCAACCTGAACCTTGACTGCATTTAAATAAAGACAGCTGTCGCCATTAGTAGGGCAAATGTGCAGTGCAGAGAAGCGCCTTTGCAAATTATGAAAAGGGTCTATACGGCCAGTAGGGAGAGAGTTAAAAACTTTAAAGTAGGATATATGGAATGTGTGTACGATAAATTAATTTCTAGCCTCAACTAATGTGAAACACCGAAAGCTTAGTTTTCTACATAAATTATCTATATGAGACGTCCAGTGTAATGAAGGGTCTATAGTCATGCAAATGCGAGTACGTATATGCGTTTAGCTTGTCAATGCGAGTTTCGTCAATGTGCAGTTCACATGTTTCAGGTATCGCTCTTCTGCTGCAGGCAAAAACAATGTACTTGGTTTTCTGAGTATTTAATAATAAACTGTTTTGTTTAGACCGTTGAGAAGTTACTTACAGTGCTTTATTGGTGAGTGATTTGGCTTCCTGAAGAAAGTGATGTGCTACAAGTAGAGGAGTGTCATCTGTGTGCTGTTTGCACATGGGTTAAGCATAGAGAGTGATCGTTAATGAATAGAGAGAATAAAATCCGTCTACGTACTGGAACGATTTTCAGAAAGTATGAAAGTATGACTACAGACACTCAGAGCTAAGGAAAAATAAAGATACTTTCACGCAATCCGATTAAGTCAAATGAAAAGCCATCACACCATGACGAACACTATCTGCATTGGTGTAGCTGTACAAGGATTGAATGCATGCAGTTATAGTACTAAATGCAGCTATTGATTGATTGACTAATTTGTGGGCCCAAAACCAGCTTTGATTATGAGAGACACCATAGTGGAGGTCTCCGGAAGTTTTGACCACATGGGGTTCTTTAACGTGCACTGACATCGCACAGCACGCGGGCCTCAACATTTAGCCTCCATCGAAATGCATCCGCCGCGGCCGGGATTCGATCCCGCGACCTTCGGATCAGCAGCAGAGAGCCATAACCACTAGACCACCGTGGCGGGGCCAAATGCAGCTATGGTCAAAATGAACAATGCAAGTCTTGGGAACAAGCTTTATACAATGAAAGAATAAGCAGGGTACACACATAAACATTAGCACAACAGCACAATAAACCTTTGAAAGATGAACAAGTATGCAGAATATGTCAGGTATAGTATGATGATGTTTTCAAACAATTCAATTTGCCAAGAGGAGGCACCAACAAAAGCAACAAACACAGTAAAAGACACCAACAAAAGATGAAAGCCTCCGAAGGTCTTCAGGTTCAATGGAAGCCCTGTTCACATACAAGTAGGTGGGTGAGGTGAGTACGAGATACAGAAATGTGTTGAGGAAAAGACTTTAGTTCCTAGAGCCCTAGCTTGGAGTATTGTGTAGCATCTTGGGAGGAAGGGAAGCAAAAGAGGAAAGAAGAGCCAAAAGGAAATTCCCGTACCACCAAGTAATTGAACACTTATTTTTCTAATGCCATGTCACCACTAGAGCGCAGGAGAAGCAAGCTTTTGTGTACTGTATTTCACCTTCTCTATCCACTACGCTCACGTCTAATCGATGAACACTTCCCTCCTCCTCCCTACCATTTACACCACTTAAAGTTAAAAAGAAGTACATACGTTTATGAATTTTATGCCTTTTCCTTTGCATGATGGTGATTTGTGTGCCTAGTGAGATGGTACTTTATTTTAAAGGATGCCTTGCAGTGGACACAGGAAAAGGGACGCTCTCCTGTGTGGGTGCGCATGTGGGCGAGGAGGCCAGCTCTCTTTGAAAAGGCTGCACTGCAGTGGACACAAGAAAAGGGGCGCTCTCCTGTATGCGTGCGCATGTGGTCAGTGAGGCTAGATCTCTGTGAAAAGGCTGCATTGCAGTGGACACAGGAAAAGGGGCGCTCTCCTGTGTGGGTGCGGATGTGGTCAATGAGGCTGGTTTTCAATGAAAAGGATGCATTGCAGTGGACACAGGAAAAGGGACGCTCCCCTGTGTGGATGCGCATGTGGCGCCGAAGGTTTGATTTGATCGCAAAAGCTGCATTGCAGTGGCCACACGAAAACGGACGCTCCCCTGTGTGGGTGCGTATGTGGTCCTTGAGGTTGTCACTCCAACGGAATGCAGCCGGACAGAGGTGGCAGTGAAAGGTGCGCTCGCCAATGTGTCTACGAAGGTGCTTAGTCATGTTGCCCTTGTGCTTGGTCACGTAAGCGCACTGTCGACAGGAATGCTTTTTGCCTTGTACTGACACGAGTGAACGGTACTGCTCCAGGGAGGCCGAGGGTGAGGAGCCTGCAACAGCCAGGGGGAGCACAGGAAGTAATGCAAACCATCTGCCACAAGCCTTTTTGGAACTAGACAGCAGCATTAGGCATGTTTTACACAATAGTTACAATACAAGTAAGGCGCCATTTTTATAACCACCGCTGCAAAGAGAGACACTGCAATGATTTTCCCCTATGTTCATGCGAAGCAGTGCTTTGGAAGATTGCACAGGCGTGTGGTAGCAGGTCAGAGTTAAGTGCGGAACTTTTTAGACGCAGACTGGACAGGAAAGTAAAACACATATAAGCGCTTGTGTGTGTGTTACTCTCCTATTCAGGCCGCGTCTAGAAAGTTCCACGCTTAACTATGCTGCACCAACATGACTATGACATGCTGCACCAACAAAGCCAGAAATCTAGCTTAGCTAAGTGCAGTAGCAAGTCCGGCTTTACGATGCAAACAGATTTTATCAGTTAAGCTGTTTAAAGGTGATGTCACTAAAGTTTATAACCTTTCCAAGCCTACATACATACTTGTCACTAGCTTGTTTATTTCCCACAAGGATGTACGTTCTACTGGTCACATTCAGCTGACATTTTCTTGAATGTTGTGCATATGCTTCCAGGCATGTGAAGCATACGTGTAACTAGTAATGCACTTTTCATTATTAATATGTTTCTTAGTCTTAGTTCTTTCATTTGTCAATAAGCAGTGCGCTAATAATCCCAGAAAGTATCTTGATGCCGCTTCCTGGTCACCCTAAAAAATTGAATATATTTTCTTTCATAAGGCGCTGTGAAGATTTCGGATTTGCAATGAAACAAACACTGCGCTTCACCATTTGGTGAAAAAAAACACGACCAACAAATCTTTTCAAAAGAAGGCAATAAAAAAATGCTCAACATCATCACATGTGCAGATGTAGCTTCTTCCCTGCTACGTTTGTAGCTGCCTTTGGACTAAATGGGTGAAATGTTTTCCACCACCAATGCTAGAAATACATTAACTCTAAATTTTCATGTTAAGCATGCAGTGAGGTAACCATCTGTGGTAGTTCAAATTATACTTGGCAAAGCTTTCCAGGGTAACTTTAAGCATTGAACGGTTAGACTTATCATTGCACTTCTTTTCAATGGCAAATATTGTATATTGAAAGAATGCAAGAACAGTAACCTTACGAGATAAAACATGAACGAAGTAAATTATTATGCAACTGTAACATATGAGAAAGGAAAGACAATGGCAACAAGAGTTAGAATGAAACAAAAATTCCTGGTGATGAAAACACAGGCAAATTTGTAAGCACTACAAAAGAGTGGGTATTCTGTGCATTAACACAGCTGACACATTTCTCATTAATGTTACTAGACTGCATCAGTGGAAACAAAATGATACCAAAATGAGGAAGGCTGTTCGCTCTTGAAAATCCATAGTGATATGCCTATATGACTAAAAAGTCTTGAATATCTTACCCTACTAATTGAGCACAACCTAACTAAGCACTACAAATGCTGTAGGCATCATACTCTTCTTATCATGAGCTCAACAAATGTAGAAAAGTTATTACTAAAATGCATCTTATAAAGCGTATCAAGGAAATAACGAAAGAACTGATGCATTGGAGAATTGATGAAATTAAGAATGGTGCGAGTTTTGATGGTGGAACAAAAAAGCACCACATGTTGAGCAGCTGAGAAACCATTCTTCCATTTGTAGGTAGCCCTGTAAGAAAATAAAGTTAAAGTTTAGTCGGTCAAGTTTCGCATAGATTTAAAAGTATTACACATGAATAGCAACAACAGGGACTGCATGGTCAAATTCATAACAAACTTATAAAAGATTTCTCTTGTAAACTTATTTCAACACCACACCACTGACAGACTGCAGTGCAGAAGCAAGGAACATGTACCATGTACTGTAGGCAATTTATCTACAAAAGAGCAACACTTTAATTGTTGAACAACACACTTGCACAGGCAAAAACGCCATCACCAAATATGGCCAGAGGCTATGCTTTGTAAAGAGAGGCACAATTGCTATGCTATGATGACTAAACAATGAGAGCCATTCAGTTATTCAAAATTATATTATATTAACCTGGCAAGAATGATATCGTCAATTTAACTCCTGTCAATATAAGTAATCACAGAAAGACAATGTCAGCATGAATTCACAGAAGGATATTGCGACATAATAAAGCAAACAAGCAAATGATTTTTATGAAGAAACAGCTGCAATGAATTTCTTGCAATATGCAAAGTGTGCAATTTCCTGGATGCTCCAGTGGAGGTATGGCCATACCTGCAACAACAGAGACGTCAGTGTCAAAGTGAGCACGAATACTCTCACAACGCCCACACTTACTTTTCCCTTTAGCAGAAACCAAACATGGATGCAACAAACCATTTCCAATTGATTAGACTTGGCTAGATTTCGGCAAATGCTCAGTTAACTGAGGTAGTAATTGACAAGTGCAGTCGTGCAGTTATGCCTCGAAATAGGTACATGGTTGTACCTATTTTCGATAATGTGATCTAGTCTGGGGTACATAAACTTTATCACATCTGATCAATTCTGTACACATGTGATGGTTACAGCCCATCTTGTCGTCTTGTTTCTTGTCTCTGTCCCTGGTGTTCTTTAGCCGTGAACATGTCGTAGAGCTTCTTCAATCGCCAGGAATTGCATTCACACATGTGAATGAAAAAGGTAAACTTAATGAAACTACGTAGTAACCACGAGATCGCGGAGTGCGTTCTCAAACTCCAGCTCTTTGAATCTAGCGCAGCCTTTTATGAGGTCGCCCCTTGTTGCACTACCACAGTCCTCAACAAATGTTCTATGAAATTTATTGCCCAGGCCAACCTGCAGCCAACTGCACGTTCTTCGAGGCAGTTTGTGGTAGGTTGTTAGAGTTGATTTTGAGATCAGTTTTCTTGATTTCATGTTTCACACCGCACACACAGTCTGCTCCATCCAGCAGCTGACATATGCCAGCGCATTCGCCCAGCAAAAAGAAGGGCAACGGCATGATGCACTGGTGCTCCACCTGTCTCCATTCCCATCCTACCGCAACACATGTTCATATTTCATGGCGAAATAAAGAAAATGAAAGATGCGCTGTCGTACATTCTATGGCACCACGCTGGACAGGCGCAGCAGCCGCGTTCGCTTCAAAACCGAAACCAGTCGTCAGAGAATGCGTTTACTTGTGCAGGCACCTCATTTCTCGACCACTTTGGGACGACATCACGGTATGGCACGAGATATCAAAGACTGACTACATCACTGCCCAAACACCGCGCCCTTGCACAACGATGTAAGTTCACGCTTATTAGTGCTTCACTGAATTTGTGACACTTTTGCGACTATTCAACTGCGCCTGTCTACGGAACTTCAAAGCAAGTGCATAGTCGAACAGGCCTATGATCACATTTCGCCCATTGGAGAGTACATGTCATCAGGGCATGAACTTCCAACATCTCCCTCCTACACCGTGGGGCAAGAGACTAGCGGTATACACGTCATATTAGCAGGGACACATGCGCGGGATCCACGTGCAGTAACTTGACAGTCATTGTGCCTCACCATTGCATGCGTTCATTACTCGTTGCCACGACCGCAGTTGACTTCGAATTAGTCCTTTGCCTGTTAGTCCAACTGCGTATTTAGCTATACCCATTACGTAAAAAAGGATTTTTTTAGATGAGCCCATCATATGAATGTGGCACGTCGCCTTGGACATAAGCAAATAAAAAAGCACAACAGTTCCTGCTACACTGGCGCCACCTTGCAACTACTAATGACGAGTGACGTTTCGGTTTCGATCCGCACACCACCCACCTCGCTTTTCCCAACACTCGCATTTTGAATAATTGACAGAAACGTAAATGCATATTGCGGGTCCTCCCACCACAATCACAGACGCTGACAACAGCAAGGGGGCCAATCACGCGACAACGGATCACCAGCCGCCAATGCGAATTGTTAGGAAAGCGAGCTGTTGACGCGACGGAGCGGTTCGTGATTGTGTACAAATGCATAGCGCCAATAGCGGAAGTCTTTCTTATTATTAGAAGGCCTATAAAAGAACTCTGCGTTAAGTGTTTAAGTTATTACAAGATTACATCTAATGCACATAGCGAGAGGTCGACCTCTGGATTTTAATAAAAGTGACGAGTGAAAGGGTACTTTATTATTCGTCATTTTATGTACTAATGAAGTGATTTTGTATCTTCTAACCATATTAATTGGCACTATGTTGAGATTACTGAAATGTTTAGTCAATGGCTCATTCCTGGTTGCTGATGCAATAGTTTATACAGCTCCCTTTTTTTGCATAAAGGTGACAACCGGCTATCCTTTAGCATTGTATCGGCTATCTTATAACATTGTATCGCCCACCCCTGCCCAAAGTCTGGCACTCAGACTGGCAGTCTTTTTCTAAATAAATAAATAAATATGTGCAGCTGCATAATTCAATACGGCCGGTAGGGAGAGAGTTAAAAACGTCAAAGTACAATATACGGAAGGTGTGTACGTCAAAATAATTTCTAGCCTTAAATCATGTGAAGCATCCAAAGCTTAGTTTTCTATATAAATTATCTGTACGAGATGTCCAGTGTAATGAAAGGTGGTCGATGGTTGAGTCACTATCGAACTATTGATGGTACGAAGAACTATCGATAGCACTATCGATGGTAATATTGACAGTATACTATCGACTGTAATTTCAATAGCATTGTCAATAGTATAAACCAACTGTGCGAACTCATCGCCGCGTAAACTTGGTTCCCCGTGGGCGTAGTCTATGGTTGTATGGCAGGATCGGCAAGGCGCCGAGATTATTTAGTACTACAACATGAAGCGGACAGCGCCAGCAGTATTTCTTTGTTTACTTCTTATGCAGCTTCGGACCTACTAGATCCTTTCACGTACGGATCGGCAAAGCAAGACAAAGCAAGCAAATCAAAGTAGAAATTGCGAACGGAAAAGGCATATCCGTCCGAGAATTTGAAACAAAACCATCCGCCCGGGGCGCACAAAAGCAATCAAGAAAAGGTAGCTCATATCACTTGGCTCATATCACATGTTTGTGTTCCTTCACCAAAATGCTCGGCTTACAAATGATAATTAAATTGAACAGTTCAGCGGTAGCGGCAAGGAAGCCGTTGATATCACGGAACTGCAAGACCTTGAATTTATGTTGCGTTTTGTGGTTTAAAATTAAAAATAAATCACGAACTTACTTTTGTTTGTAAGGTTTGACTGCTTAGTTTTGAGCATTAATTTCTTAGTGGACATATTCCGGCATTTTCACTGAGGTATAAATGAAACGAGCCGAGTACTGCGAATAGTAGCCTATTGTGACTGTTAGAACTATCGGCAAATGGACTATCGATAGTATCGATAGTTCTTTTTTGAACTAGCGATACTATCGATAGTCAGTTTAACGATAGTCCTCTGCATCACTAGTCTATAGTCATGTCAAGGTAAGTATATGCGTTTATCTTGTCAATGTGAGTTTCCTCGTCATGCAGACCATGTGTTTCAGGTATCACCCTTCTGTTTGAGGCTAAAAAGATGTACTTGGCTTTTTTAGTATTTTATTGTAAACTGTTTCATTTAGACCACTGAGAAGTTACTTGCAGTTTTTTATTGGTGAGTGATTTGGCTTCCTGAAGAGAGTGACGTGCCAAAAGTAGAGGAGTGTCATCTGCATATATAGCTGTTTGTACACGGGTTAAGGATAGAGAGTGATCGTTAATGAATAGAGCAAACAAAATCCGTCTATGTACTGGAACGATTTTAAGAAAGTATGAAAGTATGAATACGGACTCTCAGTGCTAAGGAAAAATAAAGATACTTTCACACAATCCGATTATGTCAAATGACAAGCCATAACACCATGGCGAGCACTATGTGCATTGGTGTAGCTGTACGAGGATTGAATGCATGCTGGTATAGTACTAAATGCAACTATGATCAAAGTGAACAGTGCAAGTCTTGGGAACAGACATTACACAATGAAAGCACAAACAGGGTACACACATAAAGATTAGCATAACAGCACAATAAACCATTCAAAGATGAAGCAAGCATGCAGAATGTGTGTAGGTACGCTATGATGATGTTTTCATAACAATTCAACTTGCCAAGAGGAGGCACAACGAAAGCAACAAACATAGTGAAAGACACAAACAAAAAATGAAAGGTTCCGAAGCTCTTTAGGTTTCATGGAAGCCCTGTTCACATACAAGTAGGTTGTTGAGGTGAGTTTGAGATACAGAGATATGTTGAGGAAAAGACTTTAGTTCCTACAGCCCTAGCTTGGAGCCTTGTGTAGCATCCTTGGAGGAAGGGGTGCAAAAGGGGAAAAAAGGAAATGCCTGTGTCACAAGGAGTAGTTAAAAGCTTATTTTGCTAATGACGTGTCTGCAAGAGCGGGCAGGAGAAGCAAGCTTTTGTGGATCATACTTGACCTCCCTTATCCACTACGTTCTCCTCTAATTGATGAACACTCCTTTCCTCCCTCCCTCTTCCTTCCTCCCCACCACCACCACCATTTACACCAATCAAAGATGGCAATAAGTACGTACATTTCTGACTTCTATGGCTTTTTCTTTGCATGATGGCGATATGTGTGCTTACTGAGATGGACCTTTTGTTTAAAGGACACCTTGCAGTGGACACAGGAAAAGGGGCGCTCTCCTGTGTGGGTGTGGATGTGGCGCTCGAGGGAGGCTTTCTTTGAAAATGATGCACTGCAGTTGACACAGGAAAAGGGGCGCTCTCCTGTGTTGGTGCGGATGTTGGCTTTGAGGTTGTCACTCCAACAGAATGCAGCCGGACAGAAGTGGCACTGAAAGGGGCGCTTGCCGGTGTGTTTACGAAGGTGCTTATTCATGTCACACTCTCGCTTGGTCACATAAGTGCACTGTCGACAGGAATGCAGTTCGCCTTGTACAGACACGAGTGAATGGTACTGCTCCAGGGGGGCCAAGGGTGAGGAGCCTGCAACGGCCAGGGGAAGCACAGGAAGTAATGCAAACCTTATGTCACAAACTTTTTGGAACTAGACTGCAGCATTAGGCATGTTTGATACAATCCTTAGAATACAAGTCGAGTTCCACTTTTATAAGCAACAACGCAAAGAGAGACACTGCAATGATTCTCCCCTATGTTCATGCGAAGCAGTGCCTTGGAAGATTGCACAGGCGTGCGTGTGGAAGTGTGGCTTTACCTCGCGAAGTTTTTATCATTTAAGCTCATTAAATGTCATGTCCGAACAGTTTACAATCCCCCCATGCATACATACTTGCCACTAGCTTGTTTATTTCCCACAAGGATGCAAGTTCTACTGTTCGCATTCAGCTGACGTTTTCCTGAATATTGTGCATATGCTTCCGAGCATGTGAGGCATAGGTGTAGCTAGTAATGCACTTTTCATTATTAATATGTTTCTTGGGCTTATTTCTTTCACTTTTTCAATAAGAGGTGTGTCAACAATCCTGGGAAGTATCTTGATGCTGCTTCCTGGTCAACCTAAAAAATTTGATATATCTTCTTTCATAAGGCGCTATGAAGATATTGGATTTGCAATAAAACAAACACTGCGCTTCACATTTGGTGAAAAAAGAACACGACCAACAAACGTTTTCAAAAAAATGCAATAAGAAAGAAAATGCTCAGCACGATCACGTGTTCTGACGTAGCTTCTTTCCTCCTACGTTTGTAGCTGCCCAAGCACTAACTAGGACACACGTTCTCCACCAACCTGCTAGAAATCCTGTCACTAAATCTTCACATTAAGCATGCAGTGGGGTAACCACCTGTGGTAGGTCAGATTATACTTTGCAAAGCTTTCCAGGGTCCCTTTAAGCATTGAACGGTTCGACTTAACATTGCACTTCTTTTCACTCGCAAATATTGTACGTTGCAAAAATGCAAAAAACAATAAGCGTACTAAATAAAACGGCTGAAATAAATTATTATGTAACTGTACCACATGAAAAAGGGAAGACAATGCCAACTAAAGTTAGAATGAAACAGATTCCTGGTGATGAAAAAACAGGCAAATTCATACGGACTACATAAAGAATAGGTATTCTGTGTATTAAAGGGGCACTGACACCAAAATTTTCGTCTGCTGTTTTTTCGCTGCAATACGTAGCTGGGGACCTGTTAGCCATAACACGGCACATCATTTGCTCCAGCGCGCGTCAGATAATTATTTACGGCCTGTTTATTACCCACTAGTTTGTTTTGGTTTGGGAGCGCTCAAAAAACGACAAGGCGCCCGGTATAACTGGCGCCATCTAGCGCTCGCAATAGAGTAGACGAGTTCGGACACGTGAGCACATATAACTGTGACGCACTTCCGCATGACAACCGCCGAGTGCTCGTTTTCTTTCGCCTGTCGCACGTCCTGCACGTTGTTGTCGCTGTTGCTGTCATTGTTGTTGGGTGGCAACTATTTTCTTGAGGTCTGGCGTTGCCGGCAGTCTACTAAGGCAGCCGCAGCGAATAAGCAATGGCGGCTATGACGTCATCATTGCTAGCTACACTGTCGGAGCTCGGCTGCCGCGGTGACGTCGCGGAAGTTGCGGGTCCCCTTCAGGTCACCTTTGCTGTTGTCGATGTCGCGATGTACGGCGTCTAGCGCTCGGTTGTGCATGCGAACTTCAATATTCATTTAAATTACCTTTGGAGATGTGTTCGCCATTGCGATTTGGTAGATGACATCTGTATGTCCATGAAAATCGATCTCGCAGGCTATCTTAGTAGCGAAATTTTGGTGTCAGTGCCCCTTTAACGTGGCCGACACATTTCTCGTGAATGTTCCTACAATGCTTCAGTGGAAGCAAAATGATACCAAGTCCTGCAAGAGGTAGCTTGTTCACAGAAATTATGCTCAAGACAGTTACACTGCCACAAAAAAATTGCCATATCCCTTAATATATGTCTCTTTTACATGAATGGATAGGCAGGCTGTTCACTGTTGGTAATCCATAGTAATAAGCCTATATGACTGAAACGTCTTGAATATCTTACCCTACTCATTGAGATCAACCTAACAAAGTACTACATGCACTGTAGGCATCATACTCTTCTTATGATGAGCTCAACAAGTCTAGAAAAAGAAGCACAAAAATGCATGTCATAAAATGTATCAAAGAAATAAGAAAAGAATTGATGAGTTGAGTACTTATGGAATTGAGAATGGTTCCATGTATGATGGTGGAAATGACATAGCGAGAGTCTCGGAAACCATTCTTCATTTTGTTCGTAGCCGTGTAAGAAAATAAAAGTTTAGTTGGTCACGTTTGGTATAGATATTGTGCAGATTTAAAGGTATAACACAAGAATAGAGTCAGCAAGGACTGCAACATCAAATTCATAACAAACTTGTAAAACACTTCTGTCGTAAACATATTCCAAAACCATATCCCTGACATACTGCAATACAAAAGCAAAAAACATCTGCCAAGTACTGTGGGCAATTTATCTACAAAAGAGCAACACTCGCACTGTTGAATAACACGCTTGCACACCCAAAAGCACCATCACCATATATGGTCGCAGCCTATGCTTTGTAAAGAAATGCACAATTCCTTTGCTATGCTGAGTAAACAATGAGAGCCATTCGTTTATTCAAAATGTTATTATATTAACCTGGCAAAAATGAAATAGTTGATTTCACTTCTGTCAATATAAGTAATCACAGAAAGGCAACATCACCATGAATTCACAGCAAAATATTGCAACATAATAGGGTAAACAAGCAAATTATTTTTAAGAAGAAACAGCTGCAATGAATTTCTCTCAATATGCAAAGCGTGCAACTTGCTGGATGCTCCATTGGTGGTATGGACGCACCTGCAACAACACGGACGTCAGTGTCAAAGCCAGCACGAATAATCACACAACACCCACACTTAGTTCTCCATTGAGCCGAAACCAAACCTGCATGCAACACATCACTTGCAATCTATTACTCATGAACATGTTTTAGCAAATGCTCAATTAATTTAGGTAGTAATTGACAAGTGCGTGAGTTATGTTTTGTACAAGGAAATGACTGTACATGGTTCTAGCTATTACCCGTAATGTTATCTAGTCTACGGCGCACAGACTTGATCACATTTGACTAAGTCTGTACACAGTTGATAGTTACTGCTCATCTTGTTGTCTTGTGTTTCCCATCTCTGTCGCTGGTGTTCTTTCACAGTAAACATGTCGTAGAGCTTCTTCAATCGCCAGGAGTTGCATTCACACATGTGAATAGAGAAGGTAAAGTTAATGAAACGATGTAGTAGGCATAAAATTGCACAACGTGCTTTCAAAGTCAAGTTATTTCAACAAAGCGCAATTTTTTTGTATTTTAACTCAGCTCGCAAATTCTTGTACTACCGCAGTGCTCAACAGGTTCACCGACAACCGAGGTCCACTAAGTTAAAAAAAAAAAAGGGGGGGGGGGTGGCAACTCGCAATGAACTGCGTGATCTCGAGGCAGCTTGTGGGACGTGGTTTCGGGAGATTTCTACACCAGCTTTCCTGATTTAATGTTTTACATTGTTATCACAGCCTGCTTCATCCAGCAGCTGACATTTGCAAGCACGTTCGCCCAGCAAAAAGAAGGGCAACGGCATGATGCACTGGTGTGCCGCCTGTCTCCATTCCCATCCTACGGCAACACGCGTTGATATTTCATGGCGAGTTAAAGAAAAAGAAAGAAATCTGCTGTTATATATTCTATGAAAGCACGCTCGACAGGCGCAGCAGCCGCGTTGGCTTCCAAACCGAAACCAGTCGTCGGAGAATGCGTTTAGTTGTGCAGGTAACTAATTTCTCGACCCCTTCTGAACGACATCACGGTATGGCACGAGATATCAAAGATCGAGCACATCACTGCCAAAACACCGCACCGTCGCACAACTATGTACGCTCACGCTTATTAGCGCCTCACTGAACTTGAGACACATTTGCGACCATTCAAGTGCGCCTGTCTACGGAACTTCAAAGCAAGTGCACAGTCCAGCAGGCCTAACATTTCGCCCATTTAAGAGTTCAAGCAACATGTCATCAAGGCATCAACTTCCAACGTCTCTCTCGTACACCGTGGGACAGGAGACTAAACGGCGTACACGTTACATTTGCAGGAACACATGCGCGGGATCTACGTGCAGTCACTTGACAGTCATTGCTATGGTCATTTTCCATGGCCATTGCATCACAGAACTATGATTGCATGCGTTCATTACTCGTGGCCACGACCGGAGTTGTCACTCACGCGCTCACGCTTCGAATTAGTCCTTCGCACGTTAGTCCAACTACGTATTTAGCTATACCCATTACGTCAAAAATTATATGTTTAGATGAGCCCGTCATATGAATGTGGCGCTTCGCCTTGGACATAAGCAAATAAAAAAAGCACAACCGTTCCTGCTACACTGGCGCCACCTCGCAACTACTAACGACGAGTGACGTTTCGGTTTCGATCCGCACACCGCCTACCTCACTTTGCCCAACACTAGCTTTTGGATTATTGAGAGAAACGTAAATGCATACTGTGGGTCCTCCCACCGCAATGACAGCCGCTGACAACAGCGCGAGTGCCAATCACGTGCCAACGGATCTGGAGCTGCCAATGCGAACTGTTATAGAAAGCGAGCTGTTGGCGCGATCGCGCGGTTCGTGATTGTGCGGTTCGTGGTGGCGTACACGTGCATAGCGCCAATAGCGCAAGACTTTCTGATAATTAGAAGGCCAATAAAAGGACTCTGCGTTAAGTGTTTATTTCATTACAAGATTACATCTATGCGCATTGCAAAAGGTGGACGCGACCAAGGAGGATAAAAAAAAAAAAATGCTGGAGTGGCAGCGCCCGCTGAACCTTACCGCGACAAGTGAAGTCGGCGTTTGCCCTTAGTTCAGCCCTAAAAGCTTGCCTAAGTGTCCAGAAACCAGTATCAGTTCAAGCGTTCTTGACCTGCTAATGTAAACACTAGACTAATTGTAATGTAAAAGCGCGTTGTTTTGATTTAATAGACGACTATTGAACAACTATCAATGCCGCGATATTGCACACAAATTGTCTCGACGTTCATGTTTCATCCAAAATCCCGTGGCACAAATAGGCACATCAAGGATTGTCTGCCTGGCAAAGTTGATCGCTTTAAAGGTGTTAGAAGCGTGAGGAAACGACCTTTTGGTCGTTTTGGCGACCTTTTGTACACTATTACCTACACTCCGTAAAAAAAATAAAAAGCAGAAAGGCCTTATCAATTGGCTTTCCCGACTAGTATATGAGCACCGAATCGGTAGCCAACTAAAGGCCCTAGAGTTTCGTACACTTGGGAACAGCGTAGGCATAGCTTCCTCTATAACTTATATAACTTAGTTATAAAGGAGGCTACAATCTAGGTCAAGAAAAAAGCAGCGTCAGCGAGTCTTAGAACCCCCCTCCAGCCAATGGTGCGGTTCCTTCAATGTTATGTCGCTTCACCATTGGCTGGTAGCGATCCTTTGACGGGATAATATGCCGCTTTCTTTCTTAGCATTCAGTTAAACTCGTGGATGACATCATGTGTCTTTTTTCTTCGGAAGCAACACACAAAAGATATGTGTATATGTATCAGTGGTTCCTTCTGTGGGCAGCGATGGCAATGCCGCCCAGTGCTCTGACTGACCTGACTGAAATAATAAATGTGCAGCAGGGCGATAAAGTATGATAGTGGTGTTCGCACAATGCCAGTGGCGCAAGACATTGCTAACCACAGTGTCACACCTCAAGCACAAGCGCTGTAACGTTCGTTTCAAATGTACGAATCTCCTTTTAGGGTCCGTGCTCATGCATGGCAGGTGACAGATGTGTGTCAAAAGGACAGAAAGTTGAGCGAGTTGGTAACATTCCATAATCAAAAGAAGAGGCGTGCAGGACACGGACACAAGAAGAGCAGTGAACACCACGATGTGTGTCACCACTGCTACATAAATGCAAAACCAGAAAGGCTCATCGTCGAGTAGAGGAGTGTCATCTGGATATATAGCTGTTTCCACATGGGTGAAGCAGAGAGTGATCGTTAATGAACAGAGAGAACAAAATCCGTCTACGTACTGGAACGATTTTAAGAAAGTATGACTACAGACACTCTGAGCTAAGGAAAAATAAGGATACTTTCACACTATCCGATTATGCCAAATGACAAGCCATAACACCATGACGAACACTATGTGCATTGGTGTAGCTGTACGAGGATTGAATGCATGCACTTATAGTACTAAATGCAGCTTGATTGACTGATTTATTTGTGGGATTTAACGTCCCAAAACGAGCTCTGATTATAAGAGACACCATAGTGGAGGTCTCTGGAAATTTCGACCACCTGGGATTCTTTAACGTGCACTGACATCGCACAGCACACGGGCCTCAACATTTATCCTCCATCAAAATGCATCCGCCGCGGCGGGGATTCGATCCCGCGACCTTCGGATCAGCAGCAAAGCGTCATAACCACTAGACCACCGTGGTGGGGCCAAATGCAGCTATGGTCAAAATGAACAATGCAAGTCTTCGGAACAAACATTATACAATGAAAGCATAAACAGGCTACACACATAAACTTCACTTTAATAGCACAATACACCGTGGAAAGATTAACCAAGTATGCAGAATATGTGCAGGTATACTAAGACTATGTTTCAAACAATTCAACTTGCCATGAGGAGACACAATGAAAGTGACAAACACAGTAAAATACACCAACAAAAGATGAAAGGCTCCGAAGCTTTTCAGGTTCAACGGAAGCCCTGTTCGCATACAAGTATGTGGTTGAGGTGAGTGTGAGATACACAGATGTGTTGAGGAAAACACTTTAGTTCCTACAGCCTTAGCTTGGAGCATTGTGTAGAGTCTTGGGAGGAAGGGGAGCAAAAGAGGAAAGAGTCAAAAGGAAACGCCCGTACCACCAAGAGTAGTTGAAAACTTAGTTTTGTAATGCCATGTCTCCACTAGAGGGTAGGAGAAGCAAGCTTTTGTTAAAACCCCTCCAAGGAAAGTGGCGCCAACCACTTCTCTCCTCCTCCTAAATTATCCGCCTTCCTCTCCCACCCGGCGCAGTCTCGATGGTGTCGCCGCGTATGTGGGACCTGCCACAGCAGACGACGGCTGACGCGCTATCGGTGGAAATACGCGGAAAAGCTCGTTGGAGCGCTGCGGAGCAGTTCTTAGATCCTGAATTTCATGCTTCAGTCAGTAAATGGCGTTAATAATGCAGTGTTTAAATCGCGCGAAAAAGAATAAAAAACTATAATTATTTAAGACAAAAAAAAAGATCCACTCGTACAGGGCTCATGTTGTTCTACGTTTTCAGTGCGTGAATTTAGGGGAACGTGCTGATTCGTAGGATACATGCAGGATACCGTCGCTCGGCTGGAGTGTGAAATATTCCAGCCGTCTTGGCTGAACAATGTTTGTGAAATAGGTCGCTTCTTCGCGCTGTCTGGATGACACACGAGTGCTGGACCGGTCAAAGTGCACGTTAAACGCTCCCCAGGTGACCCCTGTTACCCACAAATATCTATTACGACCTCCCTAATCGCAAGATCATTTCGTTAAGAAGGTTAACCACAACACACTAAATCAACACATGCAGGAGTACATTGACGCTAAACGACTGCATTCGATGCTAACTTCTGGCCGACGTGAACACATGGCCCTAATAAAGTTGCATTGAAGTCGCAGGCCAGCGCAAGATGCGAGCACTGTCGACGCAAAACACGCCATAAAACAAAGTGAGCCCATTTTAAGAAAAGTGAACTTCAGCGTGTTATAATGACACGAAGCATCGCCAGGCCAACCTCACGCCCTTCGGCGCAGCACTACCTATGAAGTAGAGAGAAAGTGCATCAGCTGAAGCGTACTAAAGAACCACGCACAGCACAGGTCATGAAAACGTAGTAGTTAGGGTATGAAATGTGGGACTTACTTTACGAAACCCTGCGATTTTTGCAACCTCCTTGAAGACAGTACGCCCGATCCTGTAGATTTACACATTTCTTCTTTCTACGTCGCGTTTGTCGGAATGGAAACAATAACAAAAAAAACTTAAAAAGCTTTTCCCCGTAACCTTGTCCACGGCCGCTCGAATAGCAACGTATGTTTTATCGAGCGGCCGTGCCTCGTCACTTGCGTCAAGCGAATGCGTAGCTGCACGGCCATGGAATACAGCTGTCCTCCTTAACACGCTCCTCCTAACATCGTAACCCAATAACACACGTACTCAATCCGTTCGCGAGCACAGCACCGTCGTCGCGCAGGTCCGAAAATGGGGACCGGAGCGCAGTGGAAAGAAAAAATAGAGAAAAAAAATACAAAGGGGTGCTTGTCTTCTTCCACGTGACACGAACCGGCCAATCGGGGAACGGAAAAGGTCGGGACGCAGCAGGTGGTGGGGAGCAAACGCCGTAGAGAGCGCGGTGGAGAAAAGGACAATGAATGGCGCCACTTTCCTTGGACGGGCCTTAGCTTTTGTGCATCGTACTAGACCTCCCTTATCCACTACGCTCACCTCTAATCGATGAACACTCAAGACACTTGAAGCGCAAACAGACAGGACTAGGACGAGTAGACACACACAACGCTAACTTCCAACAACTTTATTGTGAAACGTTGACACTCCATATATAACCAAGCCGTGACGTCAAAACCGTACAGGATCAGCGCAGACGCAGGTATGCAATCTCCTTTTCTGACAGAAGTACAGAAGGGGTGCTGACACAGTGACTTCCTAATCTAGCAATCTTCTCTGCTTCGATAATTTCCCTCGTGCGCTTGTCTTGCTTTTACCTATTAGAACACCATTTATCAAAGAGTGGTCTGCAATCAGTACACCTATTACAATGCTTCACAAGTTCCCCGTCTTCATCTTTTTTATTCTTGACATTGCGCTTATGCTCTTGAAGGCGAACATTAAGGCAACGACCAGTCTGGCCTACATACTGTCGTCCACATGAAAGGGGAAGTTGGTACACGACACCTTCTTTGCAAGTACTCAACGGGGTTTGGTGGCTTTTTTCCTACAGTCATACATCACAGGCCTGCCACCTTTGTTCACTTTACAGAGTTTGCCAAGCTTCTCAGGGGCTGAAAACATAACTGTTACATCAATCGTCTGGCAATGCGTTTGAGGTTGTGGGACAGAGTGTGAAAATACGGAATGACAACAAGTTTGTTTGAACAGGACTACGGTCACGCACGTGCTTATCTGGTTTTAACTTCTTTAATAACACTTCGCAACTGAGACCTGGAGATGACCAGGATAACCAGAAAGCGAAAGCCTATGACATTGCTGCTGAAAACTGCATACATCAGATGGGGACATGACTTGTGCAGAGCATTATGGAAACATAGGTTGGCGATGGCTCTTTTTACCAGTTTGGAGTGGGCGGAATTGAAGGGCAGAGAGGCTATTACTGCGTGGTTCGTACATCCAACAGGTATGATTGGGGTGAAAGATGAGCCTGACGTCGAGGAATCTCAGCTATTATCAGCGGCATTTCCGAAGTTAAAACGAGCGGGCTAAACCTTTGTCTAAGAACAGTGAGTATGCTAAAAGCCTGGGATCAAAAGAATCCTGGTCCAGTCGATAAAAATCAAGAACGTCCACGTATCTAAAGACTTTAACGACCTGCTTGCGTCTAAGGCATCCGTAACGGACCTGTCAAGTTTCGCTAAGACGAGGTCACTTAGTATCGGCGCGAACGCGAACCGATACAGATCCCATCTTTTTGCAGATGGGGCTTGGTTCCACAGGACGAAAGTTGACCTAAGGTAAAAGGATAAAAGTTCTAAAAAATTACCAGCTGCAATACCTGTTTAATTTTGAAAGGTCACCGCTCCAAATGGTCAATGCAATCTTCTACACAGTTTAGTAACAAGTCATGAGGCAGTGACTAATAGGTCTTTGACGTCGACAGAAAAGGCACGCAAGTTGTCACTTTTCTTCGATTGCACAAACTCAAGACTCGACAGAGCTTTTCACTAAAAAAGGGTCGTCTACTTGAAGAAGTTTTAGCTTACTCTGCAGAAAGTGCGACACCTGTACCTGCCACGTGGCCGCGTTCAGTACTATAGTTCTAAATGGCTTATCCGTTTTATGCGTTTTGGCGCTGAAAAATACTCTCTAAAAGTCTCTTTTCGCGTTCGAAATGCCCTTCGCAAGTTTGGTGAGGTTAAATCTGTTGCATACTATCAGTTGCCTCTTAACAATAGCTAATATTAATTCCGTCATGGCTCACGAATACAGAAGACACCGCGCAATCAGCTTTAGACTTATAAAGTTCGACTGAAGAAATGCAAAACCCCTTCTTATCAGCAGGAATCACGGTCAGGTCTCGCTCTTCGAGGAAGGTCCGGACACGCTTGACAGGAAGCTTCGTCCGAGCAGGCTTCAAGCGGGAAAGAATCTGTACTCCTCGAAACGCAGCGTCATGCTCACCGAGCGGAGCGTGCTGCGATAAATGGTGCACAAACGACAGAAGCTCATGCGGGGAGCGTTTAGGTTCAACCGCGAACTTCGGCCCTAAGGAGAGGACACGAATAACCGCGGGAGGAAGGTCCAGTGGTTCCAGGTGTGGACTTGGTGCTTAGTGCAGGCGACTTCACCTTGACTTCGTTCCGTAGATGGGCCAGTTGTAGGTTCCAGATGAATTCAGTGGTACGGTCAGCAATCCGAAGAGATCCTGGTGGCGTCTAGACGCCCTCAGAGCGTCGCCACAGTCAAACAGCAGAGCCGCCAAGAGCTGCCTGTAGAGCCTGGCCTGCCTGTAGTGTCAGCCTTCAGGATCTTGCACAACCTTGTGATGTGGCCAATTGAGGGCACAAAGCCCGCGAAAAGACGTCTGACGACGTCCGGCACGATGCCGTTCCGAATGCAGAAGGAGAACATCCTGGCTCGACAAACTGCCACGGAAATGAGCGTGACAATCACGGAAGGATCCGTGGGAGAACATTGAAAAGGGCCGATGAACACTCCCCCCCCCCCCGCCTTCCCATTTACCACTTAAAGATAAAAAGACGTACATACATTTCTGACTTTTATGGCTTTCGTGTTGCATGAAGGAGAGATGCGTGCTTAGTGAGATGGGTCTTTTGTTTAAAGGAAGCCTTGCAGTGGACACAGGAAACGGGGCGCTCTCCTGTGTGGGTGCGCATGTGATCAATGAGCTACCTCTCTGTGAAAAGGCTGCATTGCAGTGGACACAGGAAAAGGGGCGCTTTCCTGTGTGGGTGCGCATGTGGTCAGTGAGGGTGGCTTTCAATGAAAAGATGCATTGCAATGGACACAGGAAAAGGGGCGCTCTCCAGTGGATGCGCATGTGGTGCCGAAGGTTTGATTTGTTCGCAAAAGCTGCATTGCAGTGGCCACACGTAAATGGACGCTCTCCTGTGTGGGTGCGTATGTGGTTTGAGCTGCTTTTGGCCGAAAAAGCTGCATTGCAGTGGTCACACGAAAAGGGGCGCTCTCCTGTGTGGGTGCGTATGTGGTCCTTGAGGGTGGCCTTCTTTGAAAAGGATGCATTGCACTGGACACAGGAAAAGGGACGCTCCCCTGTGTGGGTGCGTATGTGGCCCTTGAGGTCACCACTCATACGGAATGCAGCCGGACAGAGGTGCACTGAAAGGTGCGCTCGCCATGTGTCTACGAAGGTGCCTATTCATGTAGGACTTTTGCTTGGTCACATAAGCGCACTGTATACAGGAATGCAGTTTGCCTTGTACAGACACAAGTGAATGGTACTGCTCCAGGGAAGCCAAGGGTGAGGAGCCTGGAAAACAGAGGGAACACAGGAAGTAACGCAAACCACCAGCCACAACCTCTTTTGAACTAGACAGCAGCATTAGGCATGTTTGATACAATAGTTACAATACAAGTCAGGTGCATTTTTATAAGCACCACTGCAAAGAGAGACACTACAATGATTCTCCCTTGCGTTCATGCAAAGCAGTACCTTGGTAGATTGCAGAGGCGTGCGGTAGCACGTCAGGCTAAATCATGGAACTTTTTAGATGCGGATGGACAGGAGAGTAAAACACACGAGTGCTTGTGTGTGGTTATTTCCTGATGAGTCCGCATCTAGAGTTCCACGCTTAACCATGACATGTTGCACCAACAAAGCCAGAAATTAGCTTAGCTAAGTGCAGTAGCGAGTCCGGCTTTACCTTGCAAACAGTTTTTTTCAGTTAAGCTCGTTAAAAATGATGTCACTACAGTTTATAATCTCTCCAAGCTATATACATGCTTGTCACTAGCTTGTTATTTGCCACAAGGATGTGCATTCTACTGTTCGCATTCAGCTGACATTTTCTTGAATGTTGTGCATACGCTTCCAAGCATGTGAAGCATACTTGTAACTAGTAATCAGCTTTTCATTATAATATTCCTTAGTGTTATTTCTTTCATTTGTCAATAAGCAGTGCAAAAACAATAAGCATACTAGATAAAACATGAATGAAATAAATTATTATGCAACTGTAACATATGAGAAAGCAAGGACAATGGCAACAAGAGTTAGAATGAAACAAAAGTTCCTGGTGATGAAAACACAGGCAAATTGTAAGCACTACAAAAGAATGGGTATTCTGTGTATTAACACAGCTGACACATTTCTCATTAATGTTACTAGACTGCTTCGTGGAAGCAAAATGATACCAAAATGAGGAGGCTGTTCACTCTTGAAAATCCATAGTGATATGCATTGATATTTTTAGCTGCTAATTGACACAACCTAACTAAGGACTACAAATGCTGTAGGCATCATACTTTTATAATTAGCTCAACAAGTGTAGAAAAGTATTAGTAAAATGCATCTTATAAAGCGTATGAAAGAAATAACGAAAAACTGATGCATTCGAGAACTGATGAAATTGAGAATGGTGCAAGTTTTGATGGTGGAAGAAAAAGCACCACATGTTGAGCAGCTGAGAAACCATTCTTCCATTGTTGGCAGCCCTGTAAGAAAATAAAGTTTAGTCGGCAAGTTTGGCATAGATTTAAAAGTATTACACATGAACAGCAACAACAGGACTGCACAGTCAAATCATAACAAACTTATATAATATTTCTCTTGTAAACATTTTCAACACCACATCACTGACAGACTGCAGCGCAGAAGCAAGGAACATGTACCATGTACTATGGGCAATTATCTACAAAAGAGCAACACTTTAATTGTTGAACAACACACTTGCACAGGCAAAATGCTATCACCAAATATGGTCACAGCTTATGCTTTGTAAGAGAGGCACAATTGTTATGCTATGATGACTAAACAATGACAGCCATTCAGTTATTCAAAATTATAGTATATAACCTGGCAAGAATGATATTGTCAAATGAACTCCTGTCAATATAAGTAATCGCAGAGAGGCATGTCAGCATGAATCACAGCAAATTTTTGCGACATAATAGATCAAACAAGCAAATAATTTTTATGAAGAAACAGCTGCAATGAATTTCTTGCAATATGCAAAGCGTGCAATTTCCTGGATGCTCCAGTGGAGGTATGGACACACCTGCAACAACAGAGACGTCAGTGTCAAAGTCAGCACGATACTCTCACAACACCCACACTTACTTTTTCCTTTAGCCCAAACCAAACATGGATGCAACAAACCATTTGCAATCGATTAGACTTGGCTAGATTTCGGCAAATGCTCAATTAACTGAGGTAGTAATTGACAAGTGCATTCGTGCAGTTATGCCTCAAAAGAAATAACTGTACATGGTTGTACCTATTTTCGATAATGTGATCTAGTCTGGGGTACATAGACTTTATCACATCTGATCAATTCTGTACACGTGTGATGGTTACAGCCCATCTTGTCTTGTTTCTTGTCTCTGTCCCTGGGTTCTTTAGCCGTGAACATGTCGTAGAGCTTCTTCAATCGCCGGAATTGCATTCACACATGTGAATGAAAAAGGTAAACTTAATGAAACTACGTAGTAACCACGAGATCGCGGAGTGCGTTCTCAAACTCCAGCTCTTTGAATCTGGCGCAGCCTTTTACAAGGTCGCCCCTTGTTGCACTACCACAGTCCTCAACAAATGTTCTATGAAATTATTGCCCAGGCCAACCTGCAGCCAACTGCACGTTCTTCGAGGCAGTTTGTGGTAGGTGATTTCGAGATCAGTTTCTGATTTCTTGTTTCACACCACACACACAGCCTGCTTCATCCAGTAGGTGACATATGCCAGCACATTCGCCCAGCAAAAAGAAGGGCAACGGCATGATGCACTGGTGTTCCGCCTGTCTCCATTCCCATCCTGCCGCAACACGCGTTGATATTTCATGGCGAGTTAAAGAAAAAGAAAGAAATCTGTGTATATATTCTATGAAAGCACGCTCGACAGGCGCTGCAGTCGCGTTGGCTTCCAAACCGAAACCAGTCGTCGGAGAATGCGTTTAGTTGTGCAGGTAAGCTAATTTCTCGACCCTTCTGAACGACATCACGGTATGGCACGAGATATCAAAGATCGAGCACATCACTGCCAAAACACCGCACCGTCGCACAACTATGTACGCTCACGCTATTAGCGCCTCATTGAACTTGAGACACATTTGCGACCATTCAACTGCGCCTGTCTACGGAACTTCAAGTGCACAGTCCAGCAGGCCTAACATTTCGCCCATTTAAGAGTTCAAGCAACATGTCACCAAGGCATCAACTTCCAACGTCTCACTCGTGCACCGTGGGACAGGAGACTAAACGGCGTACACGTTGCATTAGCAGGGACACATGCGCGGGATCAACGTGCAGTCACTTGACGGTCATTGTGCGTGGCCATTGCATGCGTTCATTACTCGTGGCCACGACCGGACTTGTCACTCACGCTTCGAATTAGTCCTTCGCACGTTAGTCCAACTACGTATTTATCTATACCCATTACGTCAAAATTATATGTTAGATGAGCCCGTCATATGAATGTGGCGCGGCGCCTTGGACATAAGCAAGTAAAAAAGCACAACCGTTCCTGCTACACTGGCGCCACCTCGCAACTACTAACGACGAGTGACGTTTCGGTTTCGATCCAAACACCACCCACCCAACTCTTTTTGAATGACTGACAGAAGCTTAAATGCATATTGTTGTCCCTGCCAGCACAATGACAACCGCTGACAACAGCGCGAGTGCCAATCACGCGCCAACGTATCAGGAGCCGCCAATGCGACTGTTCGGAAAGCGCTCGAGATGTTTGCGCGATCGCGCGGTTCGTGATTGTGCTACAAGTGCACTCTGCGCAAGTCTTTCTGATCATTAGAAGGCCATACCAGGACTCTCCGTGAAGTGTTTAATTTATTACAAGGTTACATCTATGCGCATTGCGAGAGGTCGATGCGACTCAACCTAAAGAATTTTACATTTACTTCCAGGATCGTAGAGTCGAGTGTAGTGTGCGTAGTGAATGATTGATTGTGGTTTGGTTAGGAAGGGACAATAATTTCTGGAGCCCATATAAGGAGCATGGCTAAGCGACCGTGGGGGGAGGGGAAAGGGGGTGAAAGATATAGAAAGGTCAGAAAAGCCGTAGTGGAGCTAGGCCTCCGGAAATCTTGCCCACCTGGAGTTCTTTAACGTGCGCACTGACAGCGTACAGTACACTGGCCTCTGGCATTTTCGCCTCCACCGAAAATGCGACCGCCACGGCCGCGATCGAACCCGCGTATTTTGGGTGGCAGCCGAACGCCGTAACCGCACCACCGCGGCGGATGATTGATTGATTGTGGTTCGGAAAGGACGCTAATTTCTGCAGCCCATGTAGGGAGCACGGCTAAGCGTCCGTGGGGTGGGGGAAAGGGAGTGAAAGAGATAGAGAGAAAGGCCGTAGTGGAGGGCTCCGGAAATTTAGACCACCTGGGGTTCTTTGACGTGCACTGACAACGCAGTCAGTACACGGGCCTCTGGCATTTTCGCCTCCATCGAAAATGCGACCACGCCAGAGGCCCGTGTACTGTGCGTTCAGTGCACGTTAAAGAACCCCAGGTGGTCTAAATTTCCGGAGCCCTCCACTACGGCCTTCTCTCTATCTCTTCCACTCCCTTTCCCCCACCCCCACGGACGCTTAGCCGTGCTCCCTACATGGCTGCAGAAATTAGCGTCCTTTCCGAACCACAATCAGTCAATCAATCAATCAATCATCCGCCGTGGTGGTGTGGTTACGGATGAGTGTAGTGCAGGGCACAGACGTACACGTACTACCACGACCTCCTCAACGTGGGTACTACGCGCCGATGAACTGCAGCCAATGAGGGCAAACGGCGCGCCTTTGGCGTCTGCGCGTCTTTGGCGTCTTTGAAAAGCATCCTACTTTGCACTTCTCTCATACT
>CM023489.1:40248372-40444733 GCA_013339685.2 Hyalomma asiaticum
ACCTCCGCACCTTCGGCGCAGCACTACCTATGAAGTAGAGAGAAAGTGCATCAGCTGAAGCGTACTAAAGAACCACGCACAGCACAGGGTCATGAAACGTAGTACGTAGGGTAATGAAATGTGGGACTTACTTTACGAAACCCTGCGATTTTTGCAACCTCCTTGAAGACAGTACGCCCGATCCTGTAGATTTACACATTTCTTCTTTCTACGTCGCGTTTGTCGGAATGGAAACAATAACAAAAAAACTTAAAAAGCTTTTCCCGTAACCTTGTCCACGGCCGCTCGAATAGCAACGTGTGTTTTTATCGAGCGGCCGTGCCTCGTCACTTGCGTCAAGCGAATGCGTAGCTGCACGGCCATGGAATACAGCTGTCCTCCTTAACACGCTCCTCCTAACATCGTAACCCAATAACACACGTACTCAATCCGTTCGCGAGCACAGCACCGTCGTCGCGCAGGTCCGAAAATGGGGACCGGAGCGCAGTGGAAAGAAAAAATAGAGAAAAAAAATACAAAGGGGTGCTTGTCTTCTTCCACGTGACACGAACCGGCCAATCGGGGAACGGAAAAGGTCGGGACGCAGCAGGTGGCGGGGAGCAAACGCCGTAGAGAGCGCGGTGGAGAAAAGGACAATGAATGGCGCCACTTTCCTTGGACGGGCTTTAGCTTTTGTGCATCGTACTAGACCTCCCTTATCCACTACGCTCACCTCTAATCGATGAACACTCAAGACACTTGAAGCGCAAACAGACAAGGACTAGGACGAGTAGACACACACAACGCTAACTTCCAACAACTTTATTGTGAAACGTTGACACTCCATATATACCAAGCCGTGACGTCAAAACCGTACAGGATCAGCGCAGACGCAGGTATGCAATCTCCTTTTCTGACAGAAGTACAGAAGGGTGCTGACACAGTGACTTCCTAATCTAGCAATCTTCTCTGCTTCGATAATTTCCCTCGTGCGCTTGTCTTGCTTTTACTATTAGAACACATTTATCAAAGAGTGGTCTGCAATCAGTACACCTATTACAATGCTTTACAAGTTCCCCGTCTTCATCTTTTTTACTCTTGACATTGCGCTTATGCTCTTGAAGGCGAACATTAACGCAACGACCAGTCTGGCCTACATACTGTCGTCCCCATGAAAGGGGAAGTTGGTACACGACACCTTCTTTGCAAGTACTCAACGGGGTTTGGTGCTTTTTCCTACAGTCATACATCACAGGCCTGCCACCTTTGTTCACTTTACAGAGTTTGCCAAGCTTCTCAGGGGCTGAAAACATAACTGTTACATCTAATCGTCTGGCAATGCGTTTGAGGTTGTGGGACAGAGTGTGAAAATACGGAATGACAACAAGTTTGTTTGGAACAGGACTACGGTCACGCACGTGCTTATCTGGTTTTAACTTCTTTAATAACACTTCAGCAACTGAGACCTGGAGATGACCAGGATAACCAGAAAGCGAAAGCCTATGACATTGCTGCTGAAAACTTGCATACATCAGATGGGGACATGACTTGTGCAGAGCATTATGGAAACATAGGTTGGCGATGGCTCTTTTTACCAGTTTGGAGTGGGCGGAATTGAAGGGCAGGAGAGGCTTATTACTGCGTGGTTCGTACATCCAACAGGTATGATTGGGGTGAAAGATGAGCCTGACGTCGAGGAATCTCAGCTTATTATCAGCGGGCATTTCCGAAGTTAAAACGAGCGGGCTAAACCTTTGTCTAAGAACAGTGAGTATGCTAAAAGCCTGGGATTCAAAAGAATCCTGGTCACAGTCGATAAAAATCAAGAAATCGTCCACGTATCTAAAGACTTTAACGACCTGCATTGCGTCTAAGGCATCCGTAACGGACCTGTCAAGTTTCGCTAAGACGAGGTCACTTAGTATCGGCGCGATACGCGAACCGATACAGATCCCATCTTTTTGCAGATGGGGCTTGTCGTTCCACAGGACGAAAGTTGACCTAAGGTAAAAGGATAAAAGTTCTAAAAAATTACCAGCTGCAATACCTGTTGAATTTTGAAAGGTCACCGCTCCAAATGGTCAATGCAATCTTCTACACAGTTTAGTAACAAGTCATGAGGCAGTGAATAATAGGTCTTTGACGTCGACAGAAAAGGCACGCAAGTTGTCACTTTTCTTCGATTGCACAAACTCAAGAAGCTCGACAGAGCTTTTCACTAAAAAAGGGTCGTCTACTTGAAGAAGTTTTAGCTTACTCTGCAGAAAGTGCGACACCTGTACCTGCCACGTGCCGCGTTCAGATACTATAGTTCTAAATGGCTTATCCGGTTTATGCGTTTTGGCGCTGAAAAATACCTCTAGAAAGTCTCTTTTCGCGTTCGAAATGCCCTTCGCAAGTTTGGTGAGGTTAAATCTGTTGCATAACTATCATTTGCCTCTTAACAATAGCTATATTAATTCCGTCATGGCTCACGAATACAGAAGACACCGCGCAATCAGCTTTAGACTTATAAAGTTCGACTGAAGAAATTGCAAAACCACCTTCTTTATCAGCAGGAATCACGGTCAGGTCTCGCTCTTCGAGGAAGGTCCGGACACGCTTGACAGGAAGCTTCGTCCGAGCAGGCTTCAAGCGGGAAAGAATCTGTACTCCTTCGGAAACGCAGCGGTCATGCTCACCGAGCGGAGCGTGCTGCGATAAATGGTGCACAAACGACAGAAGCTCATGCGGGGAGCGTTTAGGTTCAACCGCGAACTTCGGCCCTAAGGAGAGGACACGAATAACCGCGGGAGGAAGGTCCAGTGGTTCCAGGGTGTGGACTTGGTGCTTAGGTGCAGGCGACTTCACCTTGACTTCGTTCCGTAGATGGGCCAGTTGTAGGTTCCAGATGAATTCAGTGGTACGGTCAGCAATCCGAAGATACTCCTGGTGGCGTCTAGACGCCCTCAGAGCGTCGCCACAGTCAAACAGCAGAGCCGCCAAGAGCTGCCTGTAGAGCCTGGCCTGCCTGTAGTGTTCAGCCTTCAGGATCTTGCACAACCTTGTGATGTGGCCAATTGAGGGCACAAAGCCCGCGAAAAGACGTCTGACGACGTCCGGCACGATGCCGTTCCGAATGCAGAAGGAGAACATCCTGGCTCGACAAACTGCCACGGAAATGAGCGTGACAATCACGGAAGGATCCGTGGGAGAACATTGAAAAGGGCCCGATGAACACTCCCCCCCCCCCCCGCCTTCCCATTTACACCACTTAAAGATAAAAAGACGTACATACATTTCTGACTTTTATGGCTTTTCGTTTGCATGAAGGAGAGATGCGTGCTTAGTGAGATGGGTCTTTTGTTTAAAGGAAGCCTTGCAGTGGACACAGGAAAAGGGGCGCTCTCCTGTGTGGGTGCGCATGTGATCAATGAGGCTACCTCTCTGTGAAAAGGCTGCATTGCAGTGGACACAGGAAAAGGGGCGCTTTCCTGTGTGGGTGCGCATGTGGTCAGTGAGGGTGGCTTTCAATGAAAAGGATGCATTGCAATGGACACAGGAAAAGGGGCGCTCTCCAGTATGGATGCGCATGTGGTGCCGAAGGTTTGATTTGTTCGCAAAAGCTGCATTGCAGTGGCCACACGTAAATGGACGCTCTCCTGTGTGGGTGCGTATGTGGTCCTTGAGGCTGCTTTTGGCCGAAAAAGCTGCATTGCAGTGGTCACACGAAAAGGGGCGCTCTCCTGTGTGGGTGCGTATGTGGTCCTTGAGGGTGGCTTTCTTTGAAAAGGATGCATTGCACTGGACACAGGAAAAGGGACGCTCCCCTGTGTGGGTGCGTATGTGGCCCTTGAGGTCACCACTCATACGGAATGCAGCCGGACAGAGGTGGCACTGAAAGGTGCGCTCGCCGATGTGTCTACGAAAGTGCCTATTCATGTAGGACTTTTGCTTGGTCACATAAGCGCACTGTAGACAGGAATGCAGTTTGCCTTGTACAGACACAAGTGAATGGTACTGCACCAGGGAAGCCAACGGTGAGGAGCCTGGAACAACCAGAGGGAACACAGGAAGTAATGCAAACCACCAGCCACAACCTTTTTGGAACTAGACTGCAGCATTAGGCATGTTTGATACAATAGTTACAATACAAGTCAGGTGCCATTTTTATAAGCACCACTGCAAAGAGAGACACTACAATGATTCTCCCTTGTGTTCATGCAAAGCAGTACCTTGGTAGATTGCACAGGCGTGCGGTAGCACGTCAGACTACATCATGGAACTTTTTAGATGCGGACTGGACAGGAGAGTAAAACACACGAGTGCTTGTGTGTGTGTTACTTTCCTGATGAGTCCGCATCTAGAAAGTTCCACGCTTAACCATGACATGTTGCACCAACAAAGCCAGAAATCTAGCTTAGCTAAGTGCAGTAGCAAGTCCGGCTTTACCTTGCAAACAGTTTTTTTCAGTTAAGCTCGTTAAAAGTGATGTCACTACAGTTTATAATCTCTCCAAGCCTATATACATGCTTATCACTAGCTTGTTTATTTGCCACAAGGATGTGCATTCTACTGCTCGCATTCAGCTGACATTTTCTTGAATGTTGTGCATACGCTTCCAAGCATGTGAAGCATACTTGTAACTAGTAATCCGCTTTTCATTATTAATATGTTTCTTAGTGTTATTTCTTTCATTTGTCAATAAGCAGTGCGTAAACAATCCAGGAAAGTATCTTGATGCCGCTTCCTGGTCACCCTTAAAAATTGAATATATTTTCTTTCATAAGGCGCTGTGAAGATATTGGATTTGCAATAAAACAAACACTGCGCTTCACATTTGGTGAAAAAAAACAAGACCAACAAATCTCTTCAAAAGAAGGCAATAAAAAAATGCTCAACATCATCACATGTGCAGATGTAGCTTCTTCCCTGCTACGTTTGTAGCTGCCCTCGGACTAAATGGGACAAATGTTTTCCACCACACTGCTAGAAATACTTTTAACTCTAAATTTTCATGTTAAGCATACAGTGAGGTAACCATCTGTGGTAGTCCAAATTGTACTTGGCAAAGCTTTCCAGGGTCCCTTTAAGCATTGAACGGTTAGACTTATCATTGCACTTCTTTTCAATGGCAAATATTGTATATTGAAAGAATGCAAAAACAATAAGCATACTAGATAAAACATGAATGAAATAAATTATTATGCAACTGTAACATATGAGAAAGCAAGGACAATGGCAACAAGAGTTAGAATGAAACAAAAGTTCCTGGTGATGAAAACACAGGCAAATTTGTAAGCACTACAAAAGAATGGGTATTCTGTGTATTAACACAGCTGACACATTTCTCATTAATGTTACTAGACTGCTTCAGTGGAAGCAAAATGATACCAAAATGAGGAAGGCTGTTCACTCTTGAAAATCCATAGTGATATGCATTGAATATTTTAAGCTGCTAATTGAGCACAACCTAACTAAGGACTACAAATGCTGTAGGCATCATACTCTTCTTATAATTAGCTCAACAAGTGTAGAAAAGTTATTAGTAAAATGCATCTTATAAAGCGTATCAAAGAAATAACGAAAGAACTGATGCATTGGAGAACTGATGAAATTGAGAATGGTGCAAGTTTTGATGGTGGAAGAAAAAAGCACCACATGTTGAGCAGCTGAGAAACCATTCTTCCATTTGTTGGTAGCCCTGTAAGAAAATAAAGTTTAGTCGGTCAAGTTTGGCATAGATTTAAAAGTATTACACATGAATAGCAACAACAGGGACTGCACAGTCAAATTCATAACAAACTTATATAATATTTCTCTTGTAAACTTATTTCAACACCACATCACTGACAGACTGCAGCGCAGAAGCAAGGAACATGTACCATGTACTATGGGCAATTTATCTACAAAAGAGCAACACTTTAATTGTTGAACAACACACTTGCACAGGCAAAAATGCTATCACCAAATATGGTCACAGCTTATGCTTTGTAAAGAGAGGCACAATTGTTATGCTATGATGACTAAACAATGACAGCCATTCAGTTATTCAAAATTATAGTATATTAACCTGGCAAGAATGATATCGTCAATTGAACTCCTGTCAATATAAGTAATCACAGAAAGGCAATGTCAGCATGAATTCACAGCAAATTTTTGCGACATAAATCAAACAAGCAAATGATTTTTATGAAGAAACAGCTGCAATGAATTTCTTGCAATATGCAAAGCGTGCAATTTCCTGGATGCTCCAGTGGAGGTATGGACACACCTGCAACAACAGAGACGTCAGTGTCAAAGTCAGCACGAATACTCTCACAACACCCACACTTACTTTTCCCTTTAGCCGAAACCAAACATGGATGCAACAAACCATTTGCAATCGATTAGACTTGGCTAGATTTCGGCAAATGCTCAATTAACTGAGGTAGTAATTGACAAGTGCATTCGTGCAGTTATGCCTCAAAAGAAATAACTGTACATGGTTGTACCTATTTTCGATAATGTGATCTAGTCTGGGGTACATAGACTTTATCACATCTGATCAATTCTGTACACGTGTGATGGTTACAGCCCATCTTGTCTTGTTTCTTGTCTCTGTCCCTGGTGTTCTTTAGCCGTGAACATGTCGTAGAGCTTCTTCAATCGCCAGGAATTGCATTCACACATGTGAATGAAAAAGGTAAACTTAATGAAACTACGTAGTAACCACGAAATTGCAGAGTGCGTTCTCAAACTCCAGCTCTTTCAACCTGGCGCGGCCTTACGTCGCCCCTTGTTGACTACCACAGTGCTCAACAAAAGTTCTATGAAATTGATTACCGAGGCCAACCTGCAGCCAACTGCACGTTCTTCGAGGCAAGTTTGTGGTAGGCGATTTCGAGATCAGGTTTCTTGATTTCTTGTTTCACACCACACACACAGCCTGCTTCATCCAGTAGGTGACATGTGCCAGCACATTCGCCGAGCAAAAAGAAGGGCAACGGCATGATGCACTGGTGTTCCGCCTGTCTCCATTCCCATCCTACCGCAACACGCGTTGATATTTCATGGCGAGTTAAAGAAAAAGAAAGAAATCTGCTGTTATATATTCTATGAAAGCACGCTCGACAGGCGCATGCAGCCGCGTTGGCTTCCAAACCGAAACCAGTCGTCGGAGAATGCGTTTAGTTGTGCAGGTAGCTAATTTCTCGACCCCTTCTGAACGACATCACGGTATGGCACGAGATATCAAAGATCGAGCACATCACTGCCAAAACACCGCACCGTCGCACAACTATGTACGCTCACGCATATTAGCGCCTCATTGAACTTGAGACACATTTGCGACCATTCAACTGCGCCTGTCTACGGAACTTCAAGTGCACAGTCCAGCAGGCCTAACATTTCGCCCATTTAAGAGTTCAAGCAACATGTCACCAAGGCATCAACTTCCAACGTCTCACTCGTGCACCGTGGGACAGGAGACTAAACGGCGTACACGTTGCATTAGCAGGGACACATGCGCGGGATCTACGTGCAGTCACTTGACGGTCATTGTGCGTGGCCATTGCATGCGTTCATTACTCGTGGCCACGACCGGACTTGTCACTCACGCTTCGAATTAGTCCTTCGCACGTTAGTCCAACTACGTATTTATCTATACCCATTACGTCAAAAATTATATGTTTAGGTGAGCCCGTCATATGAATGTGGCGCGGCGCCTTGGACATAAGCAAGTAAAAAAGCACAACCGTTCCTGCTACACTGGCGCCACCTCGCAACTACTAACGACGAGTGACGTTTCGGTTTCGATCCAAACACCACCCACCCAACTCTTTTTGAATGACTGACAGAAGCTTAAATGCATATTGTTGTCCCTGCCAGCACAATGACAACCGCTGACAACAGCGCGAGTGCCAATCACGCGCCAACGTATCAGGAGCCGCCAATGCGACTGTTCGGAAAGCGCTCGAGATGTTTGCGCGATCGCGCGGTTCGTGATTGTGCTACAAGTGCACTCTGCGCAAGTCTTTCTGATCATTAGAAGGCCAATACCAGGACTCTCCGTGAAGTGTTTAATTTATTACAAGGTTACATCTATGCGCATTGCGAGAGGTCGATGCGACTCAACCTAAAGAATTTTACATTTTACTTCCAGGATCGTAGAGTCGAGTGTAGTGTGCGTAGTGAATGATTGATTGTGGTTTGGTTAGGAAGGGACAATAATTTCTGGAGCCCATATAAGGAGCATGGCTAAGCGACCGTGGGGGGAGGGGAAAGGGGGTGAAAGATATAGAAAGGTCAGAAAAGCCGTAGTGGAGCTAGGCCTCCGGAAATCTTGCCCACCTGGAGTTCTTTAACGTGCACTGACAGCGTACAGTACACTGGCCTCTGGCATTTTCGCCTCCACCGAAAATGCGACCGCCACGGCCGCGATCGAACCCGCGTATTTTGGGTGGCAGCCGAACGCCGTAACCGCACCACCGCGGCGGATGATTGATTGATTGTGGTTCGGAAAGGACGCTAATTTCTGCAGCCCATGTAGGGAGCACGGCTAAGCGTCCGTGGGGGTGGGGGAAAGGGAGTGAAAGAGATAGAGAGAAAGGCCGTAGTGGAGGGCTCCGGAAATTTAGACCACCTGGGGTTCTTTGACGTGCACTGACAACGCAGTCAGTACACGGGCCTCTGGCATTTTCGCCTCCATCGAAAATGCGACCACGCCAGAGGCCCGTGTACTGTGCGTTCAGTGCACGTTAAAGAACCCCAGGTGGTCTAAATTTCCGGAGCCCTCCACTACGGCCTTTCTCTCTATCTCTTCCACTCCCTTTCCCCCACCCCCACGGACGCTTAGCCGTGCTCCCTACATGGGCTGCAGAAATTAGCGTCCTTTCCGAACCACAATCAGTCAATCAATCAATCAATCATCCGCCGTGGTGGTGTGGTTACGGATGAGTGTAGTGCAGGGCACAGACGTACACGTACTACCACGACCTCCTCAACGTGGGTACTACGCGCCGATTGAACTGCAGCCAATGAGGGCAAACGGCGCGCCTTTGGCGTCTGCGCGTCTTTGGCGTCTTTGAAAAGCATCCTACTTTGCACTTCTCTCATACTTCGTCAGAGTTCAGGTCCACTGACTGCGTATACGTTCGTGCCCCAACACTGATAGCGAAAGTTTCACCTCGACCACCGATTTCGACGAACTTCAGCTATAGATACGCCGAGTTATGAGCAAGTGAGAATTTGTATCGCCCAGGAAAATACCGCCAGCACTTCGCCGTTATCGTCCCTTTTAAGTTCTCCCGTCGGCACCACACATATGTAATAAAAGCTTTCCCACGTACAGCACTATCAGTCGTAGACAAAATGGCTTTGCACGTTTGCAATGCGTGTCTGTCCGTAGTCCACTGCCTGCACATGCGTATGTGCACTCAATGGAACTTGTCCGCTAAATGTGGCCCGTTCGAACCGTCAGAGACGTTCATACCGCGAACCCATGACGAAGTGGTTTTCTTTTTCTTTCTTTTCTGCTGGCCAGCACTTACTAATCTCGTTACAGTATTAATATACGTACACTTCTGAGCGGAGAGCACATAAAACTGTTGGGAAGCTGCCCGCATCCCCCCCCCCCCTTTTTTTTTAATATTCGGCACTTGACTGCCGTGATTTATACACATGTGACTTAATAATATGTTTTTCTTCAGTTTGTAAACAGTCGTGCGACCATGCAGTAGATCTGGTCAGACGTTGCATCCCACGATATCAGTTCCCACCCACGTCGAAGTTCCAGTTAGACCCTTTACTGGGACCAGTTACTTCCAATAGAGCTGGTTCAGATCCCGGTTCGATCCTAGAACGGTCAGTTATTTCCAGTACAAATGGTCTTGGTTCCAGTAGGTTCCCATTTGGCCTCCAACTGGAACCAATTGCGTCCATGACTGGGACCAGTTCGTTTCCAATTAAATGGAACCAGTTGATCGCAGCTGATGCCAGTTGAAACCGCAGTTAGGTACCCAGTTGCACATTTTCACTAGGGAGTGGTCACCTCGGCCGATGGGCCATGTGCCTTCAAGAATACGACATATGCGTCGTATGATTCGCTCTGGTCGGAAATATTCGGACGCAGACACCATCTCCCGCTCACCCCTACCTCCAGTCACAGCACGCTCCACCGACACCATATGCGATACCACAGCCCTTGCCATCTCCGACATGCCTTCCGAGCAGCGCAAAGATTCGTGGGTTGCTTCCATCCTAGACTTCCCATTTAGTCAGACTCCTGCTCCCAATTCTCGGATGTTACGTTGGCAAGCCAGGCACTTCACTATTCGGGACGACGTGCTGTACCATCGGAATCACAGCCCTGGCGGTCGTCAGTGGCTCCTTGTCTATCCCCATCATCTATGGTCCGAAATCTGCTCCACTTTTCACGACGACCCACAATGTGGCCATGCATGTTTTCTGAAGACGTATTCTCGGATTAGCCTTCGGTACTGTGGCATGTACCGCTTCGCTCGACAGTATGTTCGATCCTGTTGCATCTGCCAGCGATGAAAGACGCCAGCTCAGTGCGCTGCCGCGACCTTATCACCCCTGCCATGCCCCGCCCGACCTTTTGATCGCGCCGGCGTCGACACTTACGGTCCTTTACCCGCCACAGTAGACGGTAACCGTTAGATAATCGTTGCCGTCGATCATCTCACACGATTTGCGGAAACTGCCGCCTTTCTGTCATCTACAGCAAAGGACATTGCGACTTTCATTCTTCGCAATCTCATCCTTTGTCATGGCGCTCCTCGAGAGTTGTTGAGCAACCGCGGTCGAGTATTCCTCTCCGACATAATCACAGCATTGCTTCGTGAGTGCCGCGTCATCCACCGCACAACCTGTGCATACCATCCACAAAAGAACGGGATGACAACGCTTTAACTGCACTCTGGGAGACATGCTCGCTATGTACGTCTCGTCAGACCACTCTAACTGGGACCGAGTACTGCCTTTTGTTACCTTCTCGTATAATATCACCATTTAAAAGCACAACTGGATTTTCACCCTTCTTTCTCCACTACGGACGAGAACCTTCTTGCACCATGGACACTATCCTTAAATATCGCCCCGACACTTTGGAGTCCACGACCATATCACAAGCAGCTACATACACCGAAGAAGGCCGACCACTGGCACATTCATTCACGTCACGAGACCAGTCGCGCCAGAAGCAGAACCACAATGCATCCGCTACAGTTAAGTCGCATGCTCCCGCCTTGCTCGTCTGGCTGCGTGTCCCGTCCACTATGCCTGGCCTTTCGACGAAGTTTGTACCCAAATACAAGGTCCGTATCGTGTTCTGGACCAAACATCCCCGGAGAACTACGTGATCGAGCCATTAGAACCATCTTCTGACCATCGTCGTCACGGCAAGGAAATTGTTCAGGTGTCCCGTCTAAAGCAGTGTTACGGTCCCCCAGTGTTTTCTTGCCCCTAGGTCGCCAGGATCGCTCCTTATTTCGTGGGAAGTAGTTGTACTGAAGATGTGTGACATGCGCCCAAACACCTGGATGCAGAAGACGACAACGATCGGTGGTTGTTACCCACGCTCTTGCGCGCGCTCGCCTGGACACAGATCTACCTTCCTGCTAGCAGTCTGTAAGGCAACATTGTGGCCTGCTTGAAGATCATCATCCACATTTTAGACTATATGTAGTAATGGAGGACCAGATATTGGTCACACTACGTGTGATAATTTAATATTACACAATTTAAGCTTGTCATGCTTCGAAATTTCCGCGAGGGCTAAATTTGGGGGCGACCACAGAAAAAAACATTGAGTGACGCAAGCATCATCTCGACCACTGGCCTAACCAGAAATATTTTTCGAGGGATGTCATACCCAATGCACCGTGAAAGTACCATGCACAGAAAAGATTGAAAGTAGAGAGAAGGGGCACTCACAAATTTGGTGGCTATTCTGGCACCAAAAAGCCTCCCTTCCTTTGCCCCTGATGTACTGTCTGCACCACATTGCACAAGCGTTCTTGTGGATATGTTTAAGTGCACATCATCATTATTGCCAGGAACATTTATACAACTTATGGACCCTGATGCGATAATTTGTTGACGGCTGTCACAGTAAGTCCCAAGAAGAGACCCTGCACTCCACTTCTGGACTCAAATAAATTCCATTAAGCCATCTATTCTCTGTCAATATTCATCACAGTGTTTCTGGCAAGCATGCGAACCTTATGGCGCAGTCACTTTTTAGGGGCGAAGCTCCTTAGGGCATGGGTCTGTCCTTCCCTCGATGTTTGTAGCCACCTCTAGTTCATGAAGTGTTCACTAGATGGTGATGGCGCTGCGGTGCTCGCTTCATTCATATGTATGGGAACGCATAGTATGGGAGTCTGTCTGTCCCTCCGTCCGTCCGAGCACAGCGGTGCTGCTTAGCTAGTACGTGAATTGATCAATAGGTGGCACGGAGGCGCTCGCTGCGTGCTCAAGTGTGATAGGAGAGCGCTAGATGGCGACACACAGTGTTTGTCATGTTTTTGATAATGTACTGGGCAAGATTCACGGAAGATTCACGGTTTTTACCGATGAACCTCCGGAGCTTCGCCCACTCATCATCATTGACTCCGTGGACATGCGTGGATATTTTTATCCAATTTTGGTGTCCGTACTTTTCAAAGCGAAGGTGAGTACAACTTCAGCGATGGCACTGATCAAGTAGAAATTGACTGTACTTTGATGGGTAAAAAATAAACACATCAAAACAGAGTTGCATCATCGTAGGAAATTAAAAATATGCAGCAAGAACAGAACATGTAACAATATTTTACAACAAAGGGCAAGCAGAGTAGCATCACACCAGGCATGTCAGTTCGTTTGTTATGGTGCCACACACTGCTTGTTCGTTCCTTCAATGCAGCGTGCTGTTCTCGAGGAATTCAGAAGACATAGGATTGCCGAGGGACTTAATTTGTCTGACCATACAAGTGCTGCGTTCCAGAGAGGCGCAACACCTATAATTCAAGATCCAAGGTGCACATCATTACATTTCCACAAGACGTGGAGCTGTGAAGAAAATGACAGTACGCAATTTCACGAGGCACCTATTCTCTTTCACATTATTCTTCGGTGAGTTATACTGCATAGTTCTTCTCATTTTATGCTTCATGCTTAAATACAGAGAGGCGCAATATAACTGAAGGTAGGCAACAGACTAATCCTTAGGATTCGGAGAAGTGCGACCTTTATTAAGCAGCAGGTTGTCACTTTCACTGAACAGTACATCATAAAAAGTACAATGTCCTACACTTTGATAGCACACAAGCAGAATGACAAACAATAAATACAACGTTAAAACAACATAGAGAAGCTAAACATCTCACAAAATCTGCCATGATCAATAACAATTGCTTCTTTCTCCATAGCAGCCCAAAATACACGAGATTTGAACAGCTCAGTGTAAGCAAATAAACACACAAAATGCGTTCCATCCAATGACCACTGCAAGCAGAAACAGCATACAATGTATTTTAAATGTGTTGCTTTGAAAAATGTTACAAGACAGTACAGAAACCTGGTTGACACTAAGTAATTGTTTTCAACATGTCAGAAAAAAGGAAAAAGAAACATGAATGTCCGAGTCAGTTGAAAATGCCAAAGTCACATGTTAGTTCTCACTCCTGGATTACAAGTGAACCATTCTGTTAGACTAAGGAAGTAACGAGCTGTCTTTAATAAGAAGAAGGATGCTTTATTTTCACTGAAAACGATTTTCAAAAGCTTCTGCAAAGACATCCAGATCCGTAGCTGATGTGGCTAGTCCAGGAGCCGTTACAGGCATATCATCTTGCGGTTTAATTAGCGGGTGCAATGTTTATGTATTGAACTCAATTGCAAATCACATGTTCAAATAACCTTATGTAATAGTAGAAAATACAATGCGACATGTACACCCGGTGAGTAGTATCACATTATTATTGTGACTGGTAACACCCCAATAGAAAGAGTTTCTCAAGCGACTGCATTATATTTGGCAGACATTTAATTAGGGTAGATAAAATGTTCCAAATTTTTGCCCCAACAAACAATATTATTCGACAGCCATAAGTATTGTGGACTATCAGCAGATAAAGATTTAGTTGTTCCGCCTGACGAGTGTCACTTCTGGATTTTAATACAAGTGACGAGTGTAAGGGTACTGTTATCATTCATCATTTTGTGAACTAATGTAGTGATCCTGCGTTTTCTAACCACATTAATAGGCAGTTGAGATTACCGATAAGTTCAGTTGATGGTGCATTCCTGGGTGCTGATGCAATAGCTAGTAAAGCTCTTTCTTTGGGAAATGGTGATGACCGATCAATATGAAGCATATGTGTAGCCCCACGATTTAACGCAGCTGGTAAGGTTAAAGTAAAAAACGTTGAAGTATAATATACAGAGTGTGTGTACATTAAAATAATTTCTAGCCTTAAATAGTGTGAAGCACCTTAACATTAGTTTTCTACATCAATCGTCTATATGAGACGTCCAGTGTAATGAAGTCCTCCCGCGAGACGCCATGTTTTGCGCGGAAAGTCCTCGCATCCCCCTCTCCGAGCTGGACGGGGGAGGCGGCCGATCACTGCAAGGGGGCGCCTGCTTTGCCCATGTGGTCTTAACTAGGCTGCCGTTGGGCAGCGAGTAATTTCTGGAATGTTCGCGCATTTGTGGTTTTGGAGATGCTGGAGAGAACTCGCTGGGACTTGGAAGGGTGCGCACATACCTCTGTGGCCCTCCGGCCGACCAGGCCAGCGGTTGGATTGCGCGCCTTTGCGGGCCCCAGCGACCACAGAGGCGACCTGCGACCGACACCCATCTCTGTATGTTCTTTTCCTTCTGTTTTCCTTTTCTAGGGGCGCACGGTCGCGGACGCGCTGGCTGGGGTTAGGTGGTTCTTTCCCTGCATGGTCTTTGTGTGTTATTGTGTATTCGCGTGTTGTTCACTGTTTATTGTCCTTTGTTTATGTTATCGCGTTGTTTATCGTTATTGTTAATCGTCGTTCATATTTTATTAGACTTTAGATTCGGCTTGTTTTGTTTGTTTCATTTAACGGGCTTATTAAATTATCATGCTGGGAGAGTGACGCCTAATGTTCTCCTCTTTCGCCGCATGCGACGGTTCGTGCAGTCCTGCCTCGAGACAGGCCGCGGGCTGACGCGCGCGGCAGCGCGGCGATGCATGGCTGAGATAGCGAGCGCGCGAACGCGACTGCCTCATTATCTGCTCGTTGAGTGCTCGAACCCACAGCACGGGGTTTCTAGCGGCAATGCCGTTGCTAGTAGTTAGTAGAAGATCAATCCCCTACAAGGCAAAAACAAATGTACTTGGTTTTTTCAGTAGTTTATAGTAAACTGTTTTGTTTAGACCACAGAGAAGTTATTTGCAGTTCTTTAATCAGTGAGTGATATGGCTTCCTGAAGAGAGTGATGTGCCATAAGTACAGCAGTGTCATCTGCATATATGGCTGTTTACGCATGGGTTAAGAATAGAGGGTAATCGTTAATGAATAGGGAAAACAAAATTGTTCGACGCACTGGAACGATTTTAAGAAAGTATGACAGTATGACTACAGACACTCAGAGCCAAGGAAAAATATACTTTCACACATTGAGATTATGTCAAATGACAAGCCATAACACCATGAGGAAGACACTGTGCATTGGTGTAGCTCTATGAGGATTGAATGCAGGCTGGCATAGTACTGGGTGAAGCTATTGTCAAAGTGAACAGTGCAAGTCTTGGGAACAGACATTATGCAATGAAAGCGCAAACAGGGCACAGACAAACTTCAGCCTAACAGTGCAATAAATCGAGGAAAGATTAAACAAGTATGCAGAATATGTGCAGGTATACTAAGACAATGTTTTCATCACAACTCAACTTGCCAAGAGGAGACACAACGAAAACGACAAACACAGTAAAAGACACCAACAAAAAACGAAAGGCTGCGAAGCTCTTCAGGATCAACGGAAGCCCTGTTCACAAACAAGTAGGTTGTTGAGGTGAGTTTGAAATGGATGTGTTTCAGCTGAGGAACAGACTTTACTTCGTAGAGCCCTAGTTTGGAGCATTGTGTAGCATCTTGGGAGGAAGGGGAGCAAAAGAGGAAAAAAGAGCCAAAACGCCCCTGCCACAAAGAATAGTTTAGAGCTTATTTTTCTAATGCCATGTCTCCAACAGCAGGCAGGAGAAGCAAGCTTTTTTGCATCGTACTTGACCTCCCTTATCCACTACACTCACCTCTAATTGATGAACAACCCCCTTTCCCCACCATTTACACCACTTAAAGGTAAAAAGAAGTACGAACATTTCTCACTTATGGCTTTTCGTTTGCATGAAGGAGAGATGTGTGCTTAGTGAGATGGCTCTTTTGTTTAAAGGATGCCTTGCAGTGGACACAAGTAAAGGGACGCTCTCCTGTGTGGGTGCGGATGTGGTCATTGAGGTTGGCTTTCAGTGAAAAGGATGCATTGCAGTGGTCACACGAAAATGGACGATCTCCTGTGTGAGTGCGCATGTGCATGCGGAGGCCAGCTTTCTTTGAAAATGCTGCATTGCAGTGGACACAGGAAAAGGGGCGCTCTCCTGTGTGGGTGCGTATGTGGTCCGTGAGGCTGCTTTTGGTCGAAAAAGCTGCATTGCAGTGGTCACACGAAAATGGACGCTCTCCTGTGTGGGTGCGCATGTGGATCCGGAGGATAGGTTTCTTCGAAAACGTTGCATTGCAGTGGACACAGGAAAAGGGGCGCTCTCCTGTGTGGGTGCGTATGTGGTCCTTTAGGTTGTCATTCCAAAGGAATGCAGCTGGACAGAAGGGGCACTGAAAGTTGCGCTCGCCAGTGTGTTTACGAAGGTGCTTAGTCATGTTGCCCTTGTGGTTGGTCACATAAGTGCACTGTCGACAGGAATGCAGTTCGCCTTGCACAGACACGAGTGAATGGTACTGCTCCAGGGAGGCCAAGGGTGAGGAGCCTGCAACAACCAGGGGGAGCACAGGAAGTAATGAAAACCACCTGCCACAAGCTTATTGGAACTAGACTGCAGCATTAGGCATGTTGGATACAATACTTAGAATACAAGTCGGGTGCCATTTTTATATGCACTAATGCAAAGTGAGACGCTGCAACATTTCTCCCGTATGTTCATGCGAAGCAGCACAGTGGAAGATCGCACAGGCGTGCGTTAGCAAGTGTGGCTTTACCTCGCGAACAGCTCTTATCAGTTTATCTCATAAAAGCTGAGGTCCATACAGTTTTTAATCTCTCCAAGCGTACAGCGTCCACACATACTTGTTACTAGCTTGTTTATTTCCCACAAGCATGTGCGTTCTACTGTTCGCATTCAGCTGCGGCCATATATGAGTGATGCAATCATGCCTGCACATTTTCTTGAATGTTGTGCATATGCTTCCAAGCATGTGAAGCATACTTATAACTAGTAATGCACTTTTCATTATTAATATGTTTCTTAGTCTTATTCTTTCATTTGTCAATAAGGAATGCGTCAACATTCATAAAAAGTATCTTGATGCCATTTCCTGGTTACCCTAAAAAATTGGACATATCTTCTATCACAAGGTGCTGAGAAGATATTGAATTTGGAATGAAACAAACACTAAGTTTTACATTTGGTGAAAAAAACACGACCGACAAATGGTTTTAAGAAAAGCAATAGAAGAGAAAATGCGCAGAATAATCACATGTGCTGATGTAGCTTCTTTCCTCCGTGTTTGTAGCTGCCCTTGGACTAATTGGGACAAATGTTCTCCACCACACTGCTAGAGATCCTCTAACTTTAAATGTTCACGTTAAGCATTCAGTGAGGTAACCACCTGTGGTAGTTCAAATTATACATGGCAAACTTTCCAAGGCCCCTTCAAACATTGAACGGTTTGACTTATCATTGCACTTCTCATCACTCGCAAATATTGTACATTGCAAGAACGCAAATGCAGTAAGTGTACAAGATAAAAGATGAATGAAATAAGTTATTATGCAACTGTAACACATGAAAAAGGAAACACAATAGCAACAAGAGTTGGAATGAAACAAAAATTCCCGGTGATGAAAATAGAGGCAAATTTGTAAGCATTACCAAAGAATCAGTTTTTTGTCTTCTAAAATGGCTGACACATATCTCGTTAATGTTGCTACTGCTACAATGGAAGAAAAATGATACCAAGTCCTGCAAGAGGTGGCTTGTTCACACAAATTATGCTCAAGCCATTTACATAACCGCAAACAGAATCGTCATATCCTTTTATATATGACACTCTATTGGAAATCCACAGTGATTTGCCTACATGACTGAAACGTCTTGAATATCTTACCCTCCTCATTGAGCTCAACCTAACAGAGCACTTCATGCACTGTAGGCATCATACTCTTATCATGAGCTGAACAATTGTAGAAAAAGAATGACTAAAATGCATGTCATACAATGTATCAAACAAATAAGGAAAGAACTGATGAATTGAGAACTGATGAAATTGAGATTGGTTCCATGTTTGATGTTGAAAATGACATAGCGAGAGTCTGGGAAACCATTCTTCATTTTGTTCGTAGCCCTGTAAGAAAATAAAAAAACTTGAGTTGGTCAAGTTTGGTATAGATATTTGTAGATTTAAAAGTGTAACACAAGAATAGAGTCAGCAAGGACTGCAACATCAAATTCACAACAAACTTATAAAAGACTTCTGTCGTAAACTTATTCCAACACCACATCACTGACGACACTGCAGAAATATAAGTAATCACAGAATGGCAACATCACCATCAATTCACAGCGAAATATCGCAACATAATAGGGCAAACAAGCAAATGATTTTTAAGAAGAAACAGCTGCAATGGATTTCTCGCAATATGCAAAGCATACAGCTTCCTGGATGCTCCGTTGGAGGTATGGGCACACCTGCAACAACACAGACGTCTTGCGTCAAGGCCAGCACGAATACTCTCACAACACCCACACTTCATTTTCCCTTTAGCCGAAACCAAGCCTGCATGCAACAAATCACTTGCAATCGATTACTCATGAGCAGGTTTTAGCAAATGCTCAATTAGGTAGTAACTGACAAGTGCGTGAGTTATGTTTGTAGAAAATGACTGTACATGGTTATAGCTATTTCGTGTAATGTGATCTAGTCTGTGGCACACAGACTTGATCAAATTCAACTAAATCTGTATACAGTTGATAGTTACTGCTTATCTTGTCGTCTTGTGTTTCTCGTCTCTGTCCCTGGTGTTCTTTGGCTGTAAACATGTCGTAGAGCTTCTTCAATCGCCAGGAATTGCATTCACACATGTGAATGAAGAAGGTAAACTTAATAAAACTACAGAGTAACCAGGAAATTGCAGAGTGTGTTCTCAAACTCGAGCTCTTTCAACCTAGCACAGCCTTTTTTAAGGATCGCTCCTTGCAGTACCACATTGCTCAACAAAATTCCCATGAGACTGATCGCCCAGGCCAACCTGCAGCCAACTGCACGTTCTTCGAGGCAGTTTGTGGTAGGTGGTTTCAGGTGATTTCAACATCAGCTTTCTTTGATTTCATGTTTCATGCCCCTGTCACACGGGCACGCTAAAATACTTTAGGTAAGGGGACATCCGCCGGAGAGGAGGTCATGCCCAGTGACATACGACAAAAGAGTATCTCCTTCCCAGCAAAAGTTCCTTTGCAGAAAGGTAGATTGGTAGTCTACTTTTTGAGCGTAAAGGCGTACTCTCGCCAACAGCGTGCACGACCCGTAAACAGGAGAGAACATTTCACAAAATTACAACACCCCGCAAATATTTTCTTGCGTTGCGTATAAGCTTTAGCTTTTAGCCGTGTAATGAGATTTATCGGGCCGCAAAGATTTATTTTTACCGCACTTTCGAACGCTCACATCGCCGCCATGTGGGATTCCGGCAGTCATCTTTTTCGTCGCAGCGTGAAACGAACCATCAACGTTATTAGCCATCAGCAATAAAAACGATATTTTTACGATCCACAATCGCTAAAGGTAATTAGATGCAGAAATTCTTAAAAATGTTCACTATCTTGCTGCTTTAACAAGGAGAACCATTTTTTGCAACATTCGTGTTAGGAACCACCTAAAGAAGTTCACGTGCTGCCGTGTGTCATCGGCGCAACTACTTTCTGCAGAGGCCCTTTAGAGAAAAAAGGGGTTCACTACAAAGGACTTTATTTTCGCTCGTCTGTCAGGGGTATCACACCATGCACACAGCCTGCTTCATCCAGCAGCTGACATTTCGCAGCATATTCGCCCAGCAAGAAGGGCAACGATATGCTGCACTGGTGTTCCGCCTGTCTCCATTCCCATCCTACCTAAGCACGCGTTGATATTTCATGGAGAGTTAAAAAAGAAAGACCTGCTTTCATATATTCTATGGCACCACGCTCGACAGTCGCAGCAGCCCTGTTCATATCCAAACCAAGCCAGTTCTCGGAGAATGCGTTTTGTTATGCAGGCAACTCATTTACCGACCACTTTGGGATGATATCACGGTATGGCACGAGATATCAAAGACCGAGCACAACACTGCCAAAACACCGCGGCCCCCCACAACTGTGTATGGTCATGCTAATTAGTTCTTCACCGAATTAAAGACACTTTTACGACCACTGAACTGTGCTGGTGTACGGAACTTCAAAGCAAGTGCACAGGCAAGCAGGCCTATCATCTCTTTTTGCCCATTTGAAAGTTCAAGCAACATGTCATCAACTTCCAACGTATACCTTGGACATCGTGGGGCAGGAGACTAAACTGCGTAGACGTTACATTAGCAGGGAGACATGCTCGGGATCCACGTGGTCACTTCACAGTCATTGTCCGTGGCCATTGTGTGCGTTCGATACTCATTGCCGCGACCGGAGTTGTCACTCATACCTGAAATTAGTCCCTCGCGTGTTAGTCCAACTATGTATGCAACTATAGCCATTACTGTAAAAGATGACTTCTTTGGATGAGGTCAACATATGAATGTGGTGTCACAGAACGAGTTCGAAGAATAGCGCGTCGCTGTCAGCAGGCCAACACAGAAAGGCATGTGTTTTATTCTTCCGCAGTTTCGCTATGGTGGGGTTTGTAGATCGTCGAGGTGCGTGTTCACCTGCCTGACTAGCGTAAACACAAATAACACAATAAAAGCTGTAATGCACAAGAAAAACATATATTCTCAAAAGGAGCGTTGCAAGAGATGAGAAGCGAGGAGCATGCCTTCCGAGGTGCGTTGTGGTTTGTTCTCTGGTACGTCTCACTTCTTGGGGCAAGCCCGATGCTTTTTCGGGCCACCATGAGAGGCACTATCTGCCGTGGGTGTGAGACGTAAACATACAGTGCGAACGTGACCAAAACAGCAGGACGGACAGCAACAGAGGTGGTTGTTGATGTTAACTTCATCTTGCAGTTTCGTCAGGCCGCGCTGGCATTATCTGCTTCCGTTGCGTTGTCTCTCATATGCCGCCACGTAGGCCCCCCGCTAGCGAAGGAGCCCAGGGAAAGGCGGGAGTCTGAACGAAAGAGAGCATTCGTTGTTGACAGCCGCAGGAGGTGTCATGCGATGCGATGAAGTGGCAGAAACCGCGATGGAAGGCACGACGCAGTCGGGAATGCTGTCTGGGAGTGGGTCTTCAAAGACTGCTGCTTTAAGGCGGTCAAGAGACGTGGTATCGCGGCGAACGTTCAAATCAAGCGTGTAGAACTTGTCACTGCGCTTGATTATGCGATAAGGACCATCGTAAGAACGCTGCAAAGGCGTGCGCACTGCGTCTCGACGCACAAACACGTGTGTAGTCGCTTCCAAGAGAGGAGGGATGTAAGGAGACACGCTGGTGTAGAGGAGGTTGCGATGCACGAACACTGAGTAGTGCTGAGCGCAGCTGCACCAAGGTCAATCTACCTTGGCTGCACTACGCATTCGGTCGGGTCGGCGCAAGGCGAGGTGGGTTTAGCATCGAAAAGTTCTCCGGGCAAGCGGAGCGGCGAACCGTAGGTTAGGTCCGCGGGTGTGCACTTGATGTCTTGCTTTACAGTTGCCCTCAGGCAAAGCAAAACATGAGCCAGCGAAATTGTCCAGCTGAATGTGTTGGGTTGCGCCTTCAAAGATGCCTTGAGAGCCCGGTGAAAACGTTCAACCATGCCATTTGCGATGGGCTGGTAAGCCGTGGTGCGAATGCGCGTAGTTCCTAGCAATGTCATGAGCTTGTTGCAAAGTGACGACTCAAATTGTCGACCGCGATCGGTGGTGATGGTAGAGGGAACGCCGAAACGTGAAACTGTAAGAACGTCCTCCATTGAAACAGCACGAGCGCTCGTGGAGCGTGAGACGAGATGTCAAAAAAGGCGCAGCAGCACCGAGCAAGGGGATTGCCTGCGTGGCTACGGCCGAAGAAGGACGCGCCGGCAGCTCCGCTCTGTCGACGGGAACAGCGGGTGTTCAGCTCGGAAGCCCGGGACGCTGGCACTTCGTGGCGTGGCCGTGGACCTCGAATACGTTCGGGCGAGGCTCCTCGGAGGTGCTGCAGCCGACGGTTTCGGGCGCACCGCCAACAAGCCCCCTTCGAAGGTCGGCCAGCAGCAATTCACCGGTACGACATGTCACCACTTCGAGCAAGGGACCGAACTCGTACTTAGGCCTAGGCGCAACCCTCGAAGGACGTGACATGTTAGCAACTGAGACACGGCGACGGCTACGGAAGCAGACGGTATATTCCAGCCGCCGTAAAAGAGGACAGCAAATACTTGGAGTCGCTCAACGAGGTTCCAGACCGGCATCGGACTTTGCGACGAAAGGGACAGTGCCGGCCCCAGCAAGATCGCTGCATGTGTTGATCCAGTTGATCGCGTCAGTTCAGTGTGGATAGACACTAGTGTGGACGGGGGCGAGGGTGGCTAGAGGCAGGACTAAGAGCTGTGCCGAATAGAGAATTTAAAAGGTATTGTTAGAGTAGGCAGTTAGTTTCAATTAGGAGTCAATTCTCTGTAAATTAGTTCTTTCCTGTTTGTACATATTTTGTCGATTTTTTGGTTTGCCGTGCCAAGAACGCTATCGTCGTCAAACGTGTCTCTTCCTCCCACACTCTGCATACGCTCCCGAGAACGGCGACCATACGGCGACAGACACCCAGCGACCCAGCTGCATAGAGTTTCATATTAACTAGAAACCCTATGCCCAGCTGGAAACGAAAGCTTTAGCGATGGTTTCACTTTTGATGTCAGGGATGGGAAACGCTTCCGGCTAAAGTCCCTAGATCTAAACGGGAAAAAAATATCTAGGGACTTCTGGCCACCGAGCGACAGGTCAGCAGGAAGATAGAGGCAATGTCAATATTGTAACGTACACAGTTCCCTCGCAAGTAACACACGGGCGAAACACTGCTTTATGTGGGAGCCATTGCTACTAACTCCGCCGTTCTCCTTCAACATCCTCGTCTTCTCTCTAGCTCTGTCCCGAGACCATGCCCCACTGGCCAAGGAGGTTTAAAATCCTTGCCACTGGCAGTCATTTTATTCCGTCACACCTCTCCACCGGCAGGGGGGTGGGGTTAATGAGGGCAGGGGGGCAGACGTGGCCGAGAACGCGTCGCCTTCAACGAGAATAAATAAAAAAAAAAAAGCACAAACACGCGCTCCTGCTACATTGGCGCCACCTTGCAACTACTAACGACGAGTGACGTTTCGATTTCGATCCCGACACCACCCACCTCGCTTTTCTCAACACACTCTCTTTGAATGATTGACAGAAGCGTAAATGCATATAATGGCAGCCGCTGAAAACAGCGCGGGTGCCAATCACACGCCAACGGATCAGGAGCCGCCAATGCGAGTATTCGGAAAGCGAGCTGTTTACGTGATGGCGCGGTTCGTGATGGTGTACAAGTGCATAGCGCCAATAGCGCAAGTCTTTCTGATCATTAGAAGGCCAATACCAGTACTCTGCGAGAGGTCGACGCGACTCAACCTAAGGAATTTTACTTGCAGGATCGTACAGTCAAGTGTAGTGCAGGGCAGAGACGTACGGTACTACCACGACCTCTTCAACGTGGGTACTACACCAATGAGGGCAAACTGCACGCCTTTGGCGTCTTCGAGAAGTACCCTACTGCACACTTCTCTCATACTTCATCAGAGTTCAGGTCCACTGACTGTGTATACGTTCGTGCCCCAACAGCGAAAGCGAAGAGCTTCACCTCGGCCACCAATTTCGACGAACTTCAGCTAGATATCACCGAGTGTTGAGCAGTCTCGAGATGACCTAAACAACCTGTACAAACACATGCACCATCCGAGAGTAAGAATTTACATCTCCCCGTAAAATACTGCTCCACCCTTTGTGACACACCGCACCAGCACTTCGCTGCTCTCATCCCTTCAAAATTGTGCCGTTGACACCACACATATACAGTAAAACCTCGTTATAACAAAGTTGAAGGGGGAGTGGTAATTACTTCGTTATAACCATTAGTTTCGTTATAACCAATATCAATTTCATCTATAGGAATTTCAAGGGGAGTTGCGATTACTTCGTTATATCCGATAGTTCGTTATATCCGGGTTCGTTATAACGAGGTTCTACTGTATAATAAGGATTCCCGCAGCACCGTAAGTCGTACACAAAATATTGCCGCACATTCGCAATGCCCGTATTTCCGTCGTCTACTGCCTGCAAATTAGTGATGCAAAACTATCAGAAAATTATTTTTCTATATTAGTCGGATACAACTACAAAGAGGCCCTGTTGGCTTTCCCAGTTGATCTCATCAGCACAGAATGGTTAGCCAACTAAAGGCCCTATACCATAGAGTTTCATATAGACCTATTCCACCGGGCCTACGTCACGAAGATGCGGTGGCGCTGTCGTCAGGAGTTTTGGTTTCGCATGGTAGGCATCCGCCGGCGCGCCTACCATAGCAGCCGCTGCGTTTTCGCTGGGGCGGGCGCTTCTCACCGCCGTACAATGAAGAAAAAAAGTGTTCACCGATGACCTGCGCCGTGGGTTTGTTGCTCAGCAACGCATAAGATATGTGTGATAGGTTTTTACCGGTTTCCTGTTTATGTCTGTCTTAAAAAAAGGGACGAACCTGTAATGCCGGCTGTTTGGCGCATCGGTTATGCGCCAAACATTTTCGTCACGACTAAGCATATGTGTAATTATATAGCGTTAGTGAGGCTTGTTTCATTTGAGAGAAATAGCATTATCACAAGTTTGTCAACTGTAATGCTCGACACCAAGTTTCTTGACATAAACAAAGTGCGGACACAGAGCGAGGATGCTTACCGCTAAGCGCACGACGTTAGCTTAGCTCGATGTGTAGAAGTAATCGCGGTCGCCGTGTATTATTGAAGTGGGGAAGCTGTACATACGTCATACGAATTTCATTCACTCAAGTGAAATAAATATATAAGAGCTTAATTCATGTAGCCATGAGCGAAAGGCCGATTACAGCGACGCTTTTGCAAATTGCTTGCGGCTGCGATAGCATACACACGAGAAGTGTCTTTGGCAATGCTGTATATAGTGGTTGTGATGCGCTTCAAATTTTTTTTCGATTGTCAGACTGCTCGAATGAACTACACGCTTGGAATTTGCCGCGTCGTTACAGGACTTCACGCTTTCACGATCGGAACTGAGCGTATGGACAGAGCCGCAAGCCGCGGTTATGCGCCTTATTGGCGGTTATTTGAGAGCCTTGTCCATGGCACGTTATTGCTTTTTTTGTGTGTGTGCGTTATCACAGCCGTATGTACATAAGTGATAGCGCCACAAATATCGCATGCTTGAGAACCTATTCCCTTACATTTGTTTCTGCGCAAGGATTTCGTGTAGGGATTAGAGGCTTTAGTCCGAAACAGTATTTTTAGCTAAGGCGTTTTCAAGTCGTATTTAAACAAGTCTCACTGTTGCAGGTGGTTCATCCTTGCGCTCGTTACCGAATTAAAGCATACGCATGAAGCGACGCCGACATGATAGCTCGCGATCATGTGGCAAGGTGCTTATCCTTTCAATCAATTTCTCACATCTTGTCATAGCTGGGCGTCGGCGCATTCTTTTCTACATTCATTGAGTGCTTCCTACACAGCTAATGCAACTTCATCTCACGCGGCTGCCCCTCGCAAACTGTTGTAAACACGCCGTCGGCGCTCCGACGCCCCGTGCTCGGAGGCAGCTTTCGCACACGCTTCGCCGGTGGCGGTGGCGCGACCGTGCAGGGCCGCGGCAAGCGGTGGGCGGGGCCTCCGCGCCGCGACGTCGACACAAGCCCTGGTTATATCGCCGGTGCCTACCACTGTTTACCAACATGGAATAGGTCTATACTCGGGTACAGCCTAGGCATAGCCTCCTCTATAATGTATATAACTATAACCTATATAACTATATAACTCATAAAACTTAATTATAGATAAGGCTATGAACTAGGTCAACAAAAAACCAGCGTCAGCACATCAATGGACCCCCTTACAGCCAATGGTGCTGTTCCGTCAATGTTACGTCGCTGCACCATTGGCTAGATAGGGATCCTTTGAAAAGGAGACGCTGCTTTCTTTCTTGATTTTTTTTTTTTTTGCCTGTAACGTACCAGCACACTTTTATCCCTACTGGTATCAATGCGGCATGTCGTTGCCGAGGCGGCTGCTGTGGGAGGCATTGCCGTCACGAGCCTGCAACTCGCAGCTAAGCGAGTTCGGGAGAAATTGCAATGGTTAAGGAGGAAGGCGATATAAGTGTGCCCATTGCTGCCTCAATGCGAGGTGCTTCATTTATTCTATTGCTTTGATTATTTGATATTGACACAACCTGATTAGTGACACAGTCAAAAAGCTCTTTCAGGGATCTATTCTTTCCCAAGCAGAAGATCTCAGGTCAAAGAACGTGTTTTTAAAACAAAAACCATTCATTGAATTAAACTTGCTTGCAGGAATTTCTCTGGGCTTCCTTCAAGTACATCAAGACGTCACAATATGATTACGATAGTGTCATGCACATTTGCATGCTGAAATTATTTGTCATGAGACATGATGTGCCAATTTGGTCATAGGACATTTTGTACCATTCGTTTTCAATGTCTATGATACATGGCATTCCCTGAGTCATAGGGCCATATACTTATCTTGTATTTAAAAAAGACACAAGGGAAACACTGCAAAAAAAGAGCTCAGTGCAAACACCAGCAAGCACATTTACTACTATGTACTACAACAGTGGGCTAGCAGTATTCAACCGTCTTAATAGTGCTAACTTGTTCTTTTAAAACAGCTTCATGCATCTGAAAATTTCTTGTGCAGCCAAATTTCATGCAAAAGTGAAACTGTCTGCAGGTTCAGGAGCACATATATTTTCACTGCATTATGAGAAGCAGCAGCAACAGCACATGCGCTTTTGTTGGTTTGTTAAAAGCAGCACTCAATCATTAAGAGAAGTTTTAGTAAACTCATATGGAAAACTCATTTGGGGAAGTTGAATATGAATTCAGTAACCAGTTCTTGGCATCATGGCAACTGCTTCCAACACTGGGTAAATGATGAAAGCGAGATTTCCACAAGATGTGGGGCGGTGAAGAAAATGGCTTTACGCATTTTCACGAGACAACTTCGTTCCTCCACATTATTCATGGATGAGTTATGCTTCATAGTTCTTCTCATTTTATTCTTCATGCTTAAATGCACAGAGGCACAATATACTGAAGCTAGAGAACAGATTAATCCTTGGGATTCAGAAAAGTGCCACCTTTATTCAGCAGCATGCTGTCGCCTCTGGAGTGGTTGCATGCTTTTGCTCAAGAGTACACTATAAAAATGTACAATGTCCTATGCTTTGCTAGCATACAAGCAAAAATAGAAACAAAAAATACAACATAAAAAAACATGGAGAAGCTAAACGTCTGACAAAATCTGCCATGATCAGTAACAATTGCTTCTTTCTCCACAGCAGCCCAAAATACATGCAATTTTAACAGCTCAATGTAAGCAAATAAACACACAAGATGCATGCTAACTACCACTGCAAGCAGAAACAGCGTACTGCTTAAATGTGCGGCTTTGAAGAATGTTACAAGACAGCACAGAAACCACCACGCTGGTCAATGCTAAGTTATTCTTTTCAACACGTCAGAAAAAAACTCTAAAAAAAAAAAGCATGAATGTACGAATTAGTTAACAATCCCAAAGTTACACGTCAGTACTGGCTACTAGTTCACAACTGAACCATTCAGTTTGAGTAAGACAAGTAACGAACTTTCTTTAATAATAATAAAAAGAAGAATGCTTTATTTTCGCTGAACATTATTTACAAAAGCTTCTGTGAAAACATCCGGATCCGTAGCCAATATGCCTAGTTGAGGATCCGTTACAGGCACGCCATGTTGTAGTTTAATTAGCGAGTGCAATGTTTATATATGAAATTCAACCGCAAATCACATTTTCAAATAAGCTTATGTAACAGGAAGAAAACAATGCGACATGTACACCAGGTCAGTAGTAAGACATTATTATGGTGACTGGTAATACCCCAATAGAAAGAGTTTCCTGAGTGACTCCGTCATATTTGGCAGACATTTAATTAGGGTAGATATACTGTTCTAAATCTTTGCCCCAACAAAGGGTATTGTTCGATGGCCATAAACATTGTGGACTATCGGCAGATTAAGATATAGTTGTTCTGCCTGATGAGTGCGACCTCTGGATTTTAATAAAAGTGACGAGTGGAAGGGTATGTTATTATTCGTCATTTTATGTACTAATGTAGCGATTTTGTATTTCCTAGCCACATTAATAGGCATCATGTTGAGATTACTGAAAAGTTCAGTTGATGGTGCATTCCTGGGTGCTGATGCAATAGTTTGTACAGCTCTTTTTTTTTTTTTTTTGCAAAATGGTGACGACCGGACAATATGAAGCATATGTGCAGCTCCATGATTCAATGCAGCCGGTCAGGTGAGAGTTAAAACCTTAAAGTATAATATACGGAGTCGGTGTACGATAAATTAATTTCTAGCCTTAAATAATGTGAACCATCCAAAGCTTAGTTTTCTATATAAATTATCTATATGAGATGTCCAGCACAATGGCCAGTCAATGTGAGTTTCCTCAATGTACAGACCACGTGCTTCAGGTATCACTTTTCGGTTGGAGGCAAAAACAATCTACTTGGTCTTTTTAGTATTTTATCATAAACTGTTTCGTTTAGACCACAGAGAAGTTTCTTGCACTTTTTTATTGGTGAGTGATACAGCTTCCTGAAAAGAGTGACTTGCTATAATTAGAGCAGTGTCATCTGCATATATGGCTGTTTATGCATGAGTTAAGGATAGAGGGTAATCGTTAATGAATAGGGAGAACAAAATTGGGCCAAGTATTAGAACGATTTTAAGAAACTATGAAAGCATGATGACAGACACTCAGAGCTAAGGAAAAATAAAGATACTTTCACACAATCCAATTATGTGAGATGACAAGCCATAACACAGTGAGGAACATTATGTGCATTGGTGTGACTGTATGATAATTGAATGCAAGCAGGTATAGTATTAGTGCAGCTATGGTCAAAGCAAACAATGCAAGTGTTTGAAACGGACATTATACAGTGACAGCAAAAACAGGGTACACACATAAACTTCGGCCTAAAAACGCAATAAATCATGGAAAGATGAAACAAGCATGCAGAATGTGTGTAGGTATGCTATGACGATGTTTTCATAACAATTAAACTCGCCAAATGGAGGCACAATGAAATCGACAACACAGTGAAAGACACCAACCAAAAAGTGAAAGGCTTCGAAGCTGTTCAGGTTCAACAGAAGCCCTGTTCACATATAAGTAGGTTGTTGAGGTGAGTTTGACATAGAGAGATGTGTTGAGGAAAAGACGCATTGTGTAGAGAATTGGGAGGAAGGGGAGCAAAAGAGGCAAGAAGAGCCAAAAGGAAATGCCCATGCCACAAAGAGTAGTTAAAGACTTATTTTGCTAATGCCATGTCTCCAATAGTGGGCAGGAGAAGCAAGCTTTCGTGCATCGTACTTGACCTTTTTTTATCCACTACGCTCACCTCTAATCGATGAACACTCCCTCCCCCTCACCATATACACCACTTAAAGATAAAAAGAAGTATGTACATTTCTGACCTTTAGGGCTTTTCCTTCACATGATGGCGACATGTGTGCCTAGTGAGATGGTGCTTTATTTTAAAGGACACCTTGCAGTGGACACAGGAAAAGGGACGCTCTCCTGTGTGGGTGCGCATGTGGATGTTGAGGCCACTTCTCTTTGAAAAGGCTGCACTGCAGTGGACACAGGAAAAGGGGCGCTCTCCTGTGTGGGTGCGCATGTGGTCCTTCAGGTTGCCACTCAAACAGAATGCAGCCGGACAGAGGTGGCAATGAAAGGGGCGCTCGCCAGTGTGTTTACGAAGGTGCTTATTCATGTCATACTTTCGCTCGGTCACATAAGTGCACTGTCGACAGGAATGCAGTTTGCCTTGTACCGACACGAGTGAATGGTACTGCTCCAGGGAGGCCAAGGGTGAAGAGCCTGCAAGAGCCAGGGGGAGCACAGGAAGTGAATGCGAACAATCTACCACAAACTTTTTGGAACTGGACTGCCGCATTAGGCAATTTTGATACAATACTTAGAAAGACGGGTATGATTTTAACAGTGAAGCTGTTTAATCTAGCCATAATTTGTCGGGCACACCACAATGTCGACCTTGGGGCAACCTTGCAGGAGCTGTGCTATATAACATGATGCCAAGTACTACCAGGAACTGCACCAATTGCTATTCAATCTAATTACCCCGTGACATCATGCAATGCCACATGACACCGGCACTACTAGTGAAACCTAGCGACATTCAACAACGCTTGCCCACACTAAGCAGTAATAATGAACTAGTTTTAATTAAGATTAAGATAATTAGCTCATGGCACCATGCAATACCATGTCACACTGGTACTACAAGGAACACCTACCAACACTGAACAGCCCTTGCACATGCCAATTGCTAGTTATGGTAATTAGCTCGTGACGTCTAGCAACACCTGTAATGCCAGCGGCACCTAGTGACTACATCGTCCACCACCATTGAGTTAATACGTGTTCCCGCCAAAAATCACGGAACGCAATGTCCCGCAACATGCTTTCGCCAGGCGTCGCTAAAACATACAGTGTCTCGCCACAAAGGGCTGCACCACGTGAACCCCACGCGCTTCGTGCCAAGCATCGGCCAGCCTCGCTGTGACTTGTCCTTACGCAACCTAGCGGAAGCTGCTTGCTGTTATATATGCACCACTGCAACAATTCTCGAACACAGGAAATAGTGCATACCAAGAGTCGAGGCCCCTGTTTGGATGATCCAAATTTTGGATTGGATTGCAGTTTGGATTGCACTGCATGAAGCCGTGCAGTAATATATGCAATTTCATTCAAAGGACTATAAATTGCTCACACTTGCCCCCACAAACCATGTAGTTTGCGGGGGCAACCAAATACCACAAAGCTAGGGGCCCGGACACGGCTGTCAGCCAACTTCATGGCAGAAAATATGCCCCTTGCAATATTTCGTTTCTTTCGCATTTGACAAATATCTCTCTTCAGAGTTTGCCTTCTCCAGAAACTGAAAAAGTAACCTGTATAGTATTGCTGCTCTCGTTGAACAGTCGTCGGCCTGATGGTTTTTTTTTTCTTAGCTCATGCAAGGCAGAACCCGGCATCTACACCCACGATATTTAAAGCTATGTACCTTGGAAGACTGCACAGGTGTGCGGCGCGCAAGTTTAGCTTTACCTCGCTAATAGTGTTTATCAGTTGAGCTCTTAAAAGCTGATATCCGTACAGCTTCTAATCTCTCCAAGTGTACACACTTGTCACTTGCTGTTCCACTTGGTGAAAAAACACAACCCAATATTGTTTTCTTAAAAAAAATGTAAGATACGAGAAAAATGCCCAACGTCCTCACGTGTGCTCATATAGCTTCTTCCCTCCCACATTTGTTGCTGCCCGTCCACTAATTGGCTCAAATGTTCTCCACCACCCTACTAGAAGCCCCGTACCCAAATTTTCCCGGCAAGCACGCAGTGTGGTAGCCACTTGTGGCAGTTCAAAATTATACTCGGAAAGGCTTTCCACGCCCAATTAAAGCATTGAACTTTGGGCCATATCACTGCACTTCTCCTCACTTGAAAATATCATACATTGCAAGAATGCAAAAACAGCAATGGATATCTGAAAACCGTAAGCGAAGAAGAGAAAACAAGAATGGAAGAAATCATTATGCAACAAACTGTAACATATGAAAAAAGAAGGACAATGGTAACAAAATTTACAAAGAAACAAAAGTTCCTGGTAATGAAAATACAGGTAAAAATTGTGTGCACTACACGAAGAATTGGTTTTCTTTGTGTTGGCACGGCTGACACATTTCTCATTGATGTTATTACACTGCTTGAGTGGAGGCAAAGTGATACCATGGCCTGGAAGAGGTAACTTGTTCACACAAATAACGCTTCAGACATTTACATGACAACAAACAGAAACGAGATACCCCTCCGCACAAGCACTAGTTAACCTGAACAGACAGGTTGCTGTTCACTGTTAGAAATCCATAGTGATATCCCTATGTGCCTGAAAAGTCTTGAATACCTTATACTACTCATTGAGCTCAACTTTACAAAGCACTTGATACACTGTAGGCATCAGTCTTCACATCATGGGTCCAAGCACAGAAACACATAGATAAACACAGCGAGAACTATGACTGAAATGTATGAAAGAAATAAGGAAAGAATTAATAAACTGATGAAATTGAGAATGGTTCCATGTTTGATGGCGGAAGTGACATAGTAAGCATCTGGGAAACCATTCTTCCTTTCATTGGCAGCTCTGTAAGAAAATGAACAAAGTTCAGGTGGTCAAGCTTGGTGTACATATTATGTAGATTTAAAAGTTAGAAACTTATTTCAAAGCCATATAATTGACAAACTGCAGTGCAAAAGGACAGAACTCCTACCAAGTAGTGTAGGCAAGTTATATACAAAAGAATTACACCTACACTATTGAACAACACTTTCACAACCAAAAACACTATCATCAGCTGTGGTCTGAGGCTATGCTTTGTAAAGAGAGGCACAATAATGTTACTATGATGACTGAAACGATAAAGTCAATTCATTTATTCGAGAACTTCCACAGATTGAAATGGCCAAAAAAGGAAATCCTCAATTTCATTCCTATCGATATATACGTAATCACAGAAAGTACTCAGTAAACAAGGTAATGTCGCTATCAATTCGCAGCAAAATAATGTGACCTAATAAGCGAACAAGCAATTTATCTTTAAGAAGAAACAGGTGCAATGGATTCCTTGCAATATGCAAAGTGTGCAACCTCATTGATGCTCCACTGGAGGCATGGACGCACCTGTAAATACACAGACATCAGTGTCAAAGCCAGCACAAATACTCTCCACCACAAACACGCAGACTTTTACCTTTGGCTGAAACCGAACTTGTCTGCAACAAACCACTTGCAATTGCAAGCGATTACTAATGAGCAGGACTTGACTGAACTGCTCAATTAACTGAGGCATTAACTGACAGTTACGCCTCGAACGAAGTGACTGCACATAGCCATACCTTTTTCCGGTAATGTGATCTAGTCTGGAGTACATAGACTTTATCACATCTGATCAATTCTGTACACAGTTGATGGTTACAGCCCATTTAGTTGTCTTGTTGCTCTTGTCCCCACCACTGGTATTCGTTAACGACAAACATGTTGTAAAGCTTCTTCAAGCGCAAGGAATTCCATGCACACGCATGAATGAAGAAGGTAAACTTAACAAAACTATGTAGTAACCGTGACATTGCAGACTGTGTTCTCAACGTAGAGCTCTTTCAACTAAGCGCTGCTTTCCTTTTTTTTTTTTTTTTTCATTTTTCTTTGCCAGCTCGCACCTCCTTGTACCACCGCAGTGCTCAACAAAAGTTCTATGACACTGATTGCCGAGGCACTGCTAAATTAAACAAACAGGGCCAACTAGCAGCCAACTGTGCATCCATCGCGGCAGTTTGTGGTTTCAGATATACTGAGCATGGAATGGTTAGCCAACTGAAGTCCCTATACCATAAAGTTCCATATACTCGTGCACAGCCTAGGCATAGCCTCCTCTATAACTTATATAACTTAGTTATAGAGGAGGCTATGAGCTAGGTCAACAAAAAAAGCTGCATCAGGCCGTCAAAGGACCCCCCTCCAGCCAATGGTGCTGTTCTGTCAATTTTGCGTCGCTGCACAATTGGCTGGATAGCGATCCTTTGACGGGGAGACTTTTTTTTTTTCCCCTGTAATGTACCAGTACACTTTTATCCCTAATGAGGGCGGCTTCAGTAGGGATATCAGTGCAACAAGTCGTTGCCGAGGCCTCGGTACGGCGGCTGCCATGGGAGGCATAGCCGTCGCGAGCCTGCGCCCCTCAGCTAAGCGAGTTGAGGAGAAAGAGCAATGGTTAGGGAGGAAGGCGGCATAAATGTGCCCATTGCTGCCTCGAGTGCAAGGTGCTTCATTTATTCTATTGCATTGATGGTTTGAAAATGACACAACCTGATCAGTGACACAGTGTCAAAGAGCTCAGAGATACATTCTTTGTCAAGCTGAAGACCTCAGGTCACAGAAACACATTGCTGAAAAAAAAAAAAGAGCGAACCATTATTGAACTGAACTTGATGGTAGCAATCTCTATTCGTTTCCTTTATGCCAGAAGTATATCAGGAAGTCACAATATGATGGCGTCATGCACATTTGCATGCTGACATCTTTATTTCTCATGCGATGTACCAATCTTGGTCATAGGTTTCCTTGTACCATTCGTTTTCAATGTACAAGACACTGTGGCATTCCTTGAGTCATGGGACCACATATTGATATTGTATTGAGAAAGGAGATGCACTGGAAACACTGCAAAAAAGCGCTCAGTACGAACACCGGCAAGCACGTATACTATGTAGATAGCCGGCTAGCAGTATTCAACCGTGCTAATAGTGCTAACTTGTTCTTTTAAAACAGCTTCATGCCTCTGAAAATTGCATGTGCATTCATCCGCTCGCTACCGCGGCCGAAAGATCGACCTACAAAGGTGCAACGCCCGCGAACGTTGTATACAATGTGTCGTGTCCTGAATGTCCAGCCAGCTACATAGGCGGGAGGAAGTGTTTCCCAGAAAGAATACGCCAACACAGGAACGACGTCAGGAAGATGGAAATGCAACGTAGCGCTCTGGCAGCGCACTGCGAGAAGCACTACCACAATGTTGACTTCGACGGCGCTTCTGTTATGGAAACAGAAAGTAATTTGGAAAAGAGGCTCTTGCTCGAGTCCTGGCACATTCAACACACACCTGCCAACGTGAACCGTTCACGGCCTTCGAAACCTGAGGGAAAGGGAAAACTGGAGCCGTGTTGAGAGAAAAAGATGCCGCAACACTTCCGTGACCAACACAGTCACCCCCTCAGGAAGGGACTGAGTCGGTCCCAAAACGTCAAGCTCTCTTTAAACTGTGGCTGGAGCTATTTCAACTTCCTAAATTTTTTACCCAGCCAGACAGATAGCTGTCGAAATGTTTACATGGAAGTGTGTCTGCATGTTCAAAAGCATATGTATTGTTGCTGCATCATGAGAAGAAGCAGCAACAGGACATGTGGTGTTGCTGCGTCTCATTTGCAGAAGTTGAATACGAAGTCAGTAACCAGTTCATGACATCATGGTAAGCTCGCTTTCATCACCAGGTGAACACATGGAGTAATCAGTTAAACTCATGGATGGCATCATGTCTCTTTTTTCTTCGGAAGCTACGCACAAGAGATCTGTGTATATGTATCAGTGATTCCTACTGTAGGCAGCGATGGCAATGCCGTCCAATGCTCTGACTGACCTCACTGAAATAAGTGTGCAGCAGGGCAATAAAATATGATAGTGGTGGCGCGCAATGCCAGTGGCCCAAGACATTGCCAACAACAGTGTGACACCTCAAGCACAAGCGCTCTTACATTCATTTTAAATGTACGAATCTCCTTTTAGAGTCCATGCTCATGCATGGCAGGCGACAGACGCATGTCACAACCGCTATATAAATGCGAAACCACAAAGGCTCACCGCATTTTTATATTATTTTAGATCTTGAGCACGGCGTCACAATACACGCATTTAACTATAGCAGCAATGTGCAAAAAATTTGAACTTCCCGATCTCATTATGTCGAGCCCCCGCACAATTAAGTTAAATAACCACCGCTTAAATTCTGGGAAGAAACCCGATATCTAAATTTTTGATAAAATGCTATAGTAATGGAAGACCAGATAATGTTCGGGGGTGGCGACATAAACAAGCATTGAGTGATGCAAGAGTCATCTGGACCACTGGAATAGCACTGAATTTACTAGCATAGTACCGGTGTAGTACGGGGTACTCAATTTGTCCTATCATACAAGTGCTGTGTTCCCGAGCAGTATAACAACTATAATTCAAGCGCCAAGGTGCACAGCATTACATTTCGACAAGACGTAGAACTGTTAAGAAAATGACTGTACGCAATTTCACAAGACAACAATATATACGACGTCAAAAAACATGGAGAAGCGAAGCATCTCCTAAAGCTCCACACCACCTAAAGTTCAAAAAGAAGTATGTACACTTCTGACCTTTGTGGCTTCTCCTTCGCATAAATCCGAAATGTGTGGGTAATGAGATCGCTCTTCTGTACAAAGAACACCTTGCAGCAGACACAGGAAAAAATGGCGAATCACTGATATATATACACATACTACCTTTTGTGCATAGCTTCCAAAGAAACAATAGACATGATGTCATCCATGTGGATGTCGAGGCCAGTTCTCTGTGAAAATGATGCACTGCAGTGGACACAGGAAAAGGGACGCTCCCCTGTGTGGGTGCGCACGTGGGCATTGAGGTTGGTTCTCTGCGAAAATGCTGCATCGCAGTGGACACAGAAAAAGGGGCGCTCTCGTGAGTGGGTGCGCATGTGTTTCCTGAGGGTGTAGTGTGTACTGAACGCCACTGGGCACAGGTTGCAGTGAAAGGGGTGCTCGCCAATGTGCTTGTGAAGGTGTGTTTTCCTCAATTCCTTGTTGGTTGCATAGGTGCAGTGCCAGCAGTAATGGTGCTTGCCTTGTACGGACACAAGTGAATGGTACTGGTCCAGGGATGCTGAAGGTGAGGAACCTGCAAAGCCACAAAGAGCTCTGAAACCACATGTCAAACATGGCATATGGAACTGCAAAGCAATGCCACACGATAAAGAATGGGTGCTCGAAATTAAAGGGGCCCTTCAACATGAACTAAGCATGCCATTTATATTGCTGATTGTAGAACTGCGGCATGCAATGATGTCGCAGTGAGACTGGAAGCATCGAAAGTAAAGTGGTTATTATTCTATTTCAATGAAAAAACTGCCTTCTACAGAGTTCTGCTTGAACTGCGGCAACACACAATGGTAGATTATGGTACAGGAACTGACGTTTGATTACCTGTCAAAGCGTGGCTGTGCATTGTGACTGGTTTAACATGCCAATTCGCATTTTACATTCACTTAAAGGAAAGGAACAGTGACAACATGAAAGGAAAGGCGACAGCATGTTACAGGCCTTCTTGAACTATGTAGGCAATGTCTGTAGCTGCAGAGCTGTTGGCAAATGCAGCTTCCTTGCTCGCACTTCTTTTGGAAAGTGGCCATGGAACTCTACAAGAATAGACAAAAGCACAGTGGTTGGTCATAGGTAGTGGTGCTCGTTGTCAATATACACTGTGGGAGGTGGTGCCTACTTAATGGCTAGTGTGCTGGTGGTGCTTTCCTAACAGTTCTGCTGTGCCTCCACTTTCAAAGGGTAGAATCGAGGCACTATTTTCAATCAGATCAAACTTACTTTCGCCATGCTAGAGTGCCACCTTTACTTGTTTGCAGAATTTGCATCTCTAAGCCTATCTGTCCCAGCAGTCATTCACTGGACTAAAGGATGAACTACGTTTTTTTTTTTTTTCACATAAATGTGCTTAGTGGTAATTTACTTCATAAAACTATAGCAATTGGTTGCACTAGAATGTTATTGCTCTCCCTTGGGCTCCTTCTAACTGGGTTCTGTATAAGCAATAGATGCCACCCTCCCTACATTCAAGGTTGCTGGATACTCCCGTAACCTTAAAAATCAATCTCGTCAGCTATACAAAAGACAAGACACCCCAGGGTTCAACAACACAGTGGCACATGTCAAGAAGAAATGCCTTCTGCAGCTGATGAGTCTACATTTTCCACCAGCTGGCCTACTTTACCATTCCCATAATGCAGCTTTGCAGCACACATTTAACATATCTGGTCATAAATCATTGCCTCTTTCTAGTCTATACTTTTGTGAACATGAGAAGCAAACATCAGTGCACTGCAAGTTGCTGCACTTAGAAATGCCACTGTGGCAGTAACAGTGCACTGACTCAATACATGTCTTAATACAAGGTCCCTTTACTCAGGACGTAAAAAATTATGTCTAAAATGCGAGTGCCTGCTCCTAAATTACAGAGGGCTGACTTGTATGAAAGTATGCCATTATACATTGCAGTATTCACACAGGTTTCGTTTCAGAGGCAGTAATTCAAGGGTTTACAAGTACTTTCAAGGACACAGGGCAGCATACTGTATGTAGAAATTTATTACCTTAAAGTGTCTAAAGCAGTCCAGATAGTTTTATTGCATTAGAAGCACGAAAGTAAGATTAGGTATCTCCATCCTTGATCATTTCAAGTTCCCAAGCGCAAAAGTTCACAACCGTGTAGCTGTCAGGCATTTGTTATTACTTTTACTCGCTTTACCTGTTATAGACTGCGATAAATGTTTGAATGCACCTTGAGGGACGTGTCTAACAGCATTTCAACTTGTTCCTAGCAATGTCGCCTGACAAAATACCGGGAAAGGGTGCCTGTACCCTCGGACCGTAGTCAGCGTACGAAGGCTGCGGCGTCTTGTCAACACTCCTGAAGAGGTGTGCAGTACTGCTAGCAGCAGGCAACTTGAAGAGATAGCGGGTCAAAATGGTTACCTGCTTCGTTTAACATCCTGTTAAAGGCGGCCCAGAGCGCCTGGGCCACCTATGCGTAGAACAAACCAGGCTCGTCCAGGAATATAAGCTGCAAGGGGGGGGGGACTCACTTCACGAACACTTTGGATCACGAATTACCCCGAACACAACAACGATACTAGAATGTTGCGGCAGCACATCGCTTCTGGCCGTGTCCCCTACCATTAGGTACGGTCATTCATTATAGCGTTGCACAGAATTTAAGACATTTTAGGAGCCATTCAGTTACAATTTAGGGGCCATTCAAAACAAGTCTACGGAAGAGGAAGCACGAGCTCAACCCTGATGAAGCGGGCGATCGCGTGACAGCTCGTTCTTGCTCACGATTTCGCATATGCATTCGTCATTTGCAAGAGAGAAAGAGAGAACCTGAGTAGAACCAAGGCATCAACTTCCCACGCCTACCTGGGACATCCCTCGGGCACGAAGGTAGAGAGGGTTTACGTTACCTTTTACCAGGCAGGCAATGAAAATTAAGTCACTTCACAGCTGATGCAATGTCCGTGTGCCATCCACTGTGAGCGTTCGACACTTCGACTGAAGTTGTCACTCACGTATGAAAAGCCCTACGCCGATTAGTCAAGCGACGCATGCAAATATCGGAGACGTCAAGGGCATTTTGTCACAACGCTTACATAAAAACTATTTCGTTGCGTGAGGTGTCAAAACGAATGTCGCGGCAGCGATGCCAATCCATCACCGCTTTATCCCTAGGCAGTGCCTCCTCTCCCTAGGTTGAGCTTGAGCCTCAGAAAATCCCTTGAGAAAAATCCCTCGATTGTAAGTTTTGGACGTCTCCTGTTTGTTGACAATTCTGAAAATCGAAATCAGCTTATTAACAACAACTGCCGCTCTTTTTTTCTAAATGGAGTAATCGTACATAAAAGGTTTACGATAGCACCATCATTACAGTAATGGTAAGAAACTCTATGGTGCCACCTCCGGAGAGCCGACAGAGATCTTGCTTGGTGGCAGTCAGAGAACACCTATATACGCATTTGTGGCAGTTAATTTCTGATTGGCTACATTTCATATCAATGTTGCATGACCTGCAACAGAGAGGCAAGGGCCTTTTCTTACTGCTATCAGGGTCCCTCAAGACGCTGCTGCTATATCGCTGATCGAACTTTGGATCAGCTTTCTGATAGCTATCCTCCGCACATTTATCAGCGTCCCACTATAGGCCAAGTATGTTGGTGATATGCTTTCACTCGTTCTACTCGGTTCACCTTGTTCTAATTCGAACATCTGACATCTAGCGAACTGTATGAAGATATTAAACTGCGAACGAGTCCAGCTTACAGCTCTTTTTCAACATATAGCACAGTGATGGAACCCGGCGAGCGCGATACAGGTGCGTTTTTCCGTGCAGTGCAACGCAAGAAGTCGCTCTGTTCCATAGAGAAACAACTCCCGGCGCTCAATATAAACGCGCACCTGCTTAATATCACGAAGTTTCGTTTATCGTCCCAGTAAGGACCAGGTGATTCTCGCGTTATCACTACCCTGCCTCGTTAAGTGAAAAATAAAAGGCAACAAGAATTGTCGATATTTTGGTTTCACTTGTTGAAAAATGGTTCTCGTTGGGGCACCTCACATTTCACAACAAAGACGCCAAATTCCTGACATGAAAGTACCCTAGATCTAGGGATAAACCCCTAGGGATAAATCTACTGTGTCGTGGCTTCCCATAGGCTGCCAAGGCAGTCGGGGCCGCCAGAGGGCCAGGGCCAACCAGGTGTATAGTTTCGGTTTCGAATTTGATGGGGTCACATCTTTGCACGTGTTATATTTCAATGGTGAAATGTGTCGCTGCACATTATCCGAACGTGTACATAGTGTGGATTCTTTCTTGCATTTGTCTGCACACTTAGTGTGTTCATCAAGCCCATCGCTGAGAAATGTGACGACTCGAAAATCTCTTCTAACACTATCTTTCTGAATGACAGATGACGTCAGAATATTAATTCCAAATGTTGCGTTTTATCTTCTTAACTTTTCACTGATGCAATCTTCTACTGAGTGCATAAGTCATACTTCTTAATCTATTTGAATTTGAGCTAAAGGAAATGGACGTCAGGGCGTAGTTTTGCCAAGGTCAAAAAAGGAAAGTCCTTACGCTTTGGACCGCAAAAGAATTTAACCTCAGCTGTATACATTATGCTGGAACAGCAGTGCTAACGGCAGACAAGGACAAAAGCACGATGCTTTTGTCCTTGTCTGCCGTTAGCTCTGCTGTTTCAGCATAATGAACCACCACAAACTAGCCCAAGTTTCTCTTCTAGCTCAGCTGTATAGCTGTTGTGCTGCAACAATTAACGCACGTACAGGCTGCAGGCACATTTTTTTGGTCAAGCATATCCGTAAATTAAACCGGTGTAACTTGTGTAAATGTGGTCGTTTGGCACATTCAGAACAAGAATGATATCTCCCAACGAACAGCAGCTCTACTAAGGTGCGCTGAAAGGCTGCAGACCAACTTTGTCCCAGCCATCATCGTCATTTACAGGGAAACGGATAAAATTCCATCTTCAACAGCTTCCTGATAGTGTTCATATAAAGATACTATAGGATCCGTAGACTTGACTTTGTGTAGAAGTCTAATATACCCGCCATGTACGCACGATCGCGTTGCCTCGGACCTGGCTGCTGGCAAAGCCGGCCGTCACAAGGGAATGCACATTTTTTTCCGGCGGCTGCCGCTAGTCTCCGCAGTGGTGCTGCAAGCACGATTCGAAACAGGAGTGCACGAGGTCTATTCACCCACAATATTTCATATGGGAGGAATCAGCAATAATGGCATCACATATATTTGCATTTGTGACACTTTAATATCATGTGATGATGCCAAATTTTTTACATCACTTCAGTACCATGAGTTTACATGCCAGACACATCATTCTTTGAGTGACGCATGCGCATGTAATATGCTTTCATATATTAAATAATGACGTGGCTAACACGTACTGCAGAAGAGTACAGGTGGCTCTATATTGTATAGTACATACAATATCGAACTGCCGTACTACGACAGCTGCTTACCAAGCTTGGTATTGAACAAAGCTAACACAAACTTAATCTTTTAGAACTCGATGGCTCTCATACATAAGCAAATTTTATGCAAAACAAACTGCAATCGCATATGTTCACAAGCATATGTCTTTGTTGGTTCGGCAATGGCAATGCGCCCATTTCAGTCTGCGAATTGATTCACAGAAGTTAGATACAATGTTTGTAACAAGTTTTGGGATGTTATGGTAACTTACGTTCACCACCGTTTAAACATCAACTTGGTGCAATCAGTGAAACGCAAGGGTAACAGCTCACCCATTGTTTCTTCAGAGGCTCTAATATACATATGTTAACAAATAAAAGGAGACACAAAGACAGCACCCGTGCTTGAGCTGGCTGTTCTAATCTCTCTTACTTCCTCCCCTTCGTGTCGTCCCGTTCAGTGCGACAGCCAGAGCGCTGTTCCCCCATTTCATTTGTGGATTATTGGAAAAGCAAGGTCCATGTCCTTCTAAACAAAATTATTTTCATTCATGAATTTTTTCCTTGGTAGATACAGTTTCATACAGGCCTTCTTTACAATTATGTTAAGTTTTGTCCATGGTGGTTTCAACCATACGTCACAACGCTGCACCAGGTTCTTTGACCCATCTGAATAGACGATTGCTGCCTGCGACATGGCAGTTCACAACAATGCCGATTCACAGCAACAGTGTTAATTTCTGGGGCCTTCAGTGGACTAGAATGCTATTGATGCAATGGCCTTAGCTTAGGGTGTCCATATCTTGACACCCACTGCGAACAGTGAAAGCAAGCCATGCACATTTTCCCAATAATGTTTGAATTCTTCTTTAACATCGTTTTCTGCATCTTCTTCCTCACCATTACTGGTAACACTACCTCTACAATTGTTCCAGCAGACGAGAGCAAAAAAAGAATGTATTTATCCATCTGGGCACTAATTTCCAACTGTCAATGAACGCTCAGTTATTAAATTAAATAGCTTTCTCAGCCTGCACATAATGGGCCTATAGCAGAACCCTGTTCATCAGATGTGTTTGAGCTGTCATTTTCCAAGTCCTCGTGTCATTTTCTAGCCCCTAATTTAAAAAATACTCAGACTAGTTTAACCTAGGCACAACTCTACATAAATTCTGGCAGTTGATGATCCTTGTGAGCAAAAAAAATTAAATCCCAGGGCGAAATTTCACAAATGGTGCTAGGGAAGATCTTCACAAGAATCGTTATCTGCATTTTCCTCTGAGCAAACAGTTGCTGGAATGGAACAAGAAGTTCAATGCCTTTAGAAACATGCAATAGATATCACTGCATATGTTGAACTTTGTTCTGGCATACCAATATCTAAATATAAGCACACAGCTCTTACTTTTGAATAGCCCTCGTATACCTCTTATAAAATGCCACCGGTGGGGGACCAGACATCGTCTGGCATGTGTGTTATTATTTCGCAAATGATTTAATACTACACAATTCACACAGTGCAGTTCACGCTTTCAAAAGTTCCGCCAGGAAAGTGCTTATCTCGGAAGAGGCGAAACAGGCAGGCAGTGAGTGATGTTATCGTGTGGACTGCAGAAACGGTGGCGACCACAAATCGATAAGTTGTCTCCTCCATGCAAGATGTGTGTTCGCATGGGTATGTTTTACAGAATGTATCATGCAATTCATGGCCTCTGATATGACGTTTCGTTGATGGCTATTGCAATGAGGCCCAAGACCAATGCCACACCTCGTTTGTGTACGTTAAAATTCAAATTACCTTTAAGCCTTCAGTTAATTCTCTGTCGAAATTCGTCCTAGTGCTTCTTGTGAGCTTATGCGGAAGTCGGTCTATCATCCGATTTGGTTGTCTATGCTCATTCAAGCATGGTTGGATTTGGATACAACTACAGCCTGGTCATCGCATAGAAATTCACCACCTTTCCTTGAATAAAGACAGATAACACATCCATATGAACAAAGCTGCATCACTGTAGGGCAGCCATACTTAGAGAGGTAAGGAAAGGCAGGGAGGTTAACCAAACGTGTGTCCGGTTTGCTACTCTGCGCTGGGGAAAGGGATAAAGAAGTGAAATAGAATGAAAAATAGAGGAAGAGAGAGAGAAGAGCCCAATCACGTGCACACTTGCACAAGTACGTTCTCTAGAGGCGGTCGCAGAGACCCGTCGACTTCGGGTACGTCAGCAACACCTTCGTCGCCTTCTTCGCCATCGAACCATATGGCAAGGGCCCAAGAGCCTTAAATGTATATCACACCTTGTAAGGGTAGTCCATATTTTTTACTTTAGAGCCTCATACAAGAACAGAAACACAAGTGATTACAATGCAAGATATAACATTCATCAACAATTCATCAATTATTGAAACAATTATTTGGCATACTGAATATGCACTATTCAAAGAGCAAGAATAAGTAAGACGGAAAGAAAACACCAACAGAGCCCACTGCAAAATCCGGCTTACGCTGCCACCGTGCTTCGCCCTCTGCTTAGGCCAGAGTTTTTTGTACTTTTTTTTTCTTTTGCTTATTGAAACTGGTAGCGATTACAGACATCTGCTGCGGACACCACTATCCCCAATCTTGACCACTATAATGAGTCTGCGTGTGCACAACAGTGCCTTTCTGTGAAACGGATGCACTGCAGTGGACAAAGGAAAGAGGTGTTTTCCATCATGGGTACACACGCGGCAGATGATGTTCCATTTCAATGAAGATGATGCATTGCAGTGGACATAGGAAAAAGCATGCCCTCAGGTGTGGGTGTCCATGCGGCTCATGAAGTTACCTCTATATGAACAGTGAACACTCCAATACACATGGGAAGATGGGTGCTCTTCTATTTAGGAGCGAAAGTGGTCCTTGAGGGTGCTGTGCTGACTGAATGGAGCTATAGCACTATAGTTAGAGCAACGGAATGGATACCAAGAGAGTGTAAGTGTACCTGTGGACAACAGAAAGATGGGGGGACGAAATTAAGAAATTTGCAGGCATCAAATGGAATCAGCTGGTGCAAGACAGGCAAGGATGGAGAGCATTGGGAGAGGCTTTCATCAGTGGACACAAGATAGGTTGATGATGATGATGACCTTAGGCATCGTTTTTGGGTCCTAAACAGTGAGTCTGAGCTTAGTTTGAGGAAAAAGGATTTTGAATTTTGGACAACAGGCACATATCAGTCGCCAAAATCACTTGCTAAAGCTTTAGCTGTTATGGGCATGTTACAGTGACCATGGTGATGATGCCCGTTGCCGCTATCAGCTTCAATGTGCAAAACTGGCACAGCATAGCCTCAGCTACTCTTCCGCCATTAAACCTCAACTAACCAACCAACCAAACATCAGTGCAAAGAAAAATAACCTCTATGCCTTGCATAGACTCGAACCCACCCATGTAAATAGGAGTGGTGCCACTACGACCCTCACTGACTCTTGCCACATGATTGGGCACCTCGCATTCCCAGCCACGGCTCCGATATAGTAGGAGAGGTAGTGGCATCAAACCTAGTCTCTCACTACATGGCTAGACACTGTATTCTCAGCCATGACTCTGTTTTGTAGCAGCAGCGTTTCAGTATATTACACATTGCCAGCCAGCCTATGCTTTCACCAACAGGGAAGAGGAAAAAGAAAGCAATGTTGAAAAATAGAAAAAAAAAAAAAAATCAGAACTACGCACAGGAAGAACGGGTAGGTTAATATGGAGACAGAGACAAAGACGAAGGTGGTGACATTGAATAAAAAGAGTAAGCAGACAGTGACAAAGAAGATGGAGGAAAAACAGACAATGCAAGAGGAAGAAGAGGAGGAGAAGTAGGAATAGAACAAAACTGAAACAGAAGAATGAGAAAGCATACAGTAGAGTCTAGCTTACGCTGCCACTGCACTCCATCCTCTGCACAGACATGGGAGTGTTTTGTTTACCTAATGATAATTATCCTAAGGCAAGCAGAGGAGGGAAGGCAAGCTTCTTTTTTTCTTTTTGTATCCTAGCAGCCCACGCTCTACCAGTCCACTCGTATTTAAAGGCCAACTCCGGCAATTTTTTTCAGCATGTCAAGATAATGCTAATTCTAAGTTCTTGAAGTGCTCCTGCTACACCCCCTGATATCCAGCCCAGCAGTGACGTCAAATCGGTCAACCCACCTGCTGCATGGCACAACAGCGTATGTGCCTTCCCCCTGGTAGTAATGTCACAAAGGTTGTCCAGCGCTTAAAGATTTTGAAGACTACAGCAGGGTACCGATGCGCTTCTGTCGCTTCACCAAAGATGACTTCAGCACAGTGTGTGGCCAATAGACCGTTTTCATAAACTGTAAAGCTAGCTTTCTTGCAATGCAGCTTGCCCTACTAATGGCGACAACTGTCTTTATTGAAATGCTGTCAAAATTCAAGCTGCACATACTGCAGCCCATTTTTTGGGAATGTTTGTATCACAAGGGCTGCATCGACATTTTACATGCCCTATCGCAAGCGAATTGTGCTTGCACATGCTGTTTCCCGGACTGCCAACGCCGCCATTAGTAGGGCAAGCTGCACTGCAGGGAAGCTAGCTTTACAGTTTATGAAAAGGGTTTATAACTGTGGGAACCCAAGTGGGCGGTTTGAGGTATCATCAGTAAAAGCTGAATTTCAAGCAGTCTGTGCATTTCTCTGGCCTGTATTCTTGCACGAATGCGGCAAGTGTGCCGAGGAACGTACCCATCGAATTTTATTGAAATCAACTGACCTAAAAGAAAAGATCCAGGTTGGCCTTTAGCCAACCAAATTGTGTCCTCACCTACTCCCAACCAACCAAAGAAAATCTGTGCGCTCCTAAACTTCAGGGCTTCTTTTTTGCATGACGATTATGCATGTGACGGTTGAAGGTGGATTTTTGTGCAAAGGCTGCATTGCAGTGGACACAGGAATAGGGACGCTCACCTGTATGGGTGCGCATGTGGACAATGAGGTTGGATTTATACGAAAAGGATGCATTGCAGTGGACGCAGGAAAAGGGACGATCTCCTGTGTGGGTACGCAGGTGGTTGTTGAGGCTAGTTTTGTATGAAAATGCAGCATTGCAGTGGACACAGGCAAAGGGTCGCTCGCCTGTGTGGGTGCGGATGTGGTCAATGAGGGTGGCTCTCAATGAAAAGGATGCACTGCAATGGACGCAGGAATAGGGGCGCTCTCCTGTGTGGGTGCGCATGTGGTGCCCAAGGTTTGATTTGTGTGCAAAAGATGCATTGCAGTGCACACAGGAAAAGGGGCGTTCTCCTGTATGCGTGCGTATGTGGTCCTTGAGGCTGCCACTCCGACAGAATGCAGCCGGACAGAGGTGGCAGTGAAAGGTGCGCCCACTAGTGTGTTTGCGACGGCGCTTATTCATGCTGCCCTTGTGCTTGGTCACATGGGTGCCCTGTCGGCAGGAATGCAGTTCACCTTGTACAGACACGAGCTCCAGGGAAGCCAAGGATGAGGAACCTGCAAAAGCCGCAGGGAGCACGGGAAATGAATGCAGACCATCTGCCACAAACTTTTTGGAACTAGACTCAAGAATCAGGCAATTTTGATACAAGTCGGGTGTGATTTTTATAAGCACCACTGCAAAGAGAGACACCGCAACAATTTTCCCCTATGTTCATGCGAAGCAGCACCTAGGAAGATTGCACAGGTGTGTGGTAGCAAGTCTGGCTTCACCTTGCAAACAGTTTTTATCAGTTAAGCTTGTAAAAGCTGATGTCTATACAGTTTATAATCTCTCCAAGCATACATACTTGTCACTAGCCTGTTTATTTCCCACAAGGATGTGATTTCAACTGTTCGCATCCAGCTGCTGCCATGTATGAGTGATGCTATCATGCCTGCACATTTTCTTGAATGTTGTGCATATACTTCCAAGCATGTGAAGCATACTTATAACTAGTAATGCACTTTTCATTATTAATATGTTTCTTAGTCTTATTTATTTCATTTGTCAATAAGCAATGCACCAACATTCCTGAAAGTAGCTTGACATTACTTTCTGGTCACCCTAAAAAATTGGATACATTTTCTTTCCTAAGGCACTGTGAAGATTTTGAATTTGCAATAAAACAAACGAACCCTGCGCTTTGCACTTGGTGAAAAAACATGACCAACAAACATTAAAAAAAAAAGAAATAAAAGAGAGAAATGCTCAGCATCATCATGTGTGCTGATGTAGCTTCTTTCCTCCTATGTTTGTAGCTGCCCATGCACCCCCCCCCCCCTAATTGGGACAAATCTTCTCCATCACACTGCTAGAAATCCTGCAACTCGAAATCTTCACGTTAAGCATACAGTGAGGTAACCACCTGTGGTAGTTCAAATAGTACTTGGCAAAGCTTTCCAGGGCTCCTTTAAGCATTGAACGGTTGAACTTGTCACTGCAGTTCTTTTCGCTTGCAAATATTGTAAACAACAACAACAACATTGCAAAACAGCACTGGATATTTGAAGGCAGTAAGCACACCTGATAAAAAATGAATGAACGAAATGGCTGTTCATTGTTGGGAATACATAGTGATATGCCTACATGATTTAAAAGTCTTGAATATTTTCATCTTACACTGCTCATTGAGCTAAACTTAACGAAGCACTGCATACACTGTAGGAATAAAAAAACTCTTCATATCATAAGCTCACGAAGTACAGAAACTGATGTATAAACATAAGAAATACTATGACTCGAACGTATCAAAGAAATAAGGAAAGAATTGATGAATTGATGAAACTAAGAATGGTTCCATGTTTGATGGTGGAAGTGTCATAGCGAGCATCTGGGAAACCATTCTTCATTTTGTTGGCAGCCCTGTAAGAAAATAAACAATGTTTGCTTGGTCAAGTTCGGTGTAGATATTGTATAGATTTAAGAGTATAACACAAGAACAGAGACAACAAGGACTGCAGGGTTAAATTCTTAACAAGTGACAAAAGATTCTTGTCAGTAAACTTATTTCAAAGCCATATAACTGACAAACTGCAATGCAAAAGCAAGGAGCTCCTACCAAGTAGTGTTGGCAATTTATCTAGAAAAGAGCTACACTTGAACAGTTGAACAACACACTTGCACAACACACTTGCACCATGATGAACTCTGGTCTGAGGACATGCTCTGTAAAGAGAGGCACAATTTTGTTACCATGATGACTGAAACAATGAGATAAATTCATTTACACAAAATTTTATTGGATTAACCTGGCAAAAAAGGAAATCCTCGATCTCACTCCTGCCAATATAAGTAATCACACAAAGGCAATGTCACGATCAATTCATAACAAAATAATGCGACATAATAGGGCAAACAAGCCAATGATTTAAGGAAGAAACAGGTGCAATGGATTTCTTGCAATATGCAAAGCATGCAACTTCCTGGATGCTCCAGTGGAGGTATGGACGCACCTGCAACAACACAGACACCAGCGTCAAAACCAGCACGAATACTCTCACAACACAAACACTTACTTTTACCTTTAGCCGAAACCAAACTGGCATGCAACTGATTGCAACCGATTGCACTTGCAATCGATAACACTTGAGCAGATGTTACTAAATGCTCAATTAACTGAAGTAGTAATTGACAAATGCAGTCAGCTACACCTAGAATAAAATGAGTGTACATGGTTATAGCCATTTCCCGAAATGTGTTCTAGTCTGCGGTATACACAGACTTGATCACGTTTTACTAAGTCTGTACACAGCTGACAGCTACTGCCGATGTTGTCGTCTTGTGTTTCTGTCACTGGTGTTGTTCTTCAGCGGTAAACATGTCGTAAAGCTTTTTCAATCGCCAGGAATTGTACTGATTGCTGGAGTGGGACCGCCACGTTAAGACACTTTTGCGACATTCAATAGCGCTGATCTACGGAACGTCACAACAAGTGCACAGTCGAGCAGGCAAAAGTTCAAGGACGCCCATTTGACACTTGATGTGAAAAAAAAAGAAAAGAGTTCGAGCGTTCACGGAAAAATGTCATCATGACATCGACTTCCAACGTCTACCTGGGACATCGTGGGGCAGGACACTAAACGGTGCACAGTACGTTACCTTGGCAGGGAGATATGTACGGGGTCCAAATTTGGTCACTTGGACAGTCATTGTGGACATCACGTGTGTTCACAGAACACCTATATTATGGTGTGTTCGACATTCGTTACCACGACTGAAGTTGTCATTCAAGTCCTCCGCGTGTTAGTCCAGCTACGCATGCAAATATCCATTACGTCAAAAAAGATCTATACAAGTGTTCTCTGGTGGCGCGTCGAATTGAACAATAGAGTTAACGTATATGTTCCCCTTGAGAGCATATACAGTAACTCTAAACATCAATAATGATAACAATAACAAAGAGGCACATCAGCTCAATCAGCAGAGGCACGGACACGAGTTACGGCACCTCGCAACTACTAACCGAGTGAAGTTTCGCTTTCGAATTCTATCCGGACAACGAGCGCCTCTTTTTTGGAATGATTAACGATTGACAACAGTGCATTAACTCTATGCTTCCGAAAGCGCCCTTGCAATTTTAAAACGTGTTTCACTTTTTAAGCAGCTATAAATGATACGAACAAGATGGATGGTTCCGAAACTTGAATTTCATATGTATAAAATAGTCGGAACTGTTCAAAGCATTAGCAAAACAACGTTGTTAATTGTTACTTCGATGGCCGCCAAAAGTCAGACAGCGCTACAATTGCTTCTAAAATAAAGCTCCTCTATTTTTAAAAGTAGCGCCATTCGTTGTTGTTTTCGCCACCGCGCTCTCCCGCGCGTTTCCTTGCACCATCTGCTGGCGCTCGAATCTTCTTCACTGCCCCATTGGCCAATTCGTGTCACGTGGAAGAAGACGAAGCGAGCCTCTAATTTTTTAAAAACTTTTTTTCTTTCCAACGTGCTGCGGCCGCCATATTCGGACCAGCAGTGCGACGATTGTAGGCGACGGTGCTGTGCTTCGGTACGCGTCAGCAGATTTATTCAGTGTCTTAGTGCCCCGTTTACGGGAACTGTATAATGCCGTGCTGCTGTGCGTTCGGTTGTCGCAACCGACAAGGCGAGGGCAAAAGGTTTTTTTGCTTGCCAACCGGAAAGAACGACATACAAAGGAGGAAAGATTGGATAGATAGAATCGGGCGAGCTCACTTCGACGAGGTTGCGAAAAATGCAAGGCTTTGTGAGGTAAGTCCCACGTTTCATTATCCTATCGTACACTAGCCTCTTTAAAAATGTGCTTGGGTATGATTCCATGCTGTTCGCGGTTATTTAGCACGCTTAAGTTGGCGTCTTTTATAGTAGGATAAAACTTTAAAAAACAGCAGTTGGCAACGAGGGTCAACCGACCGCACGCATCGGTGTTACTCCGCGAGCAAATCACAGAAGCAGCAAATAAAATCGCCGTCATGGGACCTTTTCAAAATGGCGCCGTGTTTATGCCTTCGGTGCTTGCGAAGCGTCTGCTGTGCTCGACGCCTTTCATCAGCATAAGGCATGGGGTGATCGAGAAGCATGAACAAAAATGTGTGGGATCTCAGCGTTTCCATCTGCAAAAAGGCCGCGGTACAATCAGTTTTGCTTGCGAGCCCGCTTTACGCGGGAAACTTCACTGAACCGAGTTGAAAAACTCGGGTGGCAGCGCTCGTGGCTCGCCGGGTGCTGTGTGATTCGGGAAAAGAAATGTTTGTAGAGGAAAAAGAAATAAAGCTAGAGCTTGGTGGCCCGGCTACTGCCCCGTTATAAAGGGACGCTCCTAATATCCATTCACCCATCATTCGTGTTTGCATTGCAAGCGTTTGATTTCAGCTCAGTAGAGATTATCCTTACCATGTTCCACTCTAATAAACGAATGAAGACATCAAAATTTATCCACCCGTCCATTATTGCTGCCAACACCGCTTTCTTTTGGTAACATGGAAAGTTCAAAGAAGGAACCATTTGAAAGCTTCGCGGAGGTACAGTGGTTGGCGGTGATAAGGGTGTGGGAGGGGCTTCACTGCAGACTTGAGTTGTATCAACGCCTCCTTGACTAGGCATTGGTTGTATTGTACCCGACCATAGAACCAGTGTTGCCACGGCTTCTGATTTATCAGTAGATCTACCGATTTTTGAAGTTTTCTGCTGATTCAGTGATAAAGCATCACAATCTACAGATTTTTTGGTCTCTTAGCTGAAACAGACGCAAAATCTGGTGATTTTTCGTCACGAGTTTATTTTAGTGTGGTACCACCTGATGAACGACAAAAAATAAAGGCGAGTTATTGGCTCATTAATGAAGTTTCCTGCGTTTCAAGCTTCTCAATCGTACGGCTGTCTTTCGCTACAGTAAATATTTCACTACAGTAAATATTGCAGCACGCTACTATGCACTTCGAGATAATTTGGAAAAACGCTGAGAAGGTGAAAGTGACAACTCTGTCGCACCCCTCAGTTTTTGCTGCCTCTACCAGTGGCACTCGGCCTGCGGCAAACTTCTTGTCTTTACTTGTCTTAACAGTAAATAGGCATACCACAGGAATCCCTGCCAGCTAGTGTTCTTTCGTAGAGAAATCTGAGGAACAATTTAGCCAGGTGCCCGATGACTTTAGCGTGCACCGGATCACTCTTTACAGGCCACTGATATGGACAATGGACTGCTTGCAGTGGGATCAACATAAACGCATTCGATGTGGCATTGTTGTGCAGCCCTTTTTACAATAATGTCACGAATGCCATTTTAGGAATGCCTGTTCGTACACAGTAAACTTTATTTGCTCAAGATATAAGGGCGTTATTTCTTTCTGGGGCATAACTTCGGCAGTCCTCCGCCGAAGGTGCGTGCATCTGCGCCTGACTTCGCGATGCTGTGCGCGGTTCTTGCTTAGAATGGTCTGTTCTGCGTCGACAGAGCTCAGATCTAGCACTGCCTGTGACTTAAGAGCAACTTTATTCAGGCCATGTGTTCAAGCCGACCAGAAGTTAGGACGTTCTTGTCGCTATTTCAAGGCTCAAAAATTCTTACTAATCCGATCGTTTAGCATAAATATACTCCCACATGTGTTCATTTAGTCTGTGGTGTTTAAAGTTTTTTATATCTCGAAGTGACTGCTATGAAGTAGGCTGTGGCAGATTGTAAATGTACGCCCTCTTGGAGAAAATTTACCACACTCCAAACGCACAGTACACGGATCTGCATATCGCCCAGTGGCGCACCAACGGGGGGGGGGTTTCGGGGGTTGTAACCCCCCCCCCCCCTTGGAGCTGACCTAACCCCACTCCCACTCTGTAACTGCTCCTGTGTCCTAGAAGAATGTGGAGCTAATGTCTGCAAAACGCCGAAAGAAATAATAAAAATAATCATCATTGACATCACTATTATTTGGCATTTTATTTACTTTTTTTCACACACGCAACAACTATGTAATCACTTGCCCGGCACTTCGTGAAAAATTGAACCCCTTCTGGCAGAAATTCTGGGTGCGCTACTGATATCGCCTCTATCCGACTTCTGCTAAAAGCATTCTTGGAATCGGAAGGATTAGCTGCGGCTACTCGCATGTTTCATGGCAACTGCCCTATATGTCTGAGCTCAATACTGTGGCATCGCAGACAACGTTAACAGAATTGCTGCAAGAATTCTGGCGCAGTTGGAATGTCACAAATATCTCGATATTTTGTCTAATTTAGTGCAAGGTACAGTACGCAATGCATTTCATATGTAAGTGGTAAACAAATTAGAAAAATGTTTCATTAAGGTCGACTAAGGCAGTATATCTGCGCATCAAGGTAAACCCACTGGGTTAATCAAGGGTTGGCAAAGTAGATTCATGGTGTACTAGGAAAGATCAATGCACTTAATGGTTTGTGTACATCGAAGTTAATTGCGCATCGTTAATTTTTTATTCTTTATTCATCATTAGTACAGAAGGAGGTCCCGGAGTTACAAAACTGTCAGGGGGACCTCCTATTAGTCATTTGTCAATATCAATAAATTGCATAAAATGGCAGAAAGCAGTTAATGAGTAGAAGAAAAAAAAAAGATGTGAGAAAATAATAAAGCAGGGCATATAGGAAAAAAGAACAATAATGGAAAGAACCAACAAAAGGAGTGTTTACAAGAAACGTAATTTACGAACAGTACAGAACTCATTATAAGCGATAAAAATTGCAATCGACGTAGCTTATATAAACATAAGGGTTTATCAAAGAACACGGTGTACAATTGATATATAAATAAATGAAACATGCTTGCAACTGATTTTAACGACATGAAATCTTAAATTTCTAGAGACAAGAAACTAAAAAATTGGAGAAAAAAGTTCAACACAATTCTGTGATACATATTATAGAAGTGGTATTATAACGTAACGAATGAAATGGTTTACGTTTAGGTATATAATCACAATGAATCGATAGCGAGCTATGTTGTTAGTAGGTGTGCTTTTTGAATATTATTGTTGTGCGGCATGTTTTAATATCTAATGGCAATGTATTCCAGTATTGAATAGCAGTGAAAAAAGCTGTGAATTTCCCATAATTAGTGTTTATTCGGGGAAGTAAAATGTTGCTGTTATATGAAAATCTAGTGTTGTTACTATTAGTTAGAGTAGATGCATGAAATGTGTCGATAGCGATTTCATAGTTAAGTGTGCGATATATTAGTAAAACCAGTTTGAGCTGTAAGGAAATAAGATCTAGTGTTGTTACTATTAGAGTAGATGCATGAAATGTGTCGATAGCGATTTCATAGTTAAGTGTGCGATATATTAGTAAAACCAGTTTGAGCTGTAAGGAATAAGTTTGAGGGTAAGGAAATAAGAATCATGGCGGAGTAAACTGGATTGAGGCAGTCTGTGGTACATTAAGGCAGGTTTTATGTATATAGAGATGGTTAAGGGTATACAGATTCTAGGTGCATCACGTAGTTCGTGTGTATGTCCATGTCAATTAGGGGCAATTAGTACCGGACAAGTTAGAATCATGACTAATGAAGCTGGATATTAAATCAATTTATGCTGGAGGTAGTGCATGTTACATGCACCTCATGCATCACGTCACACGCCACTGTGCGTTGTCTTGCATCTTGCAGCAAACGCGGAAATGTGCGTTGCCTTGCACCCTGTGAAAAGTGTTTCGTTGGTGCCGATTGTGAACTGTGGATGGAGTCGCCCAGGAAGTTGTGCACACAACAGTTACATAAGCCTTTCTTTTTCGGTGTTATGTTGTCTTTCTTCTTAGGATCATTTCAGCGAAGACCAGTTTGAACCACTAATCCTTCAAAACAGCGGAATTAAAAAGTTGAAGAAGAATGCAGTACCAAATATCTTCGTGCACTGGAAACAGCCGGTAACCGTGCAATTTGAAGATGTGCATAGTAGTTGATGTACTTAGGAAAATAAAATTCATCTTTTTGTTTGTTTGTTAGAGTGATGTTAGAATGCATTTACCATGTGTTCCTTTTTCTCCTGCTTTGCCCGCTTTTTTACCTCACCAAAGGTCTGATGTGTTCTATTACTGTCCGACTGTTATGTTGCATTTGTGTGTGCGAACCCTTGCATAAGGCTAGGTGATGTCATATGTGCTGGTATCAGTTCATTTCTCTGCGCACTGCTGTATGCAGGGGCCTATATTGCATGTAGCTGTTAACAAAAAAAATTGTTTTTCTTCCTGCATTTCCTTCTTTTTTTAGTGGTGTTAGCTAAAATAATTCCCGTGTCTGCTGTCTGTTGGCTCTGCCCTCCACGCCCAATGAGGCTTTGGCAGGCCAGGGGCGATATAACGGTTCCCGAAGTGGACCGGTTCACTTGGCCTCGCCCTATTGGTCGCGGTCGCTCTTCTGCTGACGCAACCGCAGTTTCACCCAATCACGCGCGGGCAGGTGGACCAGTCCACTTTTGGAACCCTTATAAGATACTATTATTATTATTAGTGCTTGTGCAAGCCTTGCAGCTAGTGAACTGTGTGTATTTCTGCTGCATTCTTCTCATGTTTGCCAGATTCCAGATAAGCAACTTTGATGACAAGCACCAAGCCATTCCTACAATCCTACATACCGTGTACGTACATTAACTGTTGGAACTTCCTTTGTGAATTATCAATTGTAGATCATCGCACCTATTCGTGACTTTATGAACTATTGTTTTTTTTTTGTTACTTGTTCTTGTATGTCAATTCTTATTTGACAGTACTGTGTAATTAGAAATATTAGATTGTGTTTGGTGCTTTATGTGCATTTACAATTTTAAAAATTCTGCATTCGCCCCGCCACGGTGGTCTAGTGGCTAAGGTACTCGGCTGCTGATCCGAGGGTCGCGGGATCGAATCCCGGCCGCGGCGGCTGCATTTCGATGGAGGCGAAATGTTGAGGCCCGTGTGCTGTGCGATGTCAGTGCACGTTAAAGAACCCCAGGTGGTCATGCATTCAACCTCTTTGTACTATTAATTGCATTAGAAATATTGTGCTTTCTTTTTACCTTGTTTTCTTGTTCCTGCGATAAATTCCTTCTGTATTGTCTGTTGACCATTAGGTTATTGTAAGCAAGTAAATCCATTTGAGTACTGCTTGCTCATCAAACCACTTGTCTGTCTCCAATGGTTCCAACATAAACATTCATGGTATGGGAACACCGCCTTTTGTTGAATATTGCAACGTGGAACAAAACAAACCCATGCAGTTTATACGCAAATGTAAAATTACAACTGCAACAAAAGCGTTGCTAGTGCTAATGGGCAGAGGTGATGTGGGGATAACTTTCCAGAACCTCTGTCTAGTTTTATCACGATCGTGCTATCAGGTGCGACGCTCTTCCACGCTGCATAAAAAAAAAGAAAAAGAGGGCGAGGGGGGCGAAACCGCTGCATGTACTGCGGGAACTACCTGTACGTTTTCCACGTGATAAATACGGCGTTCGTATGAAAATGTTAGCGCTCGTGCATCATCCACATGCGTCCCTTAGCGCGTAAAAGAAGCGACTTACTGTCTAGGAATTTTCACCGGACATAGCTAACATATTTCACGTGCCAACCGAGCAAGAGTATTCTGCATAACTGAACAGACGAAACCACATTCACGTCATAAAACCTGAAACTCGTAATTGCACGCTTGTTCACACGACGTGCATGTGTCGTGTTTGAGCAACACAAGCTTTGAACGAGCGGTCGGCTTACGGCATGAATAGTCGTACTTTTTTCTACTTCTTTTTTCTTGCGCGATTTTCAACACGACATTATTATGGCCATTCCCTGACTGACTAAGCAAAATCCGGGTCCCAGAACTGCTCCGCATCGCTCAAACGAAGTTTCCCGCGTAGCTTCTCCGGTAACGTGTCAGCAGTCGTCCGCTGTGGCAGGTCTGACATAGGCGGCGCCACGATCGAGAGCGTGCCGAGTGGGAAAGGGGACGGGGGAAGTGGTTGGCGCTACTTTCCTGGGAGGGGCTTTATTCTAAAATAAGGTCCCTAGATGAAGACTTTTTATTTAGGGATCTTATTCTACTGTATACTGCACCATTGCAATCACTGTACTAACTGTACCAATGGTGTACGGAAATGTCCGACCACCCCGCCCCTTTGCTCATACATTGAATTTAGGTCCACTGACTGAGTGTACGTTCGTGCCCGAACACCGAAGGCAACAAGTAGTGTAGGTAAAAAAAAAAGACAAATAAAAAGTCCCTATTGGCTTTCCCGGCTGACATCATGAGCGTCGAAAGGCCAGCCCTGTACTTTGGGAAGGTACAGAGCGAGTGCTCAAGCACAAGCTAGCACTCATGTCTGTTTTCTGTGCCCGGATCTCCTTTACCAGCTGATGATGCATGCATGTCAGGTGAGAGATGCGATACATATAGTTGCACAACCAGAAACGCTCATCGCATTTTTATCTTGTTTAGGATATTCCCTAGGTTTACGATAGTGTGACGTCATAATCATGTGTATTTAACTAGAAAAGCATTGTGGGTAATTAATAAGTCGAGCTTCTCTCCATCTTAAATGTCCACACCGAAAAACTTGTGGTGAGAAGCCTGGTATATACTCACACACACACACATGTATATATATATATATATATATATATATATATATATATATATATATAACTTTTGATAAAGGGCTGTTGATTGATTGATTTGTGGGGTTTAACGTCCCAAAACCAGTTCTGATTATGAGAGACGCCGTAGTGGAGGTCTCCGGAAATTTTGACCACCTGGGGTTCTTTAACGTGCACTGACATCGCACAGCACACGGGCCTCAACATTTCGCCTCCATCGAAATGCAGCCGCCGCGGCCGGGATTCGATCCCGCGACCCTCGGATCAGCAGCCGAGTACCGTAGCCACTAGACCACCGTGGCGGGGCGATAAAGGGCTGTAAGTATTGGAGGACCAGACGCTGGCCAGCATGTGCATGATAATGAATTTAACATTACACAATTTACATAGTGCAGGAAATGCTTTCAAAGCTTCCACCAACAGGAGAGTGCTAAACTCAAAGGTGACGGCGCAGACAAGCAAGTGACATTAGCGTCATGTGCGCCAATAGCGTAGCCAGAAATATTTTTCAGTAGGGTGTCGTACAATGCAGCATGTAAGTGCCATGGTTCGGGAAAAGCGAAAGGTAGGAGGAGAGGGCAGTTATACAGCACTCACTAAACTTAGGAGATTTTTCTCGCACTGAAACAACCCCCTGGCTACGCCCCTAATGTGGACTACTCAGTGATGAACACAATCTAATGTGTGTGTTGTCTGTACCGTGTTGCATGTACAGCCGCCCATTTTTTTAACCTGAACACGCGAGCGTCGACCGCCGAGCTGTTCAGCGCCACAGAGCGGAGCGCGGCGTTGAAATGAACGAGAATACGCGCATGCGCGCTTTGAGCAGTTCTCGGCAGCTGTCGTCTGCTAGGCTTTTCCGGGAACCAGACACCACGCCCGCATTTTCTGAGCACCGGTATTAGGGTGGCTAGAATGGGGAGGTGTGAGCAACGGCGGCGCAAACGTGACCCCAAAGCGCACCGATGCCGCAAGGGGCGCTGTAGGCATGAGCGCGGGGAACGGAGCAGACGACGCACTGCGACGCGCTCCTCGCACACTAAAAGCTACTTCCAGTTTAGAACCGTAAATGTGTGTGTGTGTGTGTGTGTGTGTGTGTGTGTGTGTGTGTGTGTGTGTGTGTGTGTGTGTGGTCATTTTTTCGTTAGCGAGTGTACCAACGTAGTCTGACCGCACAGTTTTGTTCTTCGGTGATGTCCATTAAAGCACTTGCACTCAACAGAATCAGTGGTGCACATACTAGGGAAAACTGCATATATGCCATTTATTTGATGAAGCCTCTCACTAAGACTTTTCACAGCGTAGCACTTCTCAAAGCAGCTTAAGTGTAGCTTTCTTGGGAAAACATTCAGCTGAAAAATGTTGTACACATGTGTCATTTGTTAAGTCGGTCCACTTAATGATGCTCTCGTCTTTGATCATGTCCCCATAGTGTTCTCGTAGTTATTTACTAAAAGGAGGCTTTTTTTTAGGGTGCCGGTTCCAATGTTAAATTTTGTCGTAAATCTCCCACTCACTCTTCCCAGAGCGGTAAATATACTCCTGGCGGTGTTTTCTATATTTGGGTGTTTATATTTATTATTCACTTTTCTACTTTTCATGCGGTACCTGTTATACCTCTTGCGGCTCAGGAACGGCACTTACTTGTCCTGTATAAGAGTACGCCATCTTGCTTTCTAATTAAGTACTGATTTTATATCGTGCGGAAAAGGCGCATGCATCAAATGCCACATTAGCCACTTCAGCAGTTCTTGACAGTGGGCACACAGCCGTACCTTTTGTAACGACGAGGCATGTCATTTCGTACTGATACAAGCAGTTTACTATGACTGCAAACAGTGAAACAATAAATATGGTTTTGACGTCGTTCATTCACAAATGGGGAAAAAAAGGAAAACTGTCGGGAACATTGGTCTATAATACGCAAGGTTTCAGTATTCGCTCGGTCGACAACGCCCGAGATGGCCACATATAAACGAACTTCGAGACCTTTGCGCGCATATTTTCTACAAATAATATATCTCGCTCTCACTGTCCTTATCTTTTAATACCTATTGCCCTCTCGCTCCATCTTCTGTCAGCTATGACATCAGTTACTGCTGTCTCCAGTATATATTTCCTCGAATGAGCAACCGCTGCAACAAATTGCCAAGTTCTCCTGCAACACCTTGTCAGCCTTTGGCAAACGCATGATTGATTGATTGATTGATTTCTGGCGTTTTACGTCCCGAAACCACGCTATAATTATGAGAGACGTCGAAGTAGAGGGCCATTTCAAGCACCTGGGGTTTTTTAATCTGCACTGACATCGCATAGTATACGGGCCTCAACATTTCACCTCCATCGAAATGCAGCCGCCGCAGCCGGGATTCGATCCCGCGACCCTCGGATCAAACGCTTCTTTGCAGGCAGGGGCACGGAAGAGAGAAGCTTTTTCCGGTGTTTTTCTGTGTCGCAACCAGGCAAGGAGCACCAACGTTCAGTTTTCTTTTTCGCTCTCGACTACATCTCGCCGTCAAACAGTCCAAAACTGGCGACGAGACCGACCAGCTCACATCGGCGGTAGCGTAGGCGAGGCCGGTGCTACCGGCGCAGCCGCAGCTACCCCGCAGACTTTACCCCGCTGGAACCGGCAGCGCCACATTCCCCCTGGTGGCATCGGTGCGAGGAGGGGTCACGCGCGGCCGTAGGCAAGCGCCGCCGGTACTCACACCTCCCCATTCTAGCCACCCTACCGGTATCGTCATTCTTCTTTTTTTTTTTTTTTTTTTTTGCATTCTGAACGCTGCTGTTCAGTTGTAATGGAGAGGTCAAGTGGTCGTGCTTCCGATGGAAGAAATATAATTACACCCCCTAACTACGCTGGCGCATCCGCATCAGCACTTTTACACCGGAGTGGTTAAGCTTTTAGTTATGTCATGCGGAGTCGAAGAGATTCATCAGCGGCCGGCGCGCGCTCTGGTTCTCTTCGTCTTCTTCTTCGTAGTTTTAGTTCATGCTTATTCAAGCCAATTAAGCCTACCCGTTCTAATTAAGCAGTTGATGTCATACACACGCTCGCTAAAATCACGGTAATGATGTCATGGCTAATTAGATCATTGCTAATTATGATTAAGTGAATTACGAACTTACTGTTAAATTCTTGCTAATTAGCCACATGCTAGTTAGAACCATCCTAATTAGGGCCTGAATCTCGGGGACCTTGCTATTTCTGAACTTTTCAATTAAGATCATTGTAGTTCAAATTATGCTAATTTGGGAACGTGTTAATTAAAAGCTTACTAATAGGCTAGGTGAGCGACACGCTCCGTGGTTAATTCCATCTTGCAACACTAGTGCACGCTGCTTACATTGTTTTCATCGGTTATCGCTTTTTGCTGTCTCTTCGAAATACCGCTGGAAAAAGAATGGAAAGTGCAACAAGATACGACCTTCCTTTGCTTTGTTTGCTGAAAGGCGTGAGGTGATAAGCGAGATATTCCGATCAGACGTCATTGGTATATCGCACTTCGCGGTTATAACGCCCTTTACCTGCCTTCTCGAGAATGCGCTTTCCGTAGTTTTAGTGATGCCAGCTCGGGTCCCTGAGGAAAAGAGTAGACAATACGGATGTCGTTGAAGGCCACATCCCAAAAAAATATCGGGCGTGGTGTCCGGTTCCCGGAAAAGCCTAGCAGACGACAGCTGCCCAGGACTGCTCAAAGCACGCATGCGCGTATTCTCGTTCATTTCAACGCCGCGCTCCGCTCTGTGGCGCTGATCATCTCGGCGGTCGACGCTCGCGTGTTCAGGTTAAAAAATTGGGCGGCTGTACATTCATATGGGTACACTTTGTCGCACATCATCGTTATCGCCATAAACATTTACATCACAACCCACTGCCTTTGATGCGAGAATTTGTTGACGGCTGTCGTTGCACAATAAGTTTCAAGAGGTGCACTTCATTTCTGGATTTTAAAAATTCAAATAAGTTAATTTTAAGCAATCTGTCCTCTGTCACAACTCCTTGCAGTGTTTCTTGCAAGCATGTGAAGCCTATGCCAAAGTCAATTTATTATTTGATTTTAGTGTCTGTGCTTGTTGAAGCAAGGGTGCGTCAATTTCGGCCACGGCACTGGTCACCACATAGAAATTTGCTAACACACATGCTTTGCTAGCACACATGCACAATGAGAAACAATAAACACAACGTTAAAAAACACGAAGCTACACATGTGACCAAATCTGCCATGATCAATCACAATCGCTTCTTTTTCCATAGTAGCCTGAAATATACACAATTTTAACAGCTCAGTGTAAGCAAATAAACACAGAAAATGCTTTCTATATTATGACCACTGCAAGCAGAAACAGCGTACAAAGTATTTTAACATTTATTCCACATGTGTATACGTGGCTCTGAACAATTCAGAAAAAAGGAAAAGAACATGAATGTCCGAGTCTGTTGAGAATGCCAAAGTTATATGGTAGTGCTGGCTCCCCAATCACAATTGAGCTCACAATTGAGCCATTCTGTTTGACTAAGGGAAGTAAATAACTGTCTTTAATAAGAACCTATGACAACACACTCAGAGCTAAGGAAAATGAATGTGTACTTCCACACAATCCGGTTATGCCAAATGACAAGCTATAATTTCAATTTTTTCAATTCTTTATTCATCATTAGTACAGAAGGAGGTCCCGGAGTTACAAAACTGTCAGGGGGACCTCCTATTAGTCATTTGTCAATATCAATAAATTGCATAAAATGCCAGAAAGCAGTTAATGAGTAGAAGAAAAAAAGGAAAAAAAAGATGCGAGAAAATAATAAAGCAGGGCATATAGGAAAAAAGAACAATAATGGAAAGAACCAACAAAAGGTAAGCGTTTACAAGAAACGTAATTTACGAACAAACAGTACAGAACTCATTATAAACGATAAAAATTACAACCAACGTAACTTATATAAACATAAGGGTTTATCAAAGAACACTGTGTACAATTGATATATAAATAAATGAAACATACAATATTCCGCACAAACCGATGCGACGCTGGATTTTAACGACATGAAATCTTAAAATTTCTAGAAACAAGAAACTAAAAAATTGGAGAAAAAAGTTCAACACAATTCTGTGATACATATTATAGAAGTGGTATTATAACGAAACGAATGAAATGGTTTATGTTTAGGTATAAATCGTCCTGCAGTGGACATAAGATGGGCTGATGATGATATAATCACAATGAATCGATAGCGAGCAATGTTAGTAGGTGTGTCTTCATGTGTTTTTTGAATATTATTGTTGTGCAACATGCTTTAAAATCTAATGGCAATGTATTCCAGTATTGAATGGCAGTGAATAAAGCTGTGAATTTCCCATAATTAGTGTTTATTCGGGGAAGTAAAATGTTGCTTAGATGAAAATCTAGTGTTGTTACTATTAGAGTAGATGCATGAAATTTGTCGATAGCAATGTGTCGATAGCAGAACGCTATGTTGCATTTCTGTGGCTGCGTGAGGGCCGAATGCTTGCTGGTATATACCGTATTTACTCGCATTACGGACGCACTTGCATAATAAACAAGCTCCCAACTTTAGTAGTCAAATGCTGGGATTTTCTTTTTCCTCCCACGTAATAAATGCATCCCCCAACGTTAAACTACTGCAGTCCCGCGATCACCTGCGCTGTGGATTCCATACTTCACTCGATCCGCGGTGTTCGCGAGCCATTCTGCGTGGCGATTCATAACTCCCGCGTCCCGATAAAACTGCCGCGCGTTGCCGGGCATAGCCGCATGCAAGCAGCGATAACATTTATTTGCAATGCCGCATTCATCCGTGTCATCGCGGTACCGTCACGCTCGCTGCGGCGGGCTGACATGCGTGCTGTGCAGTTCAGCGCAGCTAAGCCTAAGCATGCTCGGGGCGTGGTCTCCAAAATTACCACGACGCAATTTCAGAAGTCATGCTTAACGCGTTCGCCTGAGAGGATCAGCATAGTTAGGAGGGGGAAACGAGATGATGAGCCATTTTGCATGCGGTTATGAGAAACATATATCCTCCCCTTACGGCCACCCTCGAACGCTAACGAACACTGATGTGGCTGAGCGGGCATAAGCATAGTGAGCGTCATAGCATCGTTACAGGCACAATCCGCGGCGACTTAGAAACTACAGAAACTGCACGGTGGCGGCAGAGACCGTGGCGCGCCTCTCGATCATTTTTTTCGCTGTTAACCGTTCGACAGCGTCGCCATTTTTCCGGTTTCGTGCCACTGTGGGCAATTCATGCATTAAACCTTAGCGAAAGGCCATCGCAATGGAACAAAACGCAGCAACCATAAAGACTCCCGCAGCGGGTGCGGAGTCGCATGGTACCGATGCCATAGAACATTACTGTTTCTTTTTGAAAATAAACTTTCATCGCACGCGCGGCGTAGGTATAACCGCAGATCGCAATACTGTATTTTTGCGCATTAAAATGTTTTGTGCTGAGAAAGAGACCCAGCGAATTTTATTGAGATGTACTGACCCAGTAATAAAAATGCCCCAGCCGGTCTTTAACCAACAAATTGTGCTCTCCCATAAAAGAAAATCTGCGCACTATTGAACTTCAGGGCTTCTCTTTTGCATGACGATTACGCATGTGGCGATTGAAGGTGGATTTTTGTGTAAAGGATGCATTGCAGTGGACACAGAAAAAGGGACGCTCTCCTGTGTGGGTGTGCATGTGGTTCTTGAGGTTGGATTTATGTGAAAAAGCTGCATTGCAGTGGACACACGAAAATGGACGCTCTCCTGTGTGGGTGCGCATGTGGCGATTGAAGGTGGATTTTTGTGCAAAGGATGCATTGCAGTGGACACAGAAAAAGGGGCGCTCTCCTGTGTGGGTGTGCATGTGGTTCTTGAGGTTGGATTTCTGTGAAAAAGCTGCATTGCAGTGGACACACGAAAATGGACGCTCTCCTGTGTGGGTGCGCATGTGGTCAATGAGGGTGGCTTTCTTTGAAAATGATGCACTGCAGTGGACACAGGAAAAGGGACGCTCCCCTGTGTGGGTGCGTATGTGGTGCTTGAGGACGCTACTCCAACAGAATGCAGCCGGACAGAGGTGGCACTGAAAGGGGCGCTTGCCAGTGTGTTTACGAAGGTGCTTATTCATGTCACACTTTTGCTTGGCCACATAAGTGCACTGTCGACAGGAATGCAGTTCGCCTTGTACCGACACGAGTGAATGGTACTCCTCCAGGGAGGCCAAGGGTGAGGAGCCTGCAACAGCCAGGGGAAGCACAGGAAGTAATGCAAACCATCTGCCACAAGCTTTTTGGAACTAGACTGCAAGCATTAGGCATGTTTGATACAATAGTTACAATACAAGTCAGGTGCCATTTTTACAAGCACTGCTGCAAAAAGAGATGCTGCAACAAGTCTCCCCTATGTTCATGCGAAGCAGTGTCTTGGAAGATTGCACAGGTGTGTGGTAGCAAGTCTGGCTTTACCTTGCAAAAAGTTTTTATCAGTTAAGCTCGTTAAAGGTGATGTCCAAAGAGTTTATAATCTCTCCAAGCAGTTTCTCAGGACCAAAATAAAGTTCTGTGCCTGCCTGCCTGCTCTCCAAGCATACATACATACTTGCCACTAGCCTGTTTATTTCCCACAAGGATATCATTTCAACTGCTCGCATCCAGCTGCTGCCATATATGAGTGATGCAATCATGCCTGTACATTTTCTTGAATGTTGTGCATATGCTTCCAAGCATGTGAATCATACTTTTAACTAGTAATGCACTTTTCATTATTAATATGTTTCTTAGTCTTATTTATTTCATTTGTCAATAAGCAATGCACTAATAATCCTGGAAAGTATCTTGATGGCACTTTCTGGTCACCCTAAAAAATTGGATACATTTTTGTTCATAAGGCACTGTGAAGATCTGGGCTATGTAATAAAACAGACCGACCCTGAGCTTACCAGTAAGCATACCAGATAAAAAATGAATGAACGAAATGGCTGTTTGTTGTTGGGAATACATAGTGATATGCCTATATGATTTAATGTCTCAAATATTTTCATCTTACACTGCTCATTGAGTTAAACTTAACAAAGCACTGCATACACTGTAGGAATCAAAAAGTTTTCATATCATAAGCTCACCAAGTACTGAAACTGATGTTAAACATAAGAAATACTATGACTCGAATGTATGAAAGAAATAAGGAAAGAATTGATGAATTGATGAAACTAAGAATGGTTCCATGTTTGACGGTGGAAGTGTCATAGCGAGCATCTGGGAAACCATTCTTCATTTTGTTGGCAGCCCTGTAAGAAAACAAACAATGTTTGCTTGGTCAAGTTCGGTGTAGATATTGTATAGATTTAAGAGTATAACACACAAGGACTGCAGAGTAAAATTCTTAACAAGTGATAAAATATTTGTTACAGACTTATTTCAAAGCCATATAACTGACAACCTGCAGTGCAAAAGCAAGGAACACCTACCACATAGTGTTGGCAATTTGTCTACAAAAGAGCTACACTCGAACAATTGAACACACTTGCACAACCAAAAACACCATGATGAACTGTGGTCTGAGAACATGCTTTGTAAAGAGAGGCACAATTCTGTTACTATGACGACTGAAACAATGAGATCCATTGATTTGTACAAAATTTTATTATATTAACCTGGCAAAAAAGGAAATCCTCAATCTCACTCCTGCCAATATAAGTAATCACACAAAGGCAATGTCACGATCGATTCATAACAAAACAATGCGACATAATAGGGCAAACAAGCCAATAATTTAAGGAAGAAACAGGTGCAATGGATTTCTTGTAATATGCAAAGCATGCAACTTCCTGGATGCTCCATTGGAGGCATGGACGCACCTGCAACAACACAGACACCAGTGTCAAAGCCAGCACGAATACTCTCACAACACAAACACTTACTTTTACCTTTAGCCGAAACCAAACTGGCATGCAACTGATTGCACTTGCAATCGATTACACTTGAGCAGATTTCAATTAAATGTTCAATTTAGCAGTTTCAATTAAGCAAATGTTCAATTAAATGAGGCACTAATTGACAAGTGCAGTGAGTTATGCTTTGTAGAAAATGCCTGTACATGGTTATAGCTATTTCCCGTTATGTGGTCTAGTCTGCGGTACACAGACTTGATCACATTTGACTAAGTCTGTACACAGCTGACAGTTACTGCCGATGTTGTCGTCTTGTGTTTCTTTCCTCTGTCCCTGGTGTTGTTTAGTGGTAAACATGCCATAAAATTTCTTCAATTACGAGGAATTGCATTCACACATGTGAATGAAGAAGCTAAACTTAATGAAATGATGTAGTAATCATGAAATCGCAGTTGAGCTTTTTCAACTTGGCACTGCTCTCCTTTCCTTCTTTCTTTCATTTTTCAAGGTTGCACATTCTTGTACTATGGCAGTGCTCAACAAAGTTCTATGACACTGCCAGAAGGCCCATGTGGCGGCAGAGGGGCTCGGTCTCTCTGTCCCGACGTGGGAGCGGCCCGCATCAGTCCCAGACTGATCCCTGAGGACCCAATAAAGTTTTTCATACCATAGTGACTGTCTAGGCTCACTAAATTAAACAAACAGGGCCAACTTGCAGCCAACTGCATGTTCTTCAAGGCAGTTGTGGAACGTGGTTTCAGGTGATTTCAACACCACTTTCCCTGATTTAATGTTTTACATTGTGCACACAGCCTGCTTCGTCCAGCAGCTGACATGTGCCAGCACATTCACCCAGCAAAAAGAAGGGCAACGGCATGATGCACTGGTGTTCCGCCTGTCTCCATTCCCATCTTACCGCAACACGGGTTCGTATTTCATGGAGAGCTAAAAAAAAAAAAAAAGAAAGAAATCTGCTGTTATATATTCTGTGGCAGCACGCTCGACAGGCGCAACAGCAGTGTTCGTTTCCAAACCGAAACCAGCCGTCGGAGAATGTGTTTTGTTGTGAAGGCAACTAATTTCTCGATCACTTTGGGACAATATCATCGTATGGCGAGACATCAAAGATCTCACTGCAAAAACACCGCACCTCCCACAACTACGTACGATCATGCTATTTAGCGCTTCACTGAATTTAAGGTGGTGGTCTCACTGTCGCCATCTTGAAACTGTTTAAAATTTTGCCATCAGGCCATGCCACTCAGGGCAGCAGAGAAAAAATAATTTGGAAGGAGGCAGGTATCGGCGCGACCATGAGTGAGGAGGGGACGCGCACCTGTATGTTCAAGCTAGATCGGGACAGCATGATGAACAGGACATGAAAATGGAGGAGTGGGGTGAACTACAGTGGTGTCGGTCTTCTGCTCGTTTCTTGTTCTACTTTGTGCCCCCAGTGAGCAAGAAATTACTGTTGTAAGTAAGCCCCAGGATTGGAACAGTATGTGTGGCAGTGGGTACTTCTAGCCGCTTGCGGCTTATTAAAGCACGTGCTCTTCTCTATCCCAGCCGTGCAAACGCACAGTGCTCCTTCTTTGAGGTGTCTGACCCCGTCTTTGCTAACTAATTTCTCTACTTTGCTTTGTTTCCTATTCGGTTCTTGAAGTGCGTGATTTTTCGCTTAGTTCCGAGGGTCGATGCCGCAATGGCTTTAACGCAAGTAACCTCTTACTACTACTACTACTAGTCTCCTCTCCTCGTTCCCTATCTGTTACCCGCCTGGGCACGAGTGCTGAGCTAAGCTCCCCTTCAGGCCTGCAAAAGCGATGCCCCCACCCCTTTATAATAATAATAATTTATATATATATATATATATATATATATATATATATATATAATTAGGTGATTATATATATATCACCTACAACCACTTCTCTATCAGTTGTATCAGAATGACTCTGGTAGTATCTGGAGGAAGAGTGTGAGCACTGTCGAGCGTGTCGTGCGAGCGAGTGACACAGCCACCAAGCCCACCAGCGAGCAAGTGTCCCCGTAGGGCTTATTGGCAACCTAATGTAGCCGTGGATTCTGTGCTGCCGTCCAGCGGTACTGCCGTACACTGATGATGACGATGATGATGTGGTGCCATTTCCTTTGTAATGGGTCGCCACGTATAGCGGCTTGGCAATAAAGAAAAAAAAAAGGAAAAGAAAAAAAGGACGAGGAAAAAAGGAAAAAAAAAAACAAGAGTCAAGGCACCGAGCACACCTTGGAGGGATGGGGTGGTCTATTACATGCGTGCTGTGCTGCCATCTGGTGGTACAGCCATACACTACAAGCATAACACTTGACCGCGTGAACAAGAATGGTTGTTTTTTTCTAAAAGGGTACAGTAAGTATATGAATTATAAAGTTCCCAGGCACGTGCAATTATTGCCATGTTCTTCTTTGCGTGCATGTGACCCCCTACAATATAGCACAGACGCATGCACACACACTCTCTCTCTCGATATCAGTAAGCGGTCCTTGTCCGTGCCATAATAGCACAGCGGGTGTCTTCTATGCCGCATGGCCACAACATATTCTTTGTTCACTGTGGGTGGATAAAATAACTGCGATAGGCATTCATGTTGTCCATAAGCTCATACATGCAATTTTGCCTGCTGTCTACAAGCTCTTCATATTCCAGCCCTGGAAGAAAACAGTAAAGTATCATACAGTACTTGTAAAAACCTGTTTTTCAAAGTATATGCATTTACCGCTTTCTATTTCATTTGCTGTCTTCACTAAGCACGTTTTTTTCTTCTTACTTATCTGGGATTCTTCTTATAGTCACAATTATATTTCATTCCTGGGTACCATAGGTTGGCATATAAAAATTACTAAGCTAGATTGTGCAAGCAAATTACTCTCCAGCATGCACATCCCTAGAAAAGAAATTAAAAATCAGCCTGGTTACATTCAATCATGCAAAAGTGAAAGTGCAACAAAGCTGGACATGCACTTCAGGATTATGACGAACCATTTGGAGGACTTCTCTATATAATGCGTGGGGTTTTGTGAAAACTGCCACCAGTTCAAGCCAGAGGAATATTCTAGCACAGTCCAGACGAGAGTGACGTATTCAGTTCCAACATAAAGTGCCACGACATTTCCTGCTTTCCTGTGCGTCACATGGTACGACAGAAGGATGTCACACCTTCTGTCATATTTACCGAACATGTAGACAGCAAAGCAGCCACATGCCGGATGAAATAAAACTTATTTCCACATTCTCCACGGCGTTTGCTAACCTGGCCCGAGGATTGGAGCACTCTGAAGCATAACCATCATTGTCATCATTATTATTATTGTGATCGTCGCTGAGGAGCTTTCTGTGCTTCAGTATTTGTTTTACTGCATTCGGGATTAGACCCAATCCCTTCTCTGTGCGAGGAGTATACAGACAGCAATCAGTGCCAATCAAGTATATACATACCAACAGCCACACTACAAAAATGGGCGAGAAATTATATTTGATGTGAAAGGTTTCGGGCACGTCATTGGTTATTTTACGGTGAGGGGCAGGCTGCAGAGGATAGCATACAAGTAGGCTCACAACTTAGGATGAATGCCCACTGCGTGAAGTGGTTATAAATGTTGTAGTTTACTGCAGAGTAAGAAGAGACAAATATGTGCCCGTTCTTGTCAGCACTCTATGCCCATTTCTAGGTCAAGCTGTGACACAAAATAGCGTGAAAAGTGCATGTATGTGCCTCGGCATGTGAGGTAAACGATTCTGTCCAAATTGAAAAAAAAGAAAAAAAATCATGAGCCACTTCCCTCTGCGAAGGTGTGTGGTCAGAGAAGCTGTTTAGCACCTGCTGAGGTGACGCAGAATTTCGATGAAGGTACGAACACACTTTATTGTCTTCAGTGACAGCAGCAGTCATGACTACCAAAGGCCAAAACACACACACACACACGCATTCTCGTTCAGTGGCATTACTTCTCTTGGCCGGCGCGTTGCATGCACTTGAGCGGTGCGATGCACGCATCCTTCCTGTTATGATGACAGAAGTAAAATTCAAGATGGAAAACGGTAGCTTCTCTTTCTGCTGAACCGCAGCGCAAGCGACCGAGGTTTTGGCACGTAAAATCTCAGCACTTATATGTCAGGGGGCAAGTCACTTCTGAAACAAATGACCTCGGACAACGCCAGCATTAGTGCATATCTCAGGCAGTACAAGAGATAGCGTGTTCAGCGTCGTTACACTAAAGAGCAGGAGCTTTGAAGAATGCTTCACTGTGCACAAATGTATCAATGTCCTAGCTATACATCTGGGGCAGCACCTTGTGTGCATATGTTTATTGTTTCTTCATTACAGAAGTTTGCAGCTATAGCCCAAGCGTAACAAAGCAGAACAAGTTGCGCTTGACAATAAATCAAGTATAACAATGTTCAGCAAAACATTGAAGAGCTGCCCTGTATACCTCAGGAGGAGGAACTCACAATCTAATAAGCGTGCGACGTGCTGGTAGAGGTGCTGCTGTTGCAGGTGGCATGAATGGCGAGACGAACATCTTCACTGGTCAAGGGCACATGTGTAGACAGGCAACGGTGGGTGTGCACACTTGCTCCAAGATCGTCGACTATTTTGTTGCCAGGCACACTACGCTAGGGGAAGCCACGGCCCTTCTCCTGAATGCGACTAAGGGCAGCACGCGAGTCGCTCAGTAGCGCAGCCCGTCATGGGGTTTGAAACACTGTGTCCTATCGTGTACATACGTAAATAGCTCCCCTCTGTACCTCCCTCTTTCATGTCACCTGCTTGAGCTAGACAGTCACTGCTGTGTCCAGTAAACTTTCCCTTTCTTCCTACCTTTTGTACACATATGTCAAGAATAAACAATTAAAATATCACTTAAAGACACCCTGCGCGATGCTTTCGTCAGAGTGCAGACACATTGTCTAGCTGTCAAGAAGGGGAGAAATTCGCTGCCTTACTGTGCCCAGCGGGAAGCAGAGGGGAGCAGATTCCCCGAATACCCCAGGGGCGTATATCCCTTTGGGGAGAGTTTGGCAGTCTCTTCATCTCACCACCAGTCTGGCAGCTGCTGCGCTGGCGTCTGGCAACATAATGCTGTCGCCTCGCCAACGCCATTTTGTGCCTAGGTTCCATGCAGTACTGGACGCGTGAGTACACTGGGCCCCGTGTGTGTGGAGTGCCGTCGGCGGCTGTGCTCCTCTTACGACCGACCTACTGAACCTTTGGTGATCTTTGGTGGTGTATAACTTTGCGGATCTCCACGGATATCACAGCGGGAGCTTGAAGCGCAATGGGCTGCTCGAACTCGCAAAAAAAAAAGGGGGGGGGGGGGGGGGGGGAGTTCATGTGACCCATACCAGGGAAGCAAACTTGGCTGGCCTCTGCCTCTCCGCCAAACTCTCCCAAAGAGGATATATGGCTCTGAAACACCCGAATGCCGAGACGCACCCACTTTCAGAAACTGGTCTTGAGAAGGGGTAAAATGGTCTGACACTCGCTGGAGGGAAAGCATACCCGCTCTGTAACGTTTAGTGGCGCTGCTTTTGACAAACGTTAGAAATGACCTGCGAAAGGTTGACATTTTTTTTTTTTTTCACAGAGGACGCCACTGCTAAAAAGCAATTCTGTGATCTATTTTCTATCAAAAATCTTTAGTTTGAGGCGCTGCTCGGTAAAACTAGTGAGTAACAAGATGCCATATGGTTCTACTAATGTGCATTATTTGTCATGAATTGGCATGTGCATGACAAGGAATGTCAATTTGCACTGACCTGACCAGCAGAAAAATGAACTAAATTCACTACGCCCGTTTAGACTCCCTAATAAGAATATGAGAATTTTCTCTTCATAGGATTTGAGAGAAGGGCATCCAGCTTGATTACTGAAAATATCGATTCTTCAGTAATGCGTGCCTAAGTAGAGCTGAAAGTTGCCAAATTGAAGCAATAATAACTAGTGATGTGTTCATCAGAACCACAATGCAACTTCGCACAGATGACAAGTAGACTACACATTAGGAAACTACCGAACAGCGTTGGTCTATGCTCAAAAGAAGAAGAAGAAAAAAAGGGGGGGTGGGGGGGCTATTTATTTATAAACCTCCATTGTTTTAGTCATTTTTATTGGAGCCTGTATAAATTCCTGTTTGCTTTACACGCAGTATATCTCTTCATAGAATTCTTATATGGCATTTCATTTAAAGGCACAGCAAATTTCATCTTCAGCAATACGGGAAGTAGTACGCCAAATGTACAGTTTTACGTTCCCACTGTTTTCGCTATCACTGCAGTTAACGCTTTAGCCTAGACAAATACTAAGTGTGGTTGCAAAGCACAGAAATTAAGCTTTCTTACGCTGTATAGCTCACATCTGTACAATCAACGTAGAAAGCGCAGTGCGCTCGCAAAAAAAAAAAAAAAAAAAAACGACTAAAATGCGGAGAGCGCGCCGCCGGAGTGGGACCGCCACGTTAAGACACTTCTGCGACATCAACTGCGCTATCTACGGAATGTCACAAGTGCACAGTCGAGCAGGCAACAGTTCAAAGCCGCCCATTTGCGACTTGCTGTGAAAAGGAGAGTTCGAGCGTTCGTGCAAAATGACATTATGGCATCGACTTCCAACGTCTACCTGGGGCAGGACACTAAACGGGGTGCAGTACATTACCTTGGCAGGGAGACATGCACGAGATCCAAATTTGGTCACTTGGGACAGTCACTGCCCGTGGCCATCACGTGTGTTTGATAACTGTTACGACGGCCGGAGTTGTCACGCAAGTCCTCCGCGTGTTCAGCTGCGTATGCGGATATCCATTACGTCAATGTTCTCTGGTGGCGCGTCGACTTGAACAAGAATAGAGTTACTGTATATGTTTCCCGTGGGAGCACATACAGTAACTCTAAACAAGAATAATGATAATAATAACAAAGAAGGCACATTGCTAACGCAATCACAGGCGCTGGCAAGCGTTCTTCCGCCGTTGACGCCACCTCGCAACTAAACAATAAGCGAGTGAAGTTTCGGTTTCGAATTCGATCCGTACAAGCACCTCGCTTTTCCAAACCATGGCCGCAAACGTGTGCGTTGCGAATCGAGTGGCCGTGTCCAAACACTCGCTTTTGGAATGATTGACAGCAGTGCATTAACTCTACGCTTCGAAAGCGTCCTTGCGATTTTAAAACTTATTTTTTTTTACTTTTTAAGCAGTTATAAATGATACAAACAAAATTGACGGTTCGAAAACTTGAATTGTATGCATGAAATAGCCGAAACTGTTCGACTAATTAAAAAAAAATTACGGCATATCCACGGAGTGAATGATGATGAGTGGGCGAAGCTCGGGAGGTTCATCGTAGATCGTGCCGGGTTCCGGATTAATTTAGTTAACGCGCACGCTACGAATCCCCATGGTTCAACTATGCACAAGTGAAATCTCCCACCGGCACTTCATTGCAAGTCAAGATCCAGTGCCTATATATATATATGGGTGGCCGGTGCACGGTTCTCCAACGCGAGCAGTCGGTATTTCTCAATCAAGAAACTCGCTAGGAGACGCTGCCTGCGCAAACGTTCTCTCTCGCGGGTGAGGGCGCGTTCTCCTTCTTTGCGAGCTGGTAGAGCGTTTCCATAGCCAACGTGCGCCTTTCGCTCTCTCTCTCTCACAAGACAGCAGAGGCACGCGCCGGGAGAGAGAGAGAGGCACGCGCCGAGGGCGAGCGCGTGCCTCCCGGCACGCGGGTTACGCCTGACAACTGATCCGTGACAAGGTTAGACTAAGAGGAGCTTCGCCCCTAAAAATAACATTTTTAATTGTTACTGCGACGACCACCAAAAGCAAGACCGCGCCATAAGTGTTCTGTGACCGCTTCTTCAAACGCACAAGCCCCACCTTGTACCATTGGCTTTATGGAAATACTCTGAATTTAGGTCCACTGACTGCGTAAACTTTCGGGCATGAATGTTTACACAGTTAGTGTTTCACCTTGGCCACCAATTTCAACGAACTTCAGCCAGATATGCTGCGATATGAGCAGAGCACAAAGGAAACCTCGCCTCGAGAAGACTTAAACTGCTTGTACACACACGCACCATCTGCGAAGGAGAATTTGTATCCCCCAAGAAAATATACTGCTCCTACGTTTGTGACACACCGTGCCAGCACTTAGCCAAGGTCAGCACCGTCAGTCGTGAACAAAATGGCACCGCACGTTTGCAGTGCCCGTTTTTCCACCAACTGCTGCGTGCAAATGCATACTCACTTAAACTTATGTAGAAACTTGCAAGTGTAGATCTTTGTGCTACAGTTCTGCTATAAGCAAAGGTGGACACAGCTATAACTCTGCACGACATGAAAAATAGATGGCAGCCTTCCGGTACGCGTAAGTCAAGAGAAAAAGCTGCGTCTGCCCGTCAAAGGACCCCCCTCCAGCCAGTGACGCCGCTTCGTCACCGTGACGTCGCAAAAGACCGCCTCCGCGCCATATATATATATATATATATATATATATATAACTTTTGATAAAGGGCTGTAGTAATAGAGGACCAGATGCTGGCCAGCATGTGCATGATAATGCTGCCGATAGTGCAGGTAATGCTTGCAAAGCTTCCACCAGGAGAGTACGAACTCAGGGGTGACTGCACAAACAAGCACTAAGTGACGTCAGCATCATGTGCACCACTAGTGCAGCCAGAAATATTTTTCAGTGAGGTGTCGTACAATGCAGCATGTAAGTGCCATGGTTCGAAAAGATGTCAGGGGGAGAGAGCAGCTGTACAGCACTCACTAAATTTAGGGAGTTTCAATCTAATGTGTTGTCTGTACCATGGTGCATGTGTGTTCATGTGGGTACACTTTGTCGCACATTGACATCACAATTCACGGCCTCTGGTGCGAAAGTTTGTTGATGGCTATCATTGTACAATAAGTCCCAAGAGGCGCACTCCACTTCTGGACTTTAAAATTCAAATAAATTTCTCTAGGCCATCTGTTCTCTGTCAAAATTCATTGCAGTGTTTTTTGTAAGCATGCGAAGCTTATGCCACAGTCAGTTTACTATCCAATTTGGTGTATAAGGTGTGTACAACTTCAGCCATGGCACTGGTCACCAAGTAGAAATTCACTGTCTTTTGATGAGTAAAAAAAAGTACACATCAAAACAGAGTTGCATCATCGTAGGAAATATGAAAACCCAGCAAGAACATGTAACAATATTTTACAACAAAGGTCAAGGAAGGTAGCATCGCACCAGGCATGTCAGTTCATTTCTTGTACCACACATTGTCTGTCGATTCCTTCAGTGCAGCGTGCTACTCTTGAGAAATTCAGAAGACGCAGCCTTGGCAAGGCACTGAATTTGTCCTGCCATACAAGTGCTGTGCTCCTGAGTGGTATAGCAATTATAGCTCAAGGTCCAAGGTGCACATGATCACATTTTCTCAACATGTAGAGCTGTGAAGAAAACAACTGCACCCAATTTCACGAGACAACTTCGCTCCCTCACATTATTTTTATGCAAGTTATCCCGCAGACTTTTACAGCGGGCCTTTTCATTATGCCATTTCTCGCTGACAGAAAATTGTAGCCCGATCCAGCAGGCAGTTCTGTAAGACAGTTCAGATCCAGGTTGTGTTGCTTAGCAACCACTTGGCAGAGTCGCGCTCATAGCTTAGTTTAAGCTAGCATGACCGCATAACATGATGTCACAGCTGGTTGCGAGATTTGGGTAAAATATTACAACGTTACATCTAGTGACATCATCTAGCAACTACATAGCATAACCGCACTTGCATAGCGTATCTTGGCGACAGGGAGAGTGACCATGTCAAATGATGTCACAGCCATTCACGTGACGTGTTCTTGCCAAAGCTATGTAATACGTCACAACCAGACATTTGACGCCTAGCCAATTTGAACCTACACATGTGACCCAAATCATGTAACATGACGTCACAGCTAGTCACATTACATGTTTCCACCAAAACGATGCAACAGCGTCATGCAACTTTGTCGAACTTGTAAGCCAGAAGCTAGGTCGGCCACAAGTGCAAGCTGCTCACATTTTTTTTCATCTTACGTTTAACGCTTAAGTGCAAGGAAGCACCGTTACATATAGTTGAAGCTTGACAACAGATTATTTACTTATTTATTTATTTATTTACATTTCATTTACATCGCCATAAGGCATTTCGTAGGGGGTGGGGACATGTGTCACAGCATAACACATTTAGCAATAGACAGCAATGTACAAAACAATAACCAGCAAGTTATACATCATGAAAAAAAAAAAAAAAGTCACAATCACGCACTTTAGACATCAGAACACCTCGGTATTTTCCTTTTTCAGGGATCCAGAGAAGTGCGATCTTTATTATGTAGTATGCTATCACCTCTGGGGTGATTGCATAGTAGCCCTAAATACGTGCAGTTTTAGCAGCTCAATGTAAGCTAATAAACACAGAAAATGCTTTCTATCCCATGACTCCTGCAAGCAGAATTAAACTGTGTACAACTATATTGCAAAAGAAAAAAAAAAGGAAAAGAAAAGACTACTGATGTATATTACTGTAAAATACAAGAAGAGAGTCACAAATGGTTATAATGCAAGGTGGACAGCAAGGTAGGAAAAATATTTCCACTACAAACTTAGTTTTAAATTATAATGCATTGCAATGCAAAAGGAAAAAGAGTACTAAAAAGTAATGTGGCAATTTATCTATAAATTGATTGATTGATTTTTGGGGTTTTACGTCCCAAAACCAGCTGCGATTATGAGAGATGCCGTAGCGGAGGGCTCCAGAAATTTTGACCACCTGGGGTTCTTCAACGTGCACTGACATCGCACGGTACACGGGCCTCAACATTTCCCCTCTATCAAAATGCAGCCATCATGGCCAGGATAATTTATCTACAAAGTTATTTCTCTCATTTACGACTGCATGAACATGTGCAAAGTCAAAAGTACGTGATACCACTAAGGCCGTATGACTACTTTGCAAAGATGAACACAATTACATAATGCTGCTGACTGAAACATGAGAACACTGCAATGAAATCTATTATTATAGCACAATTTATATCGCAAAAAAGAGGCTTTTGCCTGTCAAAGCACCCCCCTCCATCCAATGGTGCCGCTCTGTCAACGTGACGCCGTGGCAGGCCACCTCCGCTCTGCGCTCAAGAGAGAAATCGGAGTGCAAGAGGGAGGGTATACTACGATGTTATGTTGACATAGTGGCACCATTGGCTGGAGGGGGGGTCCTTTGACAGGCAGAAGCTGCCTTTTTTCTTGACCTGCACCCGAGTATAGCAGTCATATTTTCTAATAGTTTAGCCTAATAGATTTTCATTAAGTAATTAAAAGAAACTATGACATTACTACAGAGACAAGCCCCAGTGGACCATACACATTTGAGCCGAATATGGCAAGAACTGTAAATTGTAAAATTCAGGGTAATGCTACACAACACCATACAGGATACAAATGCTCAGACAAGCAAGTCGCGGTGGTCAGCGTTTGCTACTTCATATCAGTAGACAACTCTGACTAGCTATTTCAAATGATGGAGCAATGGCATGGAAACAACGGTCACACCACCTGTTGACACAAAGAAAACCAGTGTTCACAGTTCTTGCCAGTTTTCACAGAACTCATTTATTTTAAGTATTTTGTTTGACCTAGACTAATAACGAAGTGCTGCATTACAGTGAGAGTACAGATGCGAGGTTCAAGCCACTAAAGCAGATGTTCCGTACGGCACCATTTTGAAAAGGTTGCATGACGACAATTTCGTTTGCTTCTGTGATTGGCTGGCAGAGTAATACAGACGGACGCGATTCATCGGCCCTTGTTGCCAACTGCTGTTTTTTTAAGTTTTATCCTACTATAAGTCACACTGGCTGTGCTTTTCAAATGAAATAAAAAAATATTGCCGACAGAAACAGTCGAAAGAACATTGTGAGTGAAAAAAAAAAAAAAAGGAACTCCATGCCTTTGCAAAACACGTAGTTCAGTCACGGTGTTGATCTTGCTTGTTGCACCCTCCTAAAAGATTGTTGCACACTCTTTGAGGGCAGTAGTACTGGGCATAGAAAGTAGTGGTTTAACACGTGCAGCATTTTGCAAAACACTCCCAAGTGTGCTTTGTTATATGAAAACCATGCTGCAAAGAATACACATTCAGATACTAGCACACTGTCCATATGTGACAATAACAACTGCATGGAAAATAAGAGTCATGGTAGCCTATTCACTGCTGTCCAGCAATGAAAGTAACTCTGCTAGCTGGACCATAAAGAAGGCTGTGGCCGGGCTTCCACATGGAAGCCCGGCCATGGCCTTCTTTATGCACTCACCTCTCATGAACAAACACTTGGCCCGCCGCACACTCACAAAAACCTGCACATCACTTACGGCTTCTTCCTTCGATGAACACAGAACACGTGTTTAACGAGGTCGCATCTTCGCGAAAAGGATGCACTGCAGTGGACACACGGAAACGGACGCTCTCCCGTGTGGGTGCGCATGTGGCAGACGAGGTTCCATTTTACCGAAAACGATGCACTGCAGTGGACGCAAGAAAACGGACGCTCTCCGGTGTGGGTGCGCATGTGGGTGATGAGGTTACCCCTCTGTGAAAAGGCAGCGCTGCAATGCGCACAGGAATACGGACGCTCTCCCGTGTGGGTGCGCAAGTGTTCCTTGAGGATTCTGCACTGAGTGAATGCAGCTGGACACAGGTGGCACTGGAAGGGGCGCTCGCCCGTGTGTGTTCGGAGGTGGTTCTTCATGTCTGCCTTGGCCTTGCTTACGTAGGTGCACTGCCGGCAGGAATACAACTTGTCCTGCATGGACACTAGTGAACGGAAGTGCTTTGGGGACTCTGAAGGCTGAGGAACCTGCAAAGACACACAGGGCATAGGAGAATTGACACAAGCCACATGTCAAAGACCGCAAGGAATTGGACTGCAGCACTGAGTAACAAATGATGCTTGCTGTACTTCTTTGTTGTTATTGTTGTTATATGAGATTTAACGTCCCAAAACCAGCTCTGATTATGAGAGACGCCGTAGTGGAGGTCTCCGGAAATTTTGACCACCTGGGGTTCTTTAACGTGCACTGACATCGCACAGCACACGGGCCTCAACATTTCGCCTCCATCGAAATGCAGCCGCCAGCAGCCAGGATTCGATCCCGTGACCCTCGGATTGCTTGCTGTACTTCTTAGCGAAGTAAATGATAATATGCCTTCTTAAACCATATATTACTACATCAGTACACTGACGAAAAGATAGCAAAACACGATTTAGAACAGGGAATGTCGTAGGAGCCAACGTTTCAACAAGCGGACTTGTCTTCGTCAGGGCGGCCCTGATGAAGACAAGTCCGCTTGTCGAAACGTTGGCTCCTGCGACATTCCCCTTTCTAAATCGTATTTTGTGGTCTTTTCATTGATTCAAGCATCCATCTTCCCCTGAGCTTCTCTTCTAGTTTGGATTGCATCAGTACGTCTCTCATGAGTTATCAAACTTTCTGTACACGGACATTATACTGAACAGTGGTAAACCAAGAAACCTGCAGCTAGTATATCTACAGGATTCAGATTTAGCTGCAATTTCAGTACTGCACAAAAACAGACAAGCTTGTCTGCATCCGTACCACCGCATGAAGCCCCACCCTTTTTAAAAGGCTATTTCTTTTCTGTTCTTTATGCAAAACTATACAATGCAGTAAGGGCATGATTTGATATTTGAAAACATGAAGGATGCGAAATAAAATATGAGTGAAAGAATTTACTATGAATTGAGCTGTATAATACAAAAAAAAAAAGAACTACTACATTAATAATATGGATTTGCACCTTCGGCAGATGGGAAACACAAGCACATTGTTGCACACTGCATAAAGCATTGTTCTTACACAACTATTAAAAGAGTAAACCAGTGTTAAGACACACACTGTTGAGATAAATTCTTGGGTACAGTGAACAATACGGGAATGTCTGGTTTGATTTCTATAGATTCAATGTGAAAAATAAATGTAAAAAATACCTGCTTAACACAAGCACAATGTGCTGCTTTGCAGTTAATATCGTGATGGTAGTGTTACATGTGAGACAGATTATGGCGTGCATATTGGGTATATGCTGTATTGGGTACGTGCTGTAGTGGGACATGCATGACTGCAGGAAAAGGAAGAAGAGATTCGCCCAGCTCCAGTGGTTTTGTAAAGACATCAAAACAGATATGCTTGTGATTATTCACATGCCCAAGTTCTTAAGGCTATGATAAAGCTTATGCATTACAAAAAAATAAAGCCACTTTCGATGTTTTGACAATACAAGTGCACAAACAGTCTACATAATTTTTTTTAATATTTTCCTTTTCGCTTATTTATTATTAATTTATTATTCTTTGGTATTCATAATGTTGCGATATTCGTGCAATACGAATTAAAACTTAACCATATCAGGTCTTGGCCAATCCCTCGAAGGAGGTGTGCACAGGTATGCGCCATATTCGAAGGATCATCATCATCATCATCCTGCGACTTTGGTGGCCACTCAAGGCCGCTTAAGCTACCTTGGCGATGCGTCCTAATAAACACTCTCGTTAACATAACAGTGTGGTGGAGGTGCTGGGTAAACGACGTCGACGTGCCACGGAGCAGTCTCTGGGGCTTCGCCAAAGCCGCCGTCTTGCCGGTCTCCTGCCGACTACGACGATCACCAAGGTGCAGAATGAACACAATGAGCTCCAGGACTTAGTGCCTGGTGTACCAATGCTAGTCAACATTGGAGGTCCCTTATGCAGCATTACATAAAACCGCATTTGTTCTCAGAAAGAGCAGGAGGCAATGTTGATGAGTGGCTCAAGCACTACAATCGGGTGAGCCGTTATAACCGTTGGGAAAAGCTGGACAATGTCGTGTTACTCCTGACAGAAACTGCACGGCACATACCCGATATGCACGCCATATCTGTCACACTTGTAACACTACTGTAACAATATGATCTTCAATAAGAACTGCCAAGAAAATGATGTTTCGGTCGTATTTGTTAGAAACAAGTTCATTAGAGCTGTGAGAATAATATTACGCTGGACAAATCGTCCTAACACTTTAAAGATGAAAACAGCGCAACTCATAATGGCATGATGATTTGCTCAAAAGCAAAACACAGTCACCAAATGGATAAAGTCACACAGTAGGGCTCCAGCCCACCATTTCCTGTTGTGCAGAGGCAACGTAAGCACTACACCCTTTACAATTAGCTTTCCTTTGTAAACCTCCTCCATTTACAAATAAAAGTAGCACACACTTGAGTGTACCTTTTGGTTACCTCAGACACCACAACCAAGCTCCCACAGCCCCTTTGAGTTTTTGAGGGCCCCTCACGATTGTGAGCTGACAAGCACACTGCGTACGTTGCGTGCTCACAATGATAGCTGCCAAGAAGTGCATCACTACAAGCCTATGAAGTTGCCGAAATTCCAAAGTGAATGTTGCTCACTCTTCCTCTTGCAAGCACCCAACTCCAAGATGGAATAGGTGGCATCATGCACCATGTGCCACAGGCGCACGAGGTCGCTCGCAGCGACGCGCGACACTTTTAGAGAGCATGTTGTGACTTGCTTGAGCAAATCAAGAGGCGGCTGTCTCCTCAAAGGTGATGAGCTGCTGCTATCACAACAATGCACACCGGTGAGGGGCCCTTTTGTGCACACATTTTCTGCTCATCTTTTCATATTACTTCAATGAACACCTAAAGAATATGAGGCACATTATTTACAGTATGGTCCAGAAACAATTCACACACCTAAGCAGATATACGGATGAGGTATGTGTCACTATACATAGCCAAAATAAAATACCACGGCTATATACACACATCAAAGCCATACTTGCAATGCCACAATGGTATGTTTAAATGATCAAAATTTTTAGAAATTTCCAGTATGCTTCACTGTGCAATATACTCATACACACAACAATGCACTATATGCATGAATGTACGTGTTCATATCATGAGCACCTACCAGTATAATAAACATAAGGACATATGTATGGACGAAATGAACCTGGCATAACATGAAAAACATATTAAAAAAAAAGGGCCGCCATCCCACCCTGCTAACATGAATGTTCAGCGAAGCTATATAGAATGTCACAAATGCTGGTTATGCGGTTGGCACTTCACACAAGAGATTCTAATGTCATCAAACGGCCCTTCCAAAACCAACTGCATGGCCTTATCATCTATCATGCGCTTTTGATGCTTGTTTTGTGGTTTCATTTCTTTGCAGTCTTGGGCTCTTTCTTTTTGGGCACAGAAGCGGCACGAGGTTTCATAGTAGGATCTTCTTGGTCTAGTCATGTAAGCTGTGAATATATTTTTCTTTCAACCCACAATGGCAGTTTTCACAACTAAAGTATGAGCTTTTACTGAAAAGCCCTCGTTTGTGCAGAATTATTATTCATAAATACTGAGTTCTATGCTGTATGCCTGACTGCAAAGAAGGATATGCTGTTTGACTTCAGCTGTTAACCTGGTGTTTTGTGTGTATGCCGTAAAATTTTCCGACTGCCGAGAGGTACATAGCTTCACTGTAAAGGTTCAAATAACCTTTTACAGTGAAGCCGCATGGTGCCATGTTTGATGGCGAAAGTGAATAAGGACATGTTTAGGTTTATTTAGGAAACAACAGTTCACCACATAGTGGCACTATAAAAAAAAAATGTGAGCAGATAATTTTTATTTCGAAGTGCAACACAAGCAGAAAAAATGAAATTGATCACAGTGGAAATTGCACAATAACACAAGAAAAGATTTTTACTGCAAACTTAGTTAAAGGTTACAATAACATTGCAGTGAAAAGGGAAACGTAAATAAATTTCAGTGTGGCAATTTATCTAGTAAATTGTTTCTCTCAGCTATACTTGCACGAACATGTGCGTAGTAGACAGACGTGCAAAATCAAAACTATGCAATACCAACCACACAGCCTGCAGCAATTTTTCGTAAACATAAACAAAACTCCAAAATGCTGATAACTGAAACACACAACGCAATGAAATGATTACCTTACAACAATTTAAAAAGGCTATTGAGGTAAAAAGAAATGTCCAATTCTCCTTCGTTTTAAACAAGGCAATCGGCTAGTAAGTAAGTGGTAGTGCCGGTATCACACTCTTATAAAATCTCAAAACTGCAATACAACAACACAAACCAGCACATCATATGAAATGCATGGCTCACAGGCATTTCTGGCATTGCTGGAAGCATGCAACATCCTTGCAGCACTAAAAGCAGGAATGGACACACCTGCAACAGCACAAAAATCACTGTTAAGGCCAGTGTGAAGAACGTTATACCCATGCTAATTTTACTTTTGGCATGAACCAAACTTGTACATAACAAATAACTCAAAATCAATCATGTCCTGGTAGTTCTACCAATGTTCTACAATGTCCCTGGTAGTTCTACCAACTACCAGGACATGATTGTCACACTTCTTGGTGAAGCAAATGATAACATGGGTTCCCAGACCACATGTTACTGTAGTGGTACATGCCCCTCGAAAGCTCTGAACATTCTACGAAAGAGTTCTATTGTCCTTGCTTGCAGATGAAGGCTATGGAGATGAAGGCTCAAATCGTAGAGGGAGGAAGGTTGTTTACTATAAATATGTACAAGATTTACACAGCCACAAAGGCGATGCTAGGCCGTACAGGCAACACTACACCATTCAGGAAACTCGCGAGAACACTTTTCATTAATCTATTCCCCTATTTCGTGAGCTGGCCGCACCGCACAGAAGGTGCTAGCAATGTCCTAGCATTCAGCAATTCTGAAAACTTTAACATCTTCGTAAAGGCAACTGCAGATAATGTTTCTTAAACCACTTTTGAAACAAACATTCGGCTAGCCTCTTTAAACAGCGCATCAAAATACATGCGATAAAAAAATTAGATTACCTTAACCCGAAGCAAGGAAAGAGGAAAAAAATGAAGAAAAACACCAGGAAGCACTATACCCAAGAACTATACGCGCGCTAAATGCTCATCACAGGAATCCGCAATGTTCAACTCTTTAAGCCATACTGACCAGCTCGATAGTGCGAAAAGCAATAAAAATAAATATAAAACATAGTTCACACAGTATGGGAACTTTGTACCATTAAATTCTCTTCACAAAAAGGCAGGAATCAAACAAACATCATGACATGCAGTCATGTAGCCTGGCTAGTAAGTCACAATGATGTGGTTTTCTTCATTATTTTGAGATTCTTCGGATGTGTCATCACAATGCGATGTTCTAGCTCTTATTTAGCTGCGAGAAGTTCCCGGTTGTGGCAACCATGCTTCCTACTTTATGACATAACTCTGATAGGGGTCTGCTGGAAAAACTTGTGCGGTAACTGGAGGTCCACCACCTCTTGACCATGTTTTAGCATGTTTCCCAGAATGTTTAGGAACATTACTCGGAAATACAAGCTCTTCATCTTTACATCTTGCATGGTAGTGCCACCGATCATTGGGCTGTTTAGTCCAGTTTGTCTGGTCCACAAGATATAGTGGACAGCATACTTTGATGCCGTCTCAGTCATAGTCTTCCTCACCCTCATGAGGCACATTTGCAGTGATCTCAGACTTCATGTCATGGTGCACATCACATCCACAGTGAATATAGAACATAGGGCTCCTCACAGATTTATCAGAGGACAGGGCTATGTAGTTCGTTGCATCTTTCTGAAGCACTGATTATTTATGGGCTCACATTTCCAACCTCTAGGCTGCTGTTCTGACAACAGCAGTCTAGAGATGCCTTTGCCTTGCAGTAGGCATAAACAGGGTGACACTGATGTGTGTGTGTGTTTGTATATATTGGGCATCCCAGTTAACTCGGACCAAAATTTTTACAAAAGCTAAAAGCTCTACAAAGCCATAACAACTGCATATTCCTGGTAGTATTGTGGGCTTACAAACCATATTTTTCATCACTATTGTTAACTGCCTAATTGGTTTTTAATTAATCAACTTATCAATTACTGATCATATTGCTAACATGTCAATTACAAAGTTGTGGAGCTCATCAAATAACCCCTGAATCAGGCATTCGTTTCATGCTGAAGTGTGTCTGCTTGTTTTTTCCAAGCAAAAAGAAAAGCACGCGAAACCCGTGAAATATGAAGCTGACACAGCACACCGCATCCCCAAGTGCTTCCATGTGAGCTTTGATGGACCCACGGCTGGGTTCGTTTATTGCCACATCATACAGGGCCTTGCTGTACAGGATGGTTCGATAGAGCTTGCGACCACAGTGGCTCTGTGTTAAGGTGTTTTAACCTGCTGACGCAGCATTATTGTTCCCCCACTCCCTTTACATTTCAGGACTACCATGGTTATCAACGAGTCATCGATGAGTTTTGATGCTGCAGCCGTCAGAAAGCCTGGAACCTTGTAAGTTGTGGTGATCAACGAACCGTGCCATGTGTCCAACAAAGCTCGCTTGGGAGCGTGGGAGTTGCGGTGTGGCAGCGTGCGTCTATTTCATATTTTACGTGTTTTGCACACTCGCTTTTTCTCGGAAAAAACAACCAGGCACACTTCAGTGCAGTACAAATACTTGACTCCGAGATTATTTTGGGCCCTCTACAACTTTATACTTGACATGCTGGCAATATGAGTGGTAATTAAAAAGTAATTAAAACCAATTAAATAATTCATATTTAGTGATGGAAAATACTCTTTGTAAGTACACATAACTACCACTAATATGAAGTTGGCACGGTTTTAGTAGGACTCTTGGTTTCTTGCTTTTTCTTTTAAATCTTGGTCGGAGTCAACTGGGACACTCTCCATATATATGTATATGTATATACACTTTCAAGTACAAGACTGCAATTCTTTCTTGGCAGCACACAGAGCGAGCTTTATCATAAATATGCCTGAAAAAATGACCACGTGTTTGTTCAAAACTATTCAAAACTAGCTCTGCTCTTTTAGTTTCATTGACAAAGCTTCTTCTACCATTTTATGAGATATGAAAGTCAATAGTTCACCACCGAGTTTAATGCCGTGAAACTCACTTTATCTCAAAGGACTATCACGTGATGTAGGCACTAAAATTTCTTCTATTGCAAGCTAAATAAGTGATATCATTGTAAAGTTAATGAATTCTTCAATTAAGCAAATATTTCTTGCACTTTTGGCATGAGCAATATTGAAGAAAATTGTCAAGTTCAGCATTTCTTTTGCCAATTTTAATAAACTAAAAGGCCAAAAATAATTTGCACACTCGTAGCCCAATACACATGATACAAGGGACAAATATTTGGGAGGATGATGTCTGAGCAGGCATTTAAAAAGAAAGGCTACATTAACTTCTTTTTACAAAAAGCTCCGTAGTCAAGCTAAAAAAAGTCACCTTGGTGTCTGCGCTAAAAATATGAATGATATATTATTAGACAGCTATACGTATTGACTAACCATGCGCAATGTTTAAATGGGTATTTTGTAAACCCAAGAAATAATTTTTTGAAGCTATGTGTCTGCCCCAGTTTCCCCGTGACACAAGCTGCACTGAGAGATGATCGTAAACTACAACCCACTTACCTGAGAAGCACACAGCAGCTTTAAAATCATCTTCAATGCAGACGAAAAGAACAGTGTTATCGTCTCCACTTAATTGTGAACTGACCTGCTCTGCAGACAATGTGGCTAGCGATAGAGTCTGTTGTATGCCAAATACGCCATAAAGTTGCTGTAAATGAATGGTCACATGTATTGCTGATGACTCCTCCAAGCGTGAAAGGTTCATTTTGTATGTTCTATGTAAAAAATGTTTGCTCACATATAGTATACGAGCACACAGACACAGCACTGACATTATTCAAGCAACACATCACTAAAAACTGACAAAAGTGATGAATGATGAAGCCAAACCTACAGTGAATGATGACCTCTGGAGTTAACATGCACAAATTGACGAGGAAGATTTAGGATCGCTGCACATGTAACGTCATTACACATCCACATCAAGGAGTTCATGACACAGTGTTCCTCAAAGAAAAGAGGCTGTGGAAAGATGCTGTGGATTTTCAGACATGCCACTAGACCTCCCTGGAGCAGTGCTGGTTTTGGGGCGGGTTCCTAGTGAAACAATGCGTCCAAGTTACCAGGTTCGATGCTTCGAAGTGGGAGGGCAGTAAGACGGTCAACTGACTGAGTGACTGACTGTGCTTCGGTTAAAGAAAGGAGGCTATTTTCTGTAGCTCATGTTGCGTGCACGGCTTAGCGTCCGTGGGGTAGGGCAAAGGGAAGGAATAGATAGAACAGGAATGCCATAGTGGAGGGGTCCAGAAATTTCGACAACGTCAGATTCTTTAACATGCACCGACAATGCACAGTACACAGGCCTCTCGCACTTTCGCCTCCACAGAAAATGCAGCGGCCATAGCTGGGACTGAACCCGCCCTTTTGGGTTTGCAGTCGAGCACCATAACCAAGAGACCACCGCGGCAGACACAGTTGGTGATAAAGCCCCTCCAATAAAACTAGCGCTAACCACTTCCCTCCTCCATCTCCCGCTCCCACTCGTTGCGGTTACGATAGCGGCACTGCCTATGTGGGACCTGCCATACCACACGCCGGCTCATGTACTATCGGTGGAAATACCACAAGCTACAACAGCAAGTGGCATTATACAGGCACCACCACCAGATGCAATAAGCTTACTTCTGATGTGTGCAGTGTGGGACAAGTAAACGCAGGCTAGTGGCAGCGCGTTTGCTTGGTACCGCGTTGGCCTAAGTTCGATTGCACCCGAGCCAGTGCGGCACACCTGTCTGTATCTAGCGCCTACACCAATACATGTTTCTCCTGTTTAAACAATGCACAGTGTGCTCTCATCAGATTTTCAGTTTTTCTGGGTTCTAGACTGGCATAGACTGTGATGTGAACATTCAATCACCTGTTGCACACACCCATGTTTTGCGAGTGCAGCAAACATCAGCCAAATGTGATTGTATCATTTCTAATCATGATGTATCTGAAAAAAAAAAATGCATCATGCTAGTGATGTTAAAATTAAAAATTCATGCTCACCATACGTTCATGTCCTACAATGTCAATTTTGGTGCGTAGCTAGTGAGCAAGACCGTAAGCAGAGCACCGAGACGTAGGCACCTCGATAGACAGATACTAGACAGATAAGGTCAAAGTTGCTGAAGTTCGCAAAGAAATGCTTCCCGTAAGAAAGAGAAAAGCCTCTGCACTTCTGACCTTTATAGCTTCTCCCATGGATGTAGACGAGACATGTGGCTAATCAGGTGCTGCTTCTGTCTAAAGGATGCATTGCAGATGACACAGGAAAACGGACGCTCTCCTGTGTGGGTGCGAATGTGGCTGGTCAGGTGGCTGCGATGAGAAAAGGATGCATTGCACTGGACGCACGAGAAGGGACGCTCTCCTGTGTGGGTGCGTATATGCTCTGTGAGGTGGCCTCCCTGACTGAATGTAGCTGGACAGTGGTGGCACTGGAAGGGGCGCTCTCCCGTGTGGATGCGGACGTGGTTCTTGAGGTTGACCTTCTTCGAGAAGGATGCACTGCAGTGGACACAGGAATAAGGGCGCTCTCCCTCTGTGGGTGCGTTTGTGGTTCACGAGGGCAAATTTCTCGGTGAACGCAGCTGGGCACAAGTGACACTGGAAGTGACGCTCACTCGTGTGCACGAGAAGATGTGCTTTCATGTGTGCTGGATGCTTGGTCACATAAGTGCACTGCCGGCAAGAATGTAGGTTGCCTTGCACGCACACAAGTGAATGGTACTGCTCCTCGGACGCAAAGGATGTGGAACCTGCAAAGACGCCGGAAAAACAAAGACAATGAAGACCAACTGTCACACGCTATTTGGCATTGGACTGCAGCACTAGGCAATATTGCACGGTGTATAAAAGTCATATATACACCATTGCATTAAAGGCAGCCTGCAATACTTTTTTTAATGTAGTCATAATACGGTGCCATCTTTTAGTCAAGGCTCCTGTGAACGCATCAGAATATTTTATAGCACAGCATTAAACAGGGGATTTCAAAACATTATTTCAAATACAGCTAAAGTGCTCACTCTTCTTTTGACAAATTGCATAGTTAAGGCCACCAAATATGTAGGTAGGTACACGAATTCAACAATTGGCCAATTTCATGACCGTGAAAACATCCCCAGTAATATTTTTTGTTGAGAGTTTATCTGATAAAGGAAAAAAAGAATTTGCATGCCTGTCTCTCTTCTGAGTTTTGAAAAAAGTTTGGAAGAAGCATTAAGTAATGCAGCCAGCCTTGTGCAGTGAACGCCCTGAAAAGCCACCAGTGGTAACATGTGACCTTTTACGTTGAAAAGACACAAGAATTGCAATTTGCCAAGATTTTTGGCACTCGTGGCTCTTAAACAACGCGCATTTGTTCAGCCTGCCTTTTTCTTTTCTCGCAACAGATGCTCAGCTGCTCTGCCTGCACATCTGGTCCCATCTTTTTCTGAATGGTTTTTCTGCTTCAGTCATTTCCTGCAACGAATCTATTCGGTACTATGTACCAGTTGTGACATGTTCACAATCCAATGTATGCACACTCTAGCTGCAGGTACAGACGAACCAAAGTAAACGACCTTACCACCTTGAGCGACAAATAGCTTATTTTCTAATTATGCAAGCGTTATTGCTGTGTTCCTGTATCATATGTAATTTGCACGCACATCAAAACAAACACTGATCCATGCACGAAACAGTCTAAGAAAAAAAAAAAAAAGCATCTGATGATTCTCGCCAAATGGTCACGTACAGCTGAGGTCAGGTGTTTTAAAAACTAGCGCATCTGCCATTTTGTGATGCTTCATGTCCTGAGGCCAGGATAATTTTTTTTCCAGTGGCTAGCAGTGCATTCGAATTATACCACAAAAGGGGCAAACACCCTTTGACTTTTTCAGGGTGAGCAACTTACATGTACTTCGCTGTGAAAAATTCCCAATTAATAATGATGTATAGGCATGTAATTGCTTGTATACTTTCAAAAATTGTGCAGCCCTTCCCCTATCGGGAAAATGGGGCAAAGCTTGTCACAGCATGCCCCTTTTCCTTTCTTCCTTTCCCTTTTTCTTTCCTTCTTTGTTCCTTTCTTTCTGTCCTTCCTTCTTTCTTTGTTTCCTACCAAGACATTCCTACAGCTCAAGTATGTTAACCCCATGCATAGCATGTACTGAAAATCATGCATGTGTTATGGGTGTGCGTCTTGCACAGCACCTACTTCTCCACGCATATAAAACCCTGCTTTAAAGCATGCACATGATGGACCAACAGTAGCTGAATCAGCACACTGGTCTGACAAACCAGCAGTCAGTCATTTGAGCCCATTGCTCGATGACCAACTTTCGTTCCCGCGCAGCTTGCGCTTTTGCACACTGACCACGACAATGCTGGCTAGCTTAAAGATACTTCTTTCAAAAACGCACGGTCACTTCAACTTATTTTGTCTACCAAGCGCTGTCACCCTGCAGGAATCTAAGGAGTTTTTCTCTTGTGCTGTCAACCATCAGCCTCCACTCCTAGGTCTGTTTATAACACACATTGGGTATCGCTTCTGCATCAATGTGTGTGCATGGCAGTATCAACGACCTGTTTTTACCTGTAGGTTTCGCAAAAAGTCACATCTATCTGGTTTTTGATCTCTCAAAGGGTATATATACACTTGACACTAGCTTGTTTACTTCCCACAGCTGTATGATTCACATTGCTTACAGGCAGGCACTGCTAGATATAAATGATGCTGCTGTACACAAGCGATCCTACATTGCCTAACAGTTTCTCTACTGGTACGCCCATTGTTCAAAACATGCAATGCAGATTTATTATGGCCAATATTCTCCTTTATTATTATGTCTCTGGGCTCTACTTTTCATATTTGTCAATAAGCAGGGCCCGTAACTTTATGCGGTAGAAATTTTGAAAACTTTCAAATTGAGATTGAGGAATCTGCAAAATACCACAGCAACAGTGAACAGGCATGAGGTACATGAAACAGTTTAATAAACAGTTTCAGGTTCGAAACATGCCTGTGTTATTTGAAACTTAAGGTAGCTGTTGTGGCAGAGCGCCGGATAATGATTATGACACATTTGGGACACAACATCATTATAACAGCTGAATGATCTGTGTCGACAGAATTCATGTGCATTGATAGGTAGTTAAAAGTGTGTGCTAGGATGCATTGTAATGCTAATGCATAGTCTTGTTTATTTCCAACCATTAAATTTTACTTAGGTGTCATTACTGAGGCTTGGCTTGCCTTCATGTCACAAAATGTGACATGCAGTAAGAGGACACATTTCGCTAAATACAGGCAAAAAAGGTGCAGCACACAGTAGCTGCTGTGCAGTCAGAAAAATTCACTCCTTACAGGAGCTAACACATAAAAAGGGAAACTGAAAACTAAGCTTTCTTTGGTTCAAGGCAAAGTTACAGTGAATTGCATTTAGCGTAACTGAATTAGAATACAGTAGTAGGACTTGTTAATAGAAGCGGTAAAACACGCTGTATTTTAAAATTTACTATATTTAATCAATGTAAGCCTATGTAGTTAGCTCCAAGACAATAAGAAAATTCAATCGGGTACAAGTAATATGCTCATTTCCCGATTAAGTGTGTCTTCACAAGAGTGCATATTTCTCCTGAAAAGGCTGTTGCACGGCGTAGACACCCATACTGCAGTGAAACATCCTTTACAGGCGAGTTATATGCAGAAAGATGTCTTGTTCGTGTTGAATACTTTAAGTTTTGGCAACTAAATTCGTGTCTAAGAGAATTGGAATACTGCAATTTTCGTTCAGATATTCATGCAGGCCTGGTATTAATGGTGAATGCTCTTGCTCAGAACACCCATATTTCAATGTTTGGGAACACCCAAATATGGATTTTTTGAATCGATTGCGCATTAAATAAGGAAAATATTCTATTCACATTCAAGATTTCATATATTCACACATATCCTAGTTATTTTACACGTGGAAGATAGCTGCATCGACTCTTTTTGCATGCCTGAAGCCTGTGCCTGTGAGTGGGGGAAACGGCTTCCTCCGTTGCTTTCAAAAACGAGGCTTTTAAAATTTCTTCGCATTTCCGCGAAAAAGTGTGAATTCCATAATTTTTCGCAGAATCGCGGACAGCTAGTTCCCTTACCAATAAGCAATGCATCTTCACTTATGGAAGGTATTTGCTGTCACTTTCTGGTCATTCAAATAAAGAGATTAGGGGACAACTTTTTTTAAAAGTCACTGTGAAGTTCTTAAATGCTCAGTAAAACTCAGTGAGTTTGGAAGGCTGCACTTGAGAAAGAAGTTTGACATGCAGAAGTCTAAAGAAGAAAAACTGCTTGACACAATGAAGTTCTGATGTAGTTTCTTTGCAATTCACTGGGATCTGCCCAGCCGCTATAATGCAAGAAACCCTGCATGTGAGCTGATACCTGTGAGTTAGAAAAGAAGTTTCATGCAAATGATTTGCGAGCCACCCGCCCCTTCTGAGGGCACTCGAACATTATATGGAAAAGCCCTGCAGGACCCCATAAGCCATTCAACTAATTATTGCACCTTTATTTACTTGGTGAGAAATACCCCACACAGCATCCGAGAAATCAAAAGCAACACTTGATCGTAGTGAAAGAACACAGGCAAATTTTTGCGTGTTACACAAAGAACTGTTCTTGCATGACTGCCAGCACATCGTACGCAGCTCCCATTCCTGTTTTCTCTTTTTTAAATGTTTCACAGAAACCAAAGTGGCACCGTAGTACAACATAGTTAACTTATTTACGTATGTTTTAAGTCCCCTACATGACCACAACTGTGACCGGACACCTGTGGTCATGTAGGGGATGCTCTATGCAAGTCTCTAAGCTGAATGGATAGGTACATTATTGGAAATGCATACTGATATGCCTGGACGCCAAAGAGTTTTGAATATGTTAGAGTACTCAATGAGCTCATCAACTTAGCAAGGCAATACATGCAACAGAGGCATCAAAGTGTCCATATCATGAGCACATATATACACATATATATAGATAGAACACAGTACATGACTGAGATGGACATCACATGATTTGAAAGGAGTAAGAAAAAGCTATGAAATCAAGAATGGTGCAAGGTTCGACGGAAAAGCATATTGTCGCTTCGAGAGCATCCAAGAAATGAGTAATCCTCGCTTAGTGGTCCTGTAAGAAAAAGAGAAAGCAAAGTCAGTTGGCCCACCTGAATTTTTATTTGTGCTGATCTAAAAGTACAACACAAGAACAGAAGCAAGAAGGATTGCAGAATGAAATTATTAATGAAGTAACATGATCTACCTTTTCTATGTAAAACTACTCAAAAGCCGGGCACATTAGCAAAAGACACATATGAGACACCAGCAGAAATGAGTCAGCTGTTTATAGTTGTGGAAAGAGCAAAGCATTTATATGTAGACTACACAAAGGCCTGGAAACAGTTAAACTGCACCTAGGGAAACCACCTAGCATCGCCAATCAGTTCAACATCTTTTCTGCAAAGCACTTTGGTGGTGCACTTACATACGCACAATGGCCGACAATTCAAATACAGTGAAAGCTTGTTAATTTGACTCCCATTAATTAGGAAAATCTGATAATTTGACTCGCACGCGTGGTCCCTACAATTATATACAAGTGTCTACGGAGCGGAACTCTCTTTAATTCAGCTACATTCTAGCACGCATCAGTTAATTCGACCTAGCGTCGCAACCTGAAAATTCACTCAGTCGGTGCGAAGAGAGCAAAAAGTTAAAGAAAAAAAAAATGCTATCGAAACAGCTGATGCAACTGCAACCACAAAAGATAACATCTGTTTTGATGACGTCTTGCCTCCTGCCGGGCTACTCGCCGATTACATATGCATCGTTGATGGTGTCACTGTTCCCGAGCAGCTGACCGAGGAAGAAATACTTCGGGACGTGACAGGTGCGACGACGACGATTCATTGGAACGTGATAATTTTGACCAACTGCCCCAACCACCGTAACGTACGGTAAAAGAAGCCACAGAAGCTTTCTCCATGCTGGGGGACTTTTTGAGCAAATCCCGCATGGTGCGTGTGCCACGGAGCATCTGACAGCTATTAGAGCCAATATCGCAGCTCAAATTCACTCGAAAAAACAGACGAAGATTACAAACTTCTTTGGTAAATAAAAGTACATCATACAGGGGCAATATTTGACTTTGTGTTGTTCGTTCGCTATTTCAACAATCGGATAATTCGACAATTTTTCGATATCCCACAAGTGTCCAATTAACGAACATTTACTGTAGTGAATGCCTCAATGGATTCTCTTCTTCTCTATTTCTTTGACGGATGCACAATTTCCGTCCCTTCAAACATTGCTTGCTCTTCCACTAGCTCAAATGCATTGCCAGAAGTTTGCAATAAGCTTAATTATGATGTGTGCAGTCGTCTTAGTAATTGTGGCTAATTTGTCAGTATCTGTCTCTCCCTATTAGGCCTACAGCAATATATGTTTCTCTTGTTAACCTATGCAGAGTGTGTTCTCATTGGCATAGGCTGTGATGTTGACATCCAAACATCTATGGCACGTACCTGCGTTATGTGGTTCTAGCATAACGGGTACGAGCCACATGCGATTGAATCATCACTAATTGTGGTACGTATGATAAATATACATCACGTTAGTGGTGTCAGAATAAAAAATTCATGTTCGTCATACTTTCATGCTCTACCATGTCAATTTTGGTGTACAGATAGCGAACAAGACCATAACCAGAGTGTCAAGACGTAAGCGCCCAGATAGATAGACACGGTCTGAGTTGCTGAAGTTCGCAAAGAAATGCTTCGTATAGAATAAAGGAAAGCCCGTACACTTCTGACCTTTATGGCTTTTCCTTTGCATGGAGACAGGACATGTGCCTAATACGGTGCTGCTTCCGTCTAAAGGAGGCATTGTAGAGGACACAGGAAAACAGAACCCCTTCAGTGCCACAAGTTGCAGTGAAAGGGGCGCTCTCCAGTGTGCCTGCAAAGGTGCCTTTCTATGTTTCCCTTGTCCTTTGTCACGTAGGTGCACTGCCGACAGGAATGCAGCTCGTCTTGTACAGAAACAAGTGAGCGGTACTGCTTCTGGTGTGCTAAATACGAGGAACCTGCAAAGGCACACAGAGCATAGGAAGGCAATGCAAAGTGTGTGTAACACACCACATAGAACCGGACTGCAGCAACGTGCAATAAAGAATGACTGCTCTGTTTTTCATCAAAGTAAGTAATGACATGCCTTCCCTAACCGCACGTCACTGCAGTGGTACGTGTCTTGTAAGTTACCAACTTTCTCCACATAAGTGCTCTGCCTAACAGTTCAAAAAAATCATACTGCCCACCCCACTTCCACTCAATGGAGATAGCCGTCCACTTTATTTAAATATTGCAATGAAATCCATTGCAGTGCTTTATCTGACTGCCCATTTTCACTTCTTCCAGAACAACGATAAATTGGCCTTTAATTGTAGTTGCACATCATTGTCACGCTCACATTCATAACGATTTAAAAGGAAACACAATAATACAAACTGGCCAATCATTTTCTGATACGGCACTTGCATGCACTTTTGGCATTGGCTGAAGCAACAAAATTCTTGAAAGCTCCGTGGCAGGAATACTGAACACATACGTAACAGCAGAGATTGCTCTTAACAGACTGCACTAACACACACGGTACACCCATACACACTTCCTTTCAACACAAACCAGACTTGTGCATATCAAACCACTCACAATAAGTTAAATTTCTTCAAATTTTTGCAACAAAGTCATTAATTCTTCAGTAGCCAACCTAATTGCAGTCAAATAATTTATGTTATTGAAGGAGACAATCTATAATAGTGGGTGATCAACTTGCCAGGAACTATACTACAGCAGAGATATTGTGCTCAGGCCATGCAGCAGTCCATATATAATGCAAATGCTCAGACAAGACATATTTGTCGGTATTTCATCTTTCATCTTAGATTCATCGTACACCTAGTGTTTCAGAGAGAATTGATGGGCTCGACTTACTCTGCGAGAATGGAGTGGCAGCAAACTACTTCACTGACCACAGAACAGTATTCGCTGCCATAAAACCAAATTGTGAATAAACCATGCAAACAACACAAAACATGTGGTTGTCTACATGAGCCCAACCTCGCTTAGCAACGCAACACAACAAGCTTTCGCTTGCACAACCGGCCCTAGTTGAGCTAAACAGCGGCCATGTTTTTAAAAAAAAATATGCGGCAATATGCTACACAGCATAATTAGGGTTTTTCATTTGTGAGTAAAACCGCATAGTGCACAATTCTTGCACCCCAAACATGTTTCATGAAAATCTCGTCAAACCCAATCTCTCCAAGAATTACAATACATCATAAGCTGTTCTATATGCTGCACGGAATTTGCAGTGCACACACATTTTAGCTGCCCAACATCAGGATAATAAGGTTGCATCCTGTTGGCTTAATTGAGCTCCAGCGACTGAAAATTCATTTCATAGGCTGCGAGTAGCACTATAGACCCTATACAGCTGTCGTTCATAAATTTAAACATGTAAGTACAACATGAAATAACTCAACTTTTCGAATGGTTCAACAAACAAGCCCGATTTTTACCCTTCGAATCTGAAACAATATAAAACCTGAAAATGAACAATTTTATTGCAACCCTATGCATAATGCACTCATATACTAAAGATTGCATTATGTACATTCTAGTTATCAAAGCGTATACACATCATGAGCACACCAAATGCACCAAAGAATATGTTGTTTTGTGGGGTTTAACGTCCCAAAACCAGCTCTGATTATGAGAGACGACGCGTAGTGGAGGTCTCCGGAAATTTTGACCACCTGGGATTCTTTAACGTGCACTGACATCGCACAGCACACGGGCCTCAGCATTTCGCCTCTATCGAAATGCAGCCGCCGCAGCCGGGATTCGATCCCGCGACCCTCGGATCTGCAGCCGAGTACCGTAGCCACTAGACCACCATGGCGGGGTGCACCAAAGAATATGCAAACATCAGAAAGAACATGATCTGATTGAATGTGACATATGAAATGCATTGAAACTAAATTACTCAGGGTGAAAATAGTTCCCTGTTTGATGGTAGAAGTGAATAAAGGCACATTCAGGCTTTTTAAGGAAATGATGGTGCAGCAGATAGTGGGACTGTAACAAAAATAATGATTTAGGTGGTCAACATCACTTCATTTAAAAGCAGAACATAAAAAATATAATGGCAGTGCAAAATGCACATTAAAGCGAAAAGAGGTTTCCATAATTATTTTAGTATGAAACTATTATAAGATGCACAGCACACTACAAAAGCAAAACGCCACTAAAGGGTACAAAGGCAATTTATCCACAAAACTTTTTCTTCCAGCTAACCTTGTATAAACATATGCATTGTTGAAGAGACCTGAAATATCAAATGTATCCAATACCAACTGCCTAGCCTGAACCAATGCTTTGTAAACATAAACAAAATTCTATGGTGCTGATGTTTGAAACACAAAACACTGCCATGAAATTTATTACGTTGTCACAACTGAAAAAAGGCTAACAAAGAGCAAAATTTCAATTATACTTATTTCAAGACAATCAATCAGAAATAATATTAATTTATAAGGTTTTATGTCCCAAAACCACGGAATGATTATGGGAGGAACCATAGTGGATGGTTCCAGAAATTTCGACCACCTGAGGTTCTCCAACATGCACCGACATTGCACTATATACGGGCCTTAACATTTCGCATCCATCGAAATGCACCTGCCGTGGTCAGCCACTAGACCAACGTGGCGAGGCAATGAATCAGCAAGTAAGCGTGGCAACATCAGTGTCATACTTCAATATCCATTATGCTTCAAACTGCAACACAACAGCACAAGGCCAACAAATCATCTCCAATACACTGCTTAATGGATTTCTGGCATTGGTCTGAAAGATTAAACATTTTGGAAGCGCTGCAGAAGAAACAGACACGTATGCAACAGCACATAGACCACCCTTAAGCATAGCACAAGCACCATTTAAGTTTAGGCATCACATAAACTTCTTCATAATAAAACATTACAAGTCAATTACATCCTATGGTGTTTTCATTGTTGTGCAATTACTTTTTCAGAAATTAATTACACAAGACTACTTACATGATTGAACCAATATGCTATAGTAGGCAAAATAAGCTCGAGCATATCAACATGGCAAGAACCACTATGACATCTATGGTCTCACCATGCAGCAGCATACAAATTTAAAGTGCTCACACAAGCAAATCAGGCTGGCCAGTTACTTGTTTCCTCGCCTGTTTGGGTTCTGAGCTTTGATGAGTAAGCTTTAGTTCACATGCACTAAATCCAGGTTATGGTTTCCTGCTCGTCTTTGTACGCAATACTATACACACTCCAGTGCTAAAGAAAGGGGGGGGGGGGGGCAGTTGAAAAAAAAAAGCTGCATTGAGTGCAGCTTTGGAATTTGAAATGCATAAAAACAAATTTGAAGTCACAATTTGTTCAAAGCAGGACACACATACTCCTGTAGAACAAATACATTGGCACAGTGCACAGTCCGAGTTTTGTAGGCAATGAATTGCTTATATGGCTGCATAAGGCCCAAGAGATCACGTGCCGTATGTTACAAAACTGCGAGAACAGCCAGAGGAATGTGTCAGACCCAAACTAAGTTGATTATCTTGAGTATCTAACTGGGTCTTCTACATTTCCTTATCGATCTGATATGTTTAATTTGAAGAAGCCAAGGTAGATCCAGCACTAAAGTGAAAGTGAAAGAACAGAAAGGGTTGGCAGCTTCCCTGATTTACCTATTCACAGGAAGTGCAAGTTTAGTGCACGGCTTGAAAGGGACCCTCAAGTGGTGCCAGTGATTTCGTACAAAAGCATTGCACCAGTGGCTCAAGTAGTTCTGATCTTTAGCAGACCAATATAAGCACTGTTCATCCAGTGCAAGATTTACTACAAGGTTTTCAATATGTGCATCATTAAAGATTGATGCAACTCAACGTGAAGAGTTTTCAAATGCCCCTGCCCATACATTATGAATGGGCAATGTGACTGGCTTTACCTGACTGACGACATGAGCACCAGAGCACCAATCTAGATGCAGCACCTGGCGGCGCCCTATTAGGCTAGCGGTCTAGCCATGGCAGGTGCGTCTCAATAGCAACATGGTGGTGCAATGTTGCTATTCAGTGCTCAATACACCAACTGCCGCAGGAGGTGGAGCTGCCGCTAGTGTGCATCCCACAGCTAAGCAAGCTGTCTCCTAAACCAAGCATTGAAGATGAGAGCCGTGTTTTCTTGCATTCTATGTGCCCAAGTTCTTTTTCACTGCACTCACTCTGATCAATAAATTCTCATCGCCACGTCCCCCAACTTCAACTTCAACCAAAGAAAGTCTGTATGCTCCTCAACTTCAGGGCTTCCCTTTCACATGGACAAGAAAAAAGTGACGATTGAGGTGCTGCTTCTGGTTAAAAGATACGTTACAGCGGACACAGGGATAAGGGCGCTCTCCCGTGTGGATGCGGACGTGGTTCTTGAGGTTGACTTTCTTTGAAAAGGATGCATTGCAGTGGGCACACGAATAGGGACGCTCTCCTGTGTGGGTGCGTACGTGGTTCACGAGGGTGTGTTTGTCGCTGAACGCAGCTGGACACAAGTGGCACCGAAAGGGGCACTCGCCCAAGTGCTTGCGGACATGACCTCTGATGTAACAAGGATGCTTGGTCACGTAAGGGCATAGCTGGCAGGAATGCAGTTTGCCCTGTGCAGACACGAGTGAATTGTACTGCTCCACGCATGCCAAGGATGTGGAACCTGCAAAGACACGGGAAAGAAACAAAGACAATAAAGACCAGTACTCGAACACTACCTGGCAGTGGACTGCACTCCTAGGCAATTTCGATACTATACATAAATGTGAGGTTTCCTTGTATATGCGCCATTGCATTAAAGGATCTCTGCAATACTTTTTGAACATGGTCATAATAAGGTGCCAATTTTTAGTGAAGCCTCCTGTGAACAAGTAAAAAAACATTGCACAGCCTTAAACAAGGAATGTGCAACTTCATTTCAAATACAACTGAAACGTGTTCAATCTTCTGCTGACAAACTACATCCAAGATGCTTTTTACATAAAAAGGAAACAGGATATCTATGCTATTGAAATGCAATTATTGTTGCAGTCAGCTGAGTATGAATTTTTCAGACACTTTCTGCACTGACACGTGCTTTAGAAATGCAACTTAGTTGCACATATTGTTGGGATAGTTGGTTCGTGCTGTGCAAAAACGTAAAGACCTAACACAAGCAGGAGAAACAAGAGGGACAGGACAGGACAGAGAGTCAACCCAAGCAACTCAAGCACAGTATCAACAAACTAGTCCAACGGCATGTGTTACCAAGTTACATTTCTTCTATAGTGGACCCCAATCTTTTCTCTGCTACTTCTTCTACAGAGCCTTATTTACTGATTGCATTGATAACCTCCACAACCTGTCGTACGCGGTACCTGACATATTGCCCGAGTTGACTTTCTATCCTGTCCCCCTTGTTTTTCCTGCTCGTGTCGTGTCTTTACCTTTTTGTGCTTTATAAATGGCTGGTAACTTACGAATTGATACCTAGGAAGTTGCTGCAAGTGTACAGATAGGTATGTATTTCGATGTTCTTTTGCAAGAACGCAGGGGGTGTGGATACGGAGTCACAGGTTAGCTGGAAATCTATCTTTTGGAGGCTCTTCAGACCCACCTGGCAGAGTGTTTACGAGGGTGTTCCATAAATTTCTGCTATAGAATAGCATGATCACCTTATTCACAACATGTTTTTCTCCCCTACATGACCACGAATGTGACCACACATTCCACTCTATGCAAGTCACTAAGCTGAATGGATAGGTGCATTGTTGAAAATCCGTGCTGATATGCCTAATGACCAAAGAGCGTTGAAGACGTTACAGTGCTCAATGAGCTCATCAACTTAGCAAGGCAATACATGCATCTTAGGCATCAAGGTGTCCATATCACGGGCACAGTAAGTGTGGAAACACATGTATATAAATAGAACACAGAACATGACTAACATGACGTCACGTAATTTGAAAGGAATATGATCAAATTTATGACATCGAGAATATTGCAATGTTAAATGGTGGGAAAGCATATTGCCGCTTTGAGAGCATCCGAGAAGTGACTGTTCCTCAGTTAGTGGCCCTGTAAGAAAAAAAGGAAAGCAAAGTAAGCTGGTCTTCCTTAATTTTTACATTGGGCTGATTTAAAAACACAATACACGGTGAAATTATTAATGAATTACGACAATTTACTTTCTTTGTGCAAAACTACAAAATAACTAGGCACAGAAGCAAAAGACACACACGAGACACTAGCAGAAATGAGTCAGCTGTTTATAGTTGTGGAAAAAGCAAAGAATTTATACGTAGACTACACAAAGGCTCAGAAACAGTTCATTGCAGCTACAGAAACCGCCTAACATTGCCTATTAGCTGAACTTCTTTTCTGCTAAGCACTATCATTGGCACGCCTACATGCACTTGCACTGTTCAAATAGACAATGCCTCAGTGAATTTTCTTTCCTATTTGCTCAAAGCATGCACAATTTCCGTCCCTTCCAAAAGGATTGCACTTCCACCATCTAAAATGCATTGTCAGGGAACCTGAAGCTTGCAGGAGGCCCCAAATGCACCCACGATCTGTGTACATGCAACACTGCGGCAATGCAGGTGAGCCCCCCATGCATGGACACTTTGTGTAACATACTGTAGTGCATCATATTTTGGGCTACGGTTTATTTGTCCCCTGAAAGAAAAAGAAAAATATTTAATATTAGATGCGAAGCAGCTTGTGAACGAGGCCTGTCCCTCCCTCCAGCATCGGCACAGCCTGCCCCCATTAGTACTTGGAGCATGCGCACTCCGGCGCGTGCTCTAGTTTGAGTGGGGACCGCTAGTGGCGCTGTAGTTCAAGAGATAATAAATAAAAGCGCTCGCTCTACCACGGCGCGCTCTCTTCTACAGCAGCTGTCATGGAGTGCGCTTCGATGAATGAAGATCGCATCACGGCGGCGCGAGCCCGCACTGCCAAGTGGCTGCCAAGCGCTGGAAGCGGTTGCTACCTGAGGTTGGTGGCGCCGATGCGCACTTTAAGAGTGACTTTCTCGACCACACTTTCGGGCACAGCTGTAAGGTATGCAACTTCTTGTGGCTCGATAACAATCTGACCAAGATCTCGACCATCAAGAATGAGCAGTCCCTTGCCAACGCCATCACCGTCTGCAGCAGGAGTTTGCTGCTGCCGGTGATCACAGTGAGTATGCCGTTTGCTCTACGTGCAAAGATTCGTTGGTGGCAGGCAAACTCCCCGCGATGAGCGTGACAAAAGGCTACCGCTAGCTACCCACCGAAACCCGAGCACCTGCCCAAGCTCAACCCAGTGGAGGAACATCAGGGGAACCTCGAATAGAAGGACCATAAACAGTGATGAAAAAAAATAAAAGATTTACACAACTTTAAGTCGACTCATGGCTGCTTCGCATACTACTCAGGGTTCCCTTTATGGGGAGATGGGGAGATTTTTATCACTACATAGAGCCCACCATCGTGAATGAATACGGTGGCTATACGTTGAGGCCACATTTGCAAAGCCACAATGGCATAACTAAATGATAAAACTTTCTTTATTATGCAGCAATGCGTTACTATGCAGCAAAGCATTACCATGGTTGTTAATTTTCGAGTAAAACGCCCATACTGTCTGCTTCTTACACCCCAAACATGTTTTGTGAAAATTGGTTAAGCCTGTCTTCTCCACCAGTTCCGATACGCTGTAACAAGGTGTTCTTTATGGTGCACGGAGTTTCCTGTGCACATGCATTGTAGTTACCCAACATCGGGACAATGAAGTTGCATCTTGTCGGCTTAAATGAGCTCCGGTGACGGACAGGTTAATTCACAGACTGCTTACATCCCTGTGAGCGCTACGCCCAGTAAACCACAATATTGCTTTGATGCCTATGGTACGAGTAAATTTCCAGGAGATTGTAGAAGGTGATCTGGTTGTGGTGAACTTGTCCTCAGTTCCCACCTTCTCCTCCTTCCTGCTTCTCTTCTTCCTATTGGAGCTGAGCTCCTCCAGCTAGCATTGCTGGGCGAGGGCGCCAAACCAGCTGTCCAATACATCCCCACAATGGTCACCTCCTGCCCCGCATGTTCACCACGTGGCTGTGCGTCTTTTCTGGCGCCTACTTGACCACCTCAGCCTACCGTATTCTCCTTCTCATTCCGATGACCTTCATAGTACGTTTCCCATGAATACCTCTAACGTCTATAGGACATCCCTACAAATCTATATTACATATACTAGACATATCCACTTACTGAACACATCATATACCAAATACTGACATTTGAAAGGATATAGAGAGATTGCTGCTCAAACAAAACAGCAATTCAGGGGACGATGGAGGACACTTGAAGTAATCAAAGATCCGATGAACAGGGATTGTTGGCAGAGCCAACGTTTTGACAAGTGGACTTGTCTTCAAAGGGCCCACCTTGACAAAGACAAGTACATTTGAAGGGAGAAAAGTGTATGTAGCCTCATGAACAATGAGTGGGATCACGCAAGCATCCACTCTCGATCCCGTACTATTAGATGCGAAACAGCTTATAGCGGAGTTTCAATCCGGTGGTGGTGGTGTGCGGCGTGACCACCCTTATTGCGCATGCGCAAACCCTCTCCACTCCTCCTCTCCACGTGACCCTCCCCACATACCTCCTCTCTGAATGGCGTGCGTTGACTATGGAAACGCTCTTTCTTCGATGAACGCTTTACCAGCTCGCAAGGAACGAGAACGCGCCCTTGCCCGTTAGAGACAGCTGACGCAGGCAGCATCTGCTAGCTAGTTTCTTGATTGAAAAAATTACGCCATCTCCCATCAAACCGATGCAAATGCAGCACCTAGACAAACCGATGCGAAGGCAGTGTGCACCCCCTGTGCCTCATGGTCCCCTTAAGCGGGAGATGGCGTAACTTTTTTTTTGGCACCCTACACCAGGAAATGCAAAAAAACTACCACAGAGGAGCGAGAAAAAGGCAGACCTGCACATTTAGGCGCACTGCTGACACCACGAATCGATGATGGAATGCTTGAGGCAGGAATGGACCGAGAGGTCTATGTCACACAGCAGTCATGGCCAGTGTGGCAGGGTCATGAAGAGAGTTAAAGAAGGCCATTAAAGTTCACAAATCTTAAGACCTTTAATACACACCTACTGTAGCAGTCAGAACGATGAAAGTACAGCTCTATAACTTACTTCAAGTTTAAAAAGCTTTGCTATTAAAGTATAAAAAGCTTTGCTAGCCACTTTTGTCTAATCACTTCTGTTATTAAATTTCTCACTCCGTCACATCCCCAACACTGCATATGGCTTTCCTGAAACTCCTTCCTCGAAAACACAGTTTTTTGAACAATGGAGTTTGGTACATCTTGTCTTCTTAAATAATAAATAGCCTATCTGTAAGCAGTTCGGGTGTTTGGCAGGGGATTGATAAAAAAGCGAACCAGCATGTTATTAAGGGCACCCTACAATCAAGAGTTATCTTCCGGGGCTTCAATCTATACGCGGTAAATCCTTTAAAGGGTCCCTGAAACGTTTTTTTTTACTTTGCGTCACTGATTAGGCAACACAATTGTGAAACCATTCACACCATAAATAAAGCGAAGCACCATGCGCTAAGGCAGCTACGGGCTTATTTCTGTCGCGTTCCTCCTTACCACTGCTGTTCCTCCTCAACTCGATCTGCTGCGGAGTGCGCGCTAGCGACGACAGCGCCTCCCGCGTCAGCCGCTCTGCCGAGCCTTCCGTAGCGACATAGCGCCCCGATATCCTCACTGAGGTCGCCCGCCTCGGCAGTGCTAGCCTCTGTAATAGAGCGCCGGCGACTCGTGTGTACGCTGCCAGATGCCGCAACGATACCGTTGGCTGAAATGAAGGAGCACGTTGTAGAAGCACGTTGTTCGCAGCTAGGTTTTGAAAATTACGTGCGCGTGATGGTTCGGGGCCAATCAGCGACCTCCCATTCGTAGTTCGATTGGCGGGGGCGTTTGAAAATGCATTTTGGCGAGCCGCTGCTACCTTTTACGATACGCGTGTTCAAAACCTTATTGTAAATTACACACTTTACGCACAGCGCTGAAATCTGTCCTGTAATGGTCCTAATGACCCGCTCTACCGGATCACCATGTTTGCACAAAATCGTCAAAACCGTTTCAGGGTCCCTTTAAGTTCATCGTCTACCAGAAAATGTCATAGTATGTGGTGCAACAGGCAGGTTCTTTGTTCATACATGTCAATCCACTTATTGAAACTTGAATGCCAAGGCATGGCAGATCCAGAAAAACATTTAGGGGCGCTGCAACACTTTCTAAACAAAGTAATAAAATGGTGCCCATCAGCTGGAACAAGGCCTCTTTGAACAGGTGAGCCAAACACTATCGAACTGCACGGAACAAGGTATTCACGATGTGGTTTCAAGCACATCCGGAAAGGGCCCGCTCTTCGCTTAACAAGTGACGTTTCGGGGGGGCCCGACGGAGTGCTTTACGTAGAAATAACATTGGCCAACTTCATATTCACGGAAACATTATCTGCTATGTCTTATTTGTTTTGTTTTGAAGTTAACAAGAAAGAAAACGTATATTTCTGAAATAATGATGCAAAAAGTCAAGTGGCATAGTCGGGCGTCTCCAGTGACGTCATGTGTTGAAAAAGCAGTGGACACCTTCCAAATATGTTTGAAACTGAACTTCGAATTCCCTGGTTCACATAGTGAAAGAACATTTGGCTCACATGTTCAAAGGAGCCACCACTACTGAGAAGCACCAATTTCAGAGTGTGTGAAAAAAAAAAAAAACGTGGTGGATCACTCTTTCATAGCAATTGGAATAGCACAAAAGTGAAACCTATCTTTTTGAAGCTGTGGAACACATAAACAGCAACCTGGCAAATCGGGGGGCAGAAGACGGGTTTGGTACTTTGGACATGGGAAACCGTTGCATGTACACATCAGCGGCAACTTGACAGTGAACAGGGATCGTATACAGTTGCACACAAGCGAAAGTTATAGAATGACTCAAGTTTTTCCAGAGACACTGAATTGCATGCATCAGAGCCCTGCACAAACTTGCCATAAACCAGAAGTGTCTGCAAAAGGTGAAGCCTAGCAAAGTGCAATCAAACTGACTGTCAGCCGATCCCTTTTGTGAACACATAGTTCGCTGTAGCGAAAGGCGCATCATTTGCTTGTAGACGGCCACCTTTGTGTCTCTGGTGCAGAATGCATTGTAACACAATTGGACACACAAGGCAAATTTCGTAGCGGCCGTGGTTGTACCTTGCCCAAGCAACACACCGGCAAGACGCCACAGTGCTGCGATCTTCCGCTGTGATCGAGCTGCTGAGACTAACAAAGCGCTAACTCCCAGCGCACATTAGCAAAACAGTCTGTTGCTGCTTCGGTTAATTGTTCTTAGATGGCGGGACCACTTCTGGGAACCAAGAGGGCAGTGAAAGGGAGGCGACGTTAATTGATGAGTAACTTTGCTTGTTGAACACCTTTGCTTTAACCGGGCATCACAAAGATGCAAAACGTAGAAGGTGTAGTGAAGATATAAGGCCTGTTCTGCATGCATTCAATGTGGCGGTGGTGGGATCAGCAGAGCTTCCAGCTCCTATCGGTGCATCTTGGGTGGCTGTGGGTTCGAATCGCGGCTCTTACTCGACAAGTCTGTCACTTTAGCTCGCCTCTTTTCCTCTGGCAAGACTTGTCAGACCTTGCACCTCCAAATAATGACCAGCCATTTCTGCTAGCTGATTGAGTGTATGGCATCCTTGCTCTTTCAGGAATACGGCAACTTCCTAATTGCATCGCATCAGAAACTGTTCCGATACTATCTTATCCCTTAAGGCTTCGTATGTTTTCGCTGTTTTTGCCGTCTGTTGCCAGTGAGCGAAGTACCCGAGCAGCCGACCAGCAAACTGCCTTCCTGTCTCAGAATTCAGGGCTTTGCCTGACAATTACGAGCTTTATGACAGCACCCATCTGTCGCTTGACCATCCCTGGCCGATAGCTACTCGCTCAAAGCGCGGTATGTATGTGTCAAGTTTGTCATGGCCGTCATTGTAGGGAAGAATAAGCTTGTGGGGGCTCCTAAACACTTCGGCGCTGGCTTCCACGCACTAGCTGACGGTTTCGACGTCCCCATCACATGCTCTGCAAGGTGACACCTAGTCTCCAGCAGACTTTGTTCCACCGTGAGATGAGCACTCTCTTGCTTGTGGACTTCTCAAGCCGCTTCCTGTCCTCAGCTCTTTTGTACGGCTCTCTCCTCCGCTGCTCGTCGATCCATTCTTTTAGTTCTCTGCCTGACAAGCCGAGCCCTTTTCAATCGGAATAGACTTCTCCCAGTATATTTCCGTCCACTGTAGACAAGTGCCGCCTATCAAAGCAGATATCACTGATGGCAATTAGAAGCATTACACACGGGCGGACCATGCAGACGATTAAACAGTAAGCGCGACAAATGAAACTTGATTACGGCAGGAGGCATCCCCGTCACGAAGCTGCATGTTCGCACTGTCCGCGCGTGGTAGCCGCTGCAGCAAATCACAAAGAGGAAAGAGAGACGGCGAAATAACATTTAAAGCAAAACGGTGGTTCATCACTGACTGGCGTGGACCCGCTTCCAAACCCCGCGAAGCCGCAACTCCGTTCAAATCACCCGCCGTATCAGAGCCGCGCATGCGCATTCGGCCCTCAGAGCAACAACTCTGAAAGAAAAAGCTCTCCAGCCCATAAAATCTCAAAACTGTGCGTTCATTCTACTTCAACAAAACACACGGACATCCTCACTAAGCTCACCGGGGTTTATTTATCGTCTACAAGTGGGAAACGACTACATTTCCCATAGAGAAAGTGCTTCTCCTACAGGAGTTTTCATCGCGCCATTCAGCTCGCTGTTCACGATGGCGCGTTACACACAAGTTCAAAGCGCTGACCGCGCTGGGTACCTGTTTACTTTCGCTGAGTGCTCCACGATGCAAAGAAGCAGGTCTTTTCCACAAGGAGCAACGGCAAGAGACGAGCATACATCGCAAACAAAACTACGGTCATCCTTGGTCTTCACATGGTCTGACGCGAACAGACACATCAGACCACAGAACTAGATGGATGAATGGATGGATGTTGAGGCCACCAAGCTCTACCTTTATGCTCTACAAACGCTGGTTTTCCCGAATCACGCATATTTTCTCAGCAAACTTCTTTCTTTCTGCACCTGCTTATTTTAGCTATTACCGTTCCGCCGTGGTCACAATCTTATTCTAACTACCTACTCTAAGCGCCTTTTTCCCGTGCCTGAAACCCATGGCCTCCAGTACGGCAGTGTCCACACCTACAGCGGATAATCTGTACATTCAATCAAAATATGATCTGTCGTTTCCAGAGTTTTTCCACAACATGTATCCCCTTCTTTATTGAATTTCGCTCTGTAACTTCGTGTTCTCAGGCAACCTGACCTTGCTTCAAACAGTAAAGGTCTTCCCTTTGAAATGTTATAAAACTTTTCTATCTTGATTTCGCCTTTCCCTTTTCTGTAGTTGCTCGAGGCCGGTTTCTTCTCCATTGCTGCTATCCAATCCGACTTCGCCGATGCTTATTCCTCCACCGTGGCTCTGACCGCGCTCTTAAAGCTCTTTGTTACGTTTCATTACTGCCTGAGCGGCACCGGCACAATGGTGGTGGAGCGGAAGCTACATCAAAAAACTGCCCGAGCTGCGATTCTCTACGCTTCGTGACACACGAACGCGACGAAAGTGCCAAGTTGTGGTTTCGGTTCGCCGCGCTTAATGGCAACGTATTCATTTCGCCGCATGCGATATTGTCACCGCTGTCTCACGTTCTGGCCAGCCTTAGTTGATACTAGCATCGGCGAAGTCGACGACATGTATCTCAAAACGAGCCGACAAAACGCCCGTGGCGACGCCCAGCGCGGGCGATTCAAATTGGACAGCGGCACCAGTGAATTTAGTTGGCAGTTTCCCACCCAACACATTTCTTTACTCGGAAAGTTGCAATATTCTTCCACCGATATAGTGAATATCAATTTGACCGAACTTAATATTTGCCATTAATGTTCCTTAAAGCATATGATAAGGCCAGATATACAGTTGACAGAGCGTGTTGGTGTGTGTCGTACTGCTTCTTTGACGTAATGAAAAATGTGCGTTTGTAGTTTAAAATGTGACATATGTTAAAATAAATATGAATTGTTTCGAGAACCAATCGATGCTTCAGTGTCATCTCTCGAAGCGTAAACAAAAATGATGCTGAATGATGGCATTCTCAGTCCTGTGTGTTATTCGCTGTGAATTTTAAACAAATGAACAGATATGGTAGTGCTAAATTTTAAACCCAAGCTTGCATGTCTAGAGAAATAGAGTGGTTCAGTTGGTGTGGATGATGCCTACATCAATGTTGTGGAGATGTCATCACAATGTCATTGGTGACGAGCCCAGTGTCTCTAACACTGAAGTGCAGAGGACTTCAGCTCGACATCGGTTTTCTGGATCCGTAAAACTGGCATTTTGTCAAAATGTTGATTAGATATCATCACTACACACTGATGCATGGATCTTATAAGGATTTTCATAGGATATCAGTGGTTTACAGGGATATGCGGCTGTTCTCATAAAATTTAATTTGTAATTATAACGCGAAACAACCCAACCTTTGGTATGGATTAACAAAAACTGATATTTTTGTGAGTATCACGTTGGAAAATAGTGCAGGATTTGGAACATAAAGCAATATAAAGCCCACTCAAGAATAACACAATGCACAATGCACTCAAATACTAAAGAATGCACTATGAGAGTTCGTCATGAAAGTGCTCATATCATGAGCAGGCATTTAATGCACCAAACAATATACAAACGTCAGGAATGAACATGAACCGGTTGAATGAGGTATAATATGCAGTGTATATAAAGAAATTATTTGAAATGAGAATGGTGTCATGTTTGGTGGTAGAGGCAAATAAAGGCACATTAAGGCTAAGGAAATGATGGTGCAGCAGACAGTGCGATCGTAAAAAAAAGAAAGAGAGAGTGTGAGATAGTCAATGTTGTTTTATTTGAAGTGACTCAGTAAGAACTTTGCTGATCGTTTTATTTGAAAGGCAATAAAAATAATATATGATTGTAGTCCAATATGCACATTAAGGTGAAAAGAGGTTTCCACGATTAACTTAGTTTGAAATTAATATAATTTACACAGCACACTGAAAAAGCAAAAAACCACTAAAGTGTACAGCAACAATTTATCTAGAAAACTGCTTATCCCAATGCATGAACACATGCATTGGTGACCTAAATCAAAAGTATGCAGTACCAACTGCTTAGCCTGAACCAGTTCTCTGTATAAACAAAATTCGATGGTGCTGATGACTGAAATATGAAACAGTACAATGAAACTTATTATGCTGTCACAATTTATAAAGGCTAACAAAACAAAAGGAAGAAATCCAATCATACTAATTTCAAAACAAGGAGTGAGCCAGTAAGTGGGACAGCGTAAGAGTCATTCACCAATATCCATAATGCATCAAAGTGCAACACAACAGCACAAGACTGACAAATCATTCCAATACATTGCACCAGTGGATTTCTGGCATCATCCACAACACGAGACATTTTCGAAGCACTGTAGAAGAAATGGACACATCTGCAACTGCACAGAGACCACAAACACTCACAGCACATCCGCATACATTTACTTTAGGCATTACCTAAAGTTCCCCATAATAAAACACCAGGAATCATTTACATTTTACGGTGTTTTCATCATTGTGCAATAGCATTTTGAGAAATTATTTACACAAAACTACTTACATGATTGAACCAACAAGCTCCACTAGGCAAATCAAGTTTGAGCATATCAATGTGACAAGCATGACCCGACATCAATGGTCGCACCATCCAGCAGCACACACATTGGAAGTGCTTAGACAAGCAAACCACACAGGTCATTTACTTGTTTCTTGCAGACAGCCTACGCCATTTATTTCACTTCAATCACGTCTAATCAATAAATAACCTAGCAAAGAAAGCCTGTATGCCTCTTGTAGCGGTGCGCCCCCTTGTCTGTTCAGGGAATACTCGCACCTTTGTCGCCGCTGCGCGAATGGCTCCCAACATACCACCATGCATGTTTGTATCAATTCTATCTGATTTCCCTGAACTTATAAACCGAACAACTTCGAACTGCTATTGGGACAAACAGTAACACTATTGTGACCACTAAACCCCAATACTTCAGCGCTTATGTACTGCATGCACAAGGAACAAGTGCCGATTGAGGTTCTGCCTCTGTTTAAAGGATGCATTACAGTGGACACAAGAAAAGGGACGCTCTCCTGTGTGGGTGCGAATGTGGTTCTGGAGGGTGAGCTTCTCAGCGAATGCAGTTGGACACAGGTGGCACTGAAAGGGACGCTCGCCGGTGTGTATACGAATGTGTCCTCTCATGTGCCCCGATTTTTGGTCACGTAAGGACACAGCCGGCAGGAACGCACTTTGCCTTGTACAGACACGAGTGAGTTGTAGTACTCCATGGACGCCAGGGATGTGGAACCTGAAACGACATGGGAAAAAAATGAAGAAAATGAAAATCACCTGTCGAACGCTACTTGGCACTGGAGCACTGGAGTGCAGCATTAGGCTATTTTTGTGGTGTATATAAAAGTCACGTTTCCTTGTACATGTACCAGTGCATTGAAGCAACCCTGCAATACTTTTCGACCATGGCTATAGTACAGTGCCATGTATTAGTTTAGGTTCCTGTGAACAGGTCAGAAAATATCATTGCTCACTCTTCTCCTGACAAGTTACATAGTTGAGGCCATCAAATATGTAGGAAGGCGCACGTATACAGCTGTTGGCCAATTTCAAGGACATGAAAACCTCCCCAGTAATATTTTCTAATAGTTGCAAGTTTGATAAAGGAAAGGAAATTATACATGCCTGTCTTCCTTCAGAGTTTCGAAAAAAGGTGAGGAGGGAGCATTAAGTCAGGCAGCCAGCCTTGGGCAGCGAACACACTGTAAAGCCTCCAGTGGTGAGCCAACATGCAACCCTTTCCTATTGAAAAGACTCAAGAATTGCGATTTGCCAAGATGTTTGGCATCTATGGCTCTTAAACAATTCGAGTTTGCTCAGCCTATCTTTTCCTTTCTTTCTTTTTTTTACATAGCTGCTCTGCCTGCACATTTGGTGCCATATTTCTCCTAATGGTTTTTCTGCTTCAGTCGTTTCCTGCAAGACGTATTTTTTGTACTTTGGGCCAGTTGTGATATGCTTACAATGGAATGTCACCAGGCTTCAATGTCATATCGGAGTGGCTCATTGAAAGCGCAACTTGGTGCGACTTCCACGGGCTGTTGGTAGCACACCTGCTTGCTCCGCGCATGGGCTCGGTCGCATGCCCTCGTGATCACTGCATTTTTTTACCCTCCGCAGCTTTCTTTCCGTTCATCGCACACACTTAGAATCAAAGATTTGCGTGCTTACTTTGTCAGTGCGCTGCTTGTCTTCGATGTTGCGCATATGACAGCATCAGGATAAACTGCGCAACTACCAATGCTTATCCACCCTTTTCTGCCCAACTAAAAGTTAGTTAATGGTTGCCTAGTGATTGTAGACGGGTTAATTATCCTGGCGGGCTCCAATGCACAACTACTACGATTAGAAAGGAAGACCTACATGTCAACAGATTAATCTGGAATGTGTTCAATTGAGGTAAGGCGGATGGATTAGTTTAAGTGCGAATACACCCGAATATGTACTACTGCAATTTTGACACCTAAGTTGTTTAACCACTTAGTGAAAATAAGAAATCTGCAGAAAATGCTGCTAGGCTATGTAAAGATAGCATAAACATGCCAAGCTATATTAAAGACAATTTAAGTTTGCTAAAGCTAGATGCTAAGTCCTAATTAAGGTAAGCCTAATTAAGACTGAAAAAGTGAGGCCCAGCTCAACTAGAACTAATTAAGACAAGCCTAATTGTTTCAAGCTCAATGAATGTATGACAAATTACATCAAACCTAATTACACTGGCTACTATTACAAGACTGATTAGGCTGGCTAGTGATGTCAAGCATAATTAAGCTGGAACTAATTTCGTAAGTAGCCTAATACCAATTGAACCAAACCTAATTAAGAAACTAATTAAGCTAATATAATTGTCTAGATCACTAGATTTTGAGTAATTAGGTCGAGTTTAAATAAGGTACAACTAAGTAAACCAAGCATAATTATGTTATTAAGAGAAGCTTAAGTGATGTCTGATTAGTCTAAAGCTAATTAAGCCAATGCTAGTTAATCTTAGATTAAGCCAGGCCTAATTGGGCTCAGACTAACTAAGCTCAGCCAAATTAAGCTACACATTCAAGGCTTAATTCATTTTAATCTATGATAATAACCCTTAGCCAACTCTAATCTGATGTAATTTTCTTAATCTACCATAATTCACTTTTATCTCGCATAATCCACCCTAATTTATCTCTGTCTACCATAACCCGCTCTAATGTGCCATAGTACACCTTAATGCGCTTTAATCTGTCTTAATCCGCCCAAATATGCCTTAATCAGCTCTCATGCACCAAAATCCACCTTAATCCATCGTAGCTCGACTCCAGTCATGGTCTTAAGTCCGAGTCCTACAAGGTGACCACGCTTCGGAGTTCCATAGGGTATAAACCCATCTACAAGCACTAATTAATGATTGATTAAAATTTGGGAATCATATACCATTTCTTACGAACTGCTGGCATGTATTTGCTGGCCCACTGAGAAATGATATTTATGGTGAATTTTGCCCCGTACCGTTCATGTCGACACCGAGGCAACTCAAGGACACCTTTCAACGGAAGCTACGAGACTTGTGCATTAACAAATACATTTTTATATATTTCCAGCAACTATTTTGCCCAGGCACTCACAATGCCAAAAGCCAGCGCATGGCAAGCACACATTTTTGGCTAAAAAACGCACGCTGCAAAGGGCCAGTATATGGGCGCAAGCCAAATCGGTTAATTTATGTCTGCCATTGGCCAAAAGCAGCGATGTATGCTCTACGAAGAAACAGCATTTACAAGGAGCGCGAGGAAAAGCCTCTTTTTGAGAAGAGTGCTCCTGAGCAAGTAGAACCTCCGTGCTCCGCTTGTGAACGCTATGTGTCTCAGATTACTACAGAATTTGGCTGAGGTGTTCATTACAGTGTACGCTAGCCTGCTTTTTCATCAAGCTCGATGAGTGGTTCAAGACATATTTAAAAGGTGCTGGTGAATATGTGATCACTACACCAAATACAAAACAGTGTAATAAAATTTATTATGCGGTCACAATTTATAAGAACTAACAAGACAAAAGAAAAAAAATCCAATCATACTAATTTCAAAACAAGGAATGAGCCAGTAAGCAAGATAGCATAAGTGTTATACTCAAACATCCATAACACATCAAATCACAACATAACAGCACAAGACTGACACATCATTTGCAACACGTTGCACCATTGGATTTCTGGCATCGTCCGCAACACAAAACATTTGGGAAACACTGTAGGAAAAATGGACAACTGCACAGACACGACAAACACTCACAGCACATCTGCATACATTTACTTTAGGCATCACCTAAAGTTCCCCATAATAAAACACCAGGAATCATTTACATTTTATGGTGCTTTCATAGTTGTGCAATAACATTTTGAGAAATTATTTACACAAAACTACTTACATGATTGAACCAACAAGCTCCAACAGGCAAAATAAGTTCGAGCATATCAACGTGGCAAGAACCACCCGAGAGGTTTCCACTATTAACTTAGTTTGAAATTAACATAATTTACACAGCACACTGAAAAAGCAAAACGCCGTGCACAGCAACAATTTATTTAGAAAACTGCCTATCTCAGCTAACCTTGCATGAACACATGCATTGGTGACCAAATCAAAAGTATACAGTACCAACTGCTGCAGTACAGTACCAACTGAACAAAATTCTATGGTGCTGATGACTGAAATACAAAACAGTTCAATGAAATTAATTATGCTATCACAATTTATAAAGGCTAACAAGACAAAAAGAAAGAATCCAATCATAGTAATTTCAAAACAAGGAATGACCCAGTAAGTTGGACAGCGTAAGAGTTATTCACCAATATCCATAACGCCTCAAAGTGCAACACAACAGCACAAGACCGACAAACCATTCCAATACATTGCACCAATGGATTTCTGGCATTGTCCACAACATGAAACATTTTGGGAGCACTGTAGGAGAAATGGACACGTCTGCAACTGCACAGAGACCACAAACACTCACAGCACATCTGCACACATTTACTTTAGGCAACACGTAATGTTCCCCATAATGAAACACTAGGAATAATTTACATTTTATGGTGCTTTCATAGTTTTGCAATGGCATATTGAGGAATTATTTACACAATACTACTTACATGATTGAACCAACAAGCTCCAACAGGCAAAATAAGTTTGAGCATATCAATGTGACAAGAATGACCCGACATCAGTGGTCACACCATCCAGCAGCACAAACATTGGAAATGCTCACAAAAGCAGACCACACAGGTCATTTACTTGTTTATTGCAGACAGCCTATGCCATTTATTTCACTTCAATCACGTCTAATCAACAAATATATTCCACCCAACCCACCTACCAAAGAAAGCCCATATGCCCCTCAACTTCAGCGCTAATGTATATCATGCACAAGGAACAAGTGCCGATTGAGGTTCGGTCTCAGTCTAAAGGATGCGGTACAGTGGGCACACTGAAAGGGACGCTCGCCGGTGTGTATGCGAATGTGTCCTCTCATGTGTCCCGTATTCTCGGTCACATAACTACACAGCCGGCAGGAACGCACTCTGCCTTGTACAGACACGAGTGAGTCGTAGTGCTCCATGGATGCCAAGGGTGCGGAACCTGCAAAGACATGGGGAAAAATGAAAATGAAAATCGCCTTCCAATGCTACTTGACACTGGAGCATTGGAGCAGCGTTAGGCAATTTTGGTAGTGTACATAAAAATCAGGTTTCCTTGTACATGCACCAGTGCATTGTAGCAACCCTGCAATACTTTTCGAACATGGCTATAGTACAGTACCATGTATTAGTTTAGGTTCCTGTGAACAGGTCAGAAAATATCATTGCTCACTCTTCTCCTGACAAATTACATAGTTGAGGCCATCGAATATGTAGGAAGGCGCATGTATACAATGCTCAACAACCTCATCAACTTAGCAAGGTACTACATACATCTTAGGCATCAAAGTATCCATATCACGAGCACAGCAAGCATGGAAGCTGATACATAGAGAGAACACGGAATATGACTAACACGGATCAAGGAAAATTTGAAAGCAATAAGGAAAAAATTATGACATCGAGAATCATGCAATGTTCGATGGCGGAAAAGCGCAATGCCACTTGGAGAGCATCCTAGAAATGACAGTTCCTCGGTTAGTGGACCTGCAAGAAAAAAAAGAAAGCAATGTCAGCTGGTCTACCTTAGTCTTTATATTATGCTGATTTAGAAGTACAACACAACAGAAGCGAGAAGGATTGCATGGTGAAATTATTAATGAATTAACACAATTTACTTTCTTTGTGTGAAACCACAAGAAAACCAGGCACAGCAGAAATAGACACACTAGACACTAGCACAAATGACTTAGCAGTTTATAGTTGTAGAAAGAGCAAGGCATTTACATGTAGACTACTACACACAGGCTCGGAAACAATTTAGTGCAGCTACAGGAACCACCCAACACTGCCCATTAGTTGAACATCTTTCCTGCCAAGCACTATCGATGGCACGTTTGCATATGCACCACCGGGTGGCCCTACAAATAGTCAATGCCTCAGTGACTTTTCTTCTTCCCTATTTGCTCAATTCATGCACAATTCCTGTCCCTTCAAACACTGGATTGCACTTCCACCAGCTCAAATGTATTGCCAGATGTCTTGAAGCTTGCAGGAGGCTACAAATGCGTCCACGATCGGCATACATGCAACACTGCGGCAATGCAGATAAGCCACCCACTGATTTTTTGTAACATGTAGCCTTTCTGCAATATAGATTCGTATACAAAGAGGACTAATCTAACAAAGGAAGATACCCCATCACACTGTTGGCTGAAGTGTCTAGTAAGATCTTTGTACTTCTCACTAGGCTGGGCTTTTCAGGCACTGCCCAGTGAGTGCATGCATCTGGATAATTCAGTTCACAAAGCATCGCATCTGACACTTCCTCCGAAGTTTAGCGCTGTTGGAGAACTGCTGCATGACTGCAAAACTGAAAGAGTATTTCAGTCATTTAAGGTAATGTTTAACTGAAACAACAAAGAAAAGCAAAGAGGTACACATCACCTATGAGAGTTTATAGCTTTGCTTTGAAAAAAAAGAAAAGAGCTTAATACATAAAAGAGAATAAATCCCCACATTACACCTTTCTAGAAAGCCACTTAAACTTTCACTGAATGCATGCTATAACACACATACAAAAAAAGAGGAGATACCAAGAACATACCGGAAAGCAACAACACTGAAACTGACAACAGTGAAATAAGCTGTGATATTGGATGAGTAGGTCAAACATACTAGATGAAGCAAAATAAGTTACTCAGGAGAAATTGCAAGTAAAACATGTAGAATGTGGCAGCAAACGCAAATCAGGTAAAATCTACAAAAGGAATGAAAAACAGGGTACACAAAAAGTTCAAAATGTGGCTCAAAATACACAGAAGTTCAGGCACCATAGTACTCTGCTCAATAACGTAGGGCACTACGCAGCACAAATGTAAGAACACTTGCTGGTACTATGTTGATCCAGTGATTGGCACACGGCACAATGAAGATGTGATGGGGCACTTGGTACACAGAAGGTGCACTTCAACCTCCGAAGCATGGCAAAGCACTCCGCAAAAGACTTCGTAAAACGGTGATGTAGCAGAACACTTGGCATGATGAGTGGCAAAGTCCATAGGTAGAGCACTAGCTGACACAGGAAAACAGAGCAGCGCATCAGACACCCATCATGCCCATGTTTAACATATTTAACATCATACCATTTTCAAGTTGAGAAATCAAAACATACATATACTGTAAACAAGGCGCAAGGTAAACCATGTGCTCAGAGCACGGTGACATGAGAACATGCACATATGAGTGCTGTCTTGCAACAAACATAGTACGTCATGCAGGTGTTATCATGATTATGTACTAATCACTTTTCATGATTATGTGCTGTGCTTTGATGGTCAGTTTTGTTGATTTGTTCATGTTGACAGCAGAATCCCTCTGCAATTAACAAAGTCAGTTGATGCATTTTTTTTTGCAGCAAAGCTTTATCTGGCTCAGTTCTATGTGTGCATAATTTATAATTTAGGCATGTATCCTAACAATTAGGCTGTAGTGGCTAGCACTGTATGGTAGTGAAATGCAGGGTACGGCACCTAGCTTACACTCGAAAAATCTGTTTCCTTTCCCAGCTTGCCTCATTGTGTGGGCTAATTTGGTTTTAGTGCAGCTCGTTCAATGGTTATAATGATTTGCTACCATTGCTTTGTTCTGACATTTTCTTCAGGCCTATGACAATAAACTACTGAGTGCCAACTTTCTCTTATCTGTACAAAACAGGGTGTCAAAGCGAAAAAAATGTGGGTTTGGGTTAGGGTTCAGGTTCAACGTACACCGTTTCACTCCGGTTCAGTTCTAGTTCAGAGACATAAAGCTTTGAACTGGTTCGCAAACCGGTTTGCAACCCTGAACTGCTTCACAAACCGGTTAGGCATAGTAAACTTCACATTTGACTTTGAAGGTGTTGTTTACGCATGCATGAAACACTCCAAGCAGCACTGCTCAAGTGACGACACTGGGAAGTTTACCAGGACTGGAATTCACACACACAAAAAGAAAAAAGAAACCTTGTTGCATTGCAATTGTCCATCATAAAAGGTTCCGGGCAATACCATATAAAGCTGGAAATTTAATGCAGCTGGGCAATGGCAAGGACCACTGACGTATTTGAAGATTTCATTACCCGGCCCTACAGAACTTACATTTAATAACTTTCCATTTAATTACATCTTGTTTCCAATCCTATGCTGCACTGCATGTATGGCACACATGCATGTTTTTCTCAAACTGTGGAAGGCCCCGCTAGCAGATTGAAAACTGCTAGTGATGTTTTCAGATATATCAGTGAAACATATGAAAACTGCTAAAGCAGGCATAGTGAGAAATAAGGCCACATTATGAGCACAGGGTTACATGGCAAGCCAACGCCCCCTTTACTAGATGCCAGTCGTGTGGTCCAAAAACCATGTTCTGTGCCCTCTCCCCCTTTCCATGTGCGTGAAAGGCAACGAGCACCATGTATGATGCAAGCATGCAACGTTAAGCACTACCTCTAAGATTACCGTAGCACCAATGGTTGTCTCGGAAGTGTCAGGCGCGGCACATGACAAACTTCTGCCAAGCAGACAATAGATGTCGTAGTACTTGTTGTTTGAGTGTTCAAGTAAAGAAACAAAATATTGATTTATGGGAGCAAGTGAGGGAAAACACGTTCTGCTTCCACTGGAAGTGTGAAAGGCAACGAGCGCCGCCTCGTGGATTTTGGCTGACCTGAGAGAACCACAGCTGCAATGGGAAGGCGAGCGACGTGTCCGGCATCTAGTAAAGGAGACATCGGACAAGCCTTTGCTCACCTCTGACACATCCATCCTTGAGATTTCGCTTGCACGTCTTTCTTTCTATTGCTGGTTATAGAGGAATTGAGTAAAAAAATATTAATGCTTAAGTGGCTAAATTTTCTGTAAGTGTTAGATGAGTATTAGGAGAAATAATTGCTCAATATAGATCAAAACGAAATTAAATGTTTCATAGAGTCTCCTGGCCATAAAACAAACACTCTACTAAATTTGATACATGTGCACCACACCATCACTGCATGCGGAGATTTACGTTGAAATTAGCAATATAACAGGGGCAGTTAATATACGGCATAAATGCATCTGCTGTGGAGCACATCTCATCGAGCAGACTCACAGTTGTGGGTGAACACAGGCATGTTGAGAATAGCAGTAAATAACTAGCTTTGTCTTAACTGAAACAGAAAATTAACTGGTTGCACAAAAGGAGAGGCTTGCTTACACACAAGTTTCTTAACGGCTTCTCTTAAAACATCGCGGAGTTACGCAGGAAAACCAACACAGACCTCAGTCTGTCAGTTGGCCTTGTTTGTTAGTATGTATACATGCAGCACCTGCTGGTGTAAGCATCACAGTTTGCACTTAGTATATTTTCGCAAGTTTATTAGAAAATGGTTTTCTTAGCTCTGAAGGAATTTCAGTTTGTGGTGGAAACAATCTACCTTTACGTGCTCCATCGACTTTTACAGGCAATTCCGGAGAGAAAGGATAAATTGTTGTGATTTGCCCAAGGAAAGAACGCTGTTTTTGAAGGCCTTGTGAGCACAGCAGCCCAGAGTAATGGGGGCAAAGGGAATGTAAGAGTGGAAAGGGGAAGCATGGTGTATTGGAGGCCCCAGAAGTTTTGACTACCTGGCATTATTTAGCATGCACAGGCATTGCAAAGAACACGGTCCTCAGCATCTCACCCACATCAAAATGTGACCGCACGGAAGAGTTTCCACTTGTGTCTCTCGGGCCCATATTCAACCACCACTAGACCACCACAGTGGAAAAACAAGGGACAGTCGTAAGAAGAAAATTAGCCAAATAAACAGATATAGGTCAACAGAGAGAAAGGCAGGGATCAATTGCAGTGACGAGGCGCTGCTGGCAGATTACAGCATCACAGCTACTTGGACCATTTTTTCCTGAACCCATAACCAATATATTTTTTTGTTGGTACAAGTTTGGTTCAGGTTCGAGCACATTCCAAGAATATCAGTTCAGGTTCGGGACTCTCTTCCGGCAAAAATTCTGGTACGGGTACGGTTTTCAGTTCGGGCTCAAGTTCGGTTTGGCAGCCCTGGTACAAAATATATATTCATCAGGTCGCATGAAGCACTGGCTACGGGAGCGCGCCAAGTCAGGGATGGCTCAAGAGCAGATTGTAGCAGTGGTGGTGGTTAACAGGGCGTCTTGCACACCGCAGGCCTCTCGGGCTAGATGCCCATGCGTTTCGAATGTGCATCCTGTAAAGAAATGGCCTGAATCTGAGGCGACTCTGTCAAATGACCTAAGCTACCTTGTCCCTTTCTGAGCCAGTCGGCACTGCTTAGCGGTGCTGTTCCCTTACACTGTCCAGACGTACCCGAGCAAACTTTCGTCTGGATGCTGGGTTCTCAATTTGAGCTCACACTGGACTGCACAGCTCGTACACAGGGGGCAGGAATGCCTCTCGAAAGCACGTTACAAACTTTGTCCATGTAGGTGAAAGGCAATTGCAGCCTCCACAGCAGCCCTGCGGCATTAATGGCAGGACTCGAGCCATCATGTACGCTTCCGAGGCGTCAGTACTTTTGGCATAGTTGTCTAACTCATCCAGGAAGTCAGCTACTGATTTCGGGTTGTCACAGCCCTTATACGTGGGCACTTCATCTCAAGGTTGCAGCTGTGGCTCACCGACGGCCTGCCACACTCTGGGCCTGCGACTCACGTGGTCTATGACTCTACGACTGCACTACACAACTCAGCAACACATTGCGGTGTGTGCAACTGCTGCGCCTGAAGCTGGTCAGCTACTATCTTCTGCTCCAGATTCTGCTCGCTGCCAGCAGGCAACGCCTCCCCAGACCGCAGCTGCATGTTGTCCACCTGAGCCATAGGGAGAAAAAAAAAAAAAAAAAACGCACATAAAGAAACACACCAGCATGCACTAAACACCACTCCAAAACATGCTCAGCAAAAACTCGACACACAGGAGAAAAGACAATTGCCATGCACTTCCTACGGGCGGGAGCAAAAACCACGTTGGACGCCAGCTGTGGGTATTAGGCTTGCTGCGTCCCATCTGTGGTTAAAGCAGTGCACATAAAGGGCTCAAGAAGCAAAGGAAGAAGAATTTATTTAACGGCTGAGTGCCACACACACGTCGTGCCGCGAGACGGCAGCAACATTAACCAACACCAGGTCATGGCAGCTGGACAGTAGTTCTCCGGGTGAAAGAGCAACATGCTCTTTTGCTTGAGCGAAAAAGGAGTGATGGTGGGCTGTGGTGCAAGCAGGAGGTGGGTACACGGCCTTGTGGTGACTTTTGCGGGCCGAAGTACGATGGGCTGATTGAATGGGGAGAGTTTTAATGAAACGTATGATATATTTTGTGATACAAGGATAGTCTAGAAATCTTACGGCATAGGTCAAGGTTAGGTAGATTGATAAACAAGAAACTAATCTTTATGGTACACCGTCAGTTCACGTTTTGTGAAAAAGCGAGGGGAGCAAATCATGTTCATGGCAGCAGTCAGCCAAGTTGCAAGCTGGCGTTGATAACACATCTGTGCTTAGATGGTTTGCCAGGCAGTTAAGGAAATTCTTACGCACGTTGCATTTCAAAGAGGTCCTGAACCAGCCCTCGTGCTTGGTTTTGAAAATGACTGCGTGTGACTGAAAGCCTCAAAGAAATTCACAGCTGAAAGAATTTTTCAAAAAGATCTGCTGGGAGCGAAGACATGGCAACCACAAAATCTCCTTTTCCACTTCCGCCTCCACACTGCAGAACAGAGCCCATAGAGCTTTTGCGGGTGGCATTGAAGTAGGTGTCCACCCACAGCATTACATCACCAGGCTTCAACGACCTGCTTGCTCTGCACCTGCGCTCGATTGCTTGCCCGAGTAATCAAAGCATTTTTTTATCCTTTGCAGCTTTGTTCCTGTTCATCACAAACATTATCGGAGGTGTGCACACTTACTTTCTTTTCTTCGATGGCATGCATATGACAGCGTCAGGATAAACTGCGCAACTACCAACGCTAAGCCACCTTTTTCTACCCGACTAAAAATTTTGCTAATGGTTAACTAGTGATTGCAGACGGGTTAATCATCCTGGCAGGCTCGTGTGCGTGACTACTATGACTTGAAAGGAAGACCTTCAGAGCTCGAACACATACGTGTCGACGGATTAATGTGGAATAAGATGTGTTTAAGGTACGTTAAGATGGATGGATGAATACACCCGAATATGCATTACTTCAATTTTAACAGCACAGTTTTTTGGTAAAAATGGGAAATCTGCAGAAAACTTTGCTAGGTTATATAATGATAGCATAACTATGCCAAGCTATAGTAAAGCCAATGCAAGTTTGCTAAAACTAGTTAGGTAAGGTATATTTAAGGTAAGCCTAATTCATTCAAGCCTAATTAACACTAATCAAGTAAAGCCTAGTATGGCCAGGACTAATTAAGCCAAGCTGAATTATGCTATGACAAATTATGTCAAGCCTAATTAATATTCCATGGCTAATTAGGCTAAGACTAATGATACCAAGCCTAATTCAGCGGAACTTATATTAAAATTAGGTAAAAAGTAATAAATCAATCCTATTTAAGGTCGGACTAATTAAACTAGGACACTTAAGTCTAACATAACTAAGCTATCCCTAATTAGGTCAAGTTTAATTAATGTAAAGGTAAGCAATCTAAGCATAATTAGGTTATGAGCTTAATTGTCATGCCTGATTATGTTAAAGGTAATTAAGCCATGCCTAGCTAATCTAAGAGGCCTAATTAAGACTAAGCCAAGCAAAATTGAACTCGCTTAAGTCGAGTTCAATTCGCTTAAGTCGAGCCACATTAATGGCTTAATATATTTAATAAACACTAGTCACCTTAGTCAACCCTAACGTGCTGTACTCTTCTTAATCTACCATAATGAAAGGGAATATTCGCATCCATCCGTTTTGTAGCACAAGGCTACAAGGAAATACGGATTTCCTTGTAAGTGTAAGTGTAGCCTTGTGCTACAAAATGGGTGGATGTTATTTTTACCATTCATAAACTTTACTCCACCTAGTGGGTTTCCACAGAACTCATTTGTCAATCTACCCTAATCAACATTAATCTGGCATAATCCACCCTAATTAATCCCAGTCTTCTGCAATCTGCTCTATTGTGCCATAGTCCACCTCAATGCACTTTAATCTGCGTTAATCCACCCTAATGTGCCTGGAGAAGCTGGTATGCATTGCATCAAGATCCACCTTAGTCTGTCCTAGTCCCTTAATCCACCTTTTATCCAAGAAAGATTTTGGGCTCGACTTCAGTCATGGTCTTAAGTCCGAGTCCTACAAGGTGGCGCTTCAGTGTTCCATAGGGTGTAAACCAATCTACAATCACTGATCAATGATTGGTTAAAACTTGGGAATCATTTATCATTTCTTACAAACTGCTAGCATGTATTTGTTGGCTTTTTGGGAAAGGATATTTATGGTGAATTTTGCACCGCACCATTCGTGTCGACGCTGAGGTAGTTCATGGACACCTTCCAATGGAAGCTACGAACCTTGCGCATTAACAAATACATCTTTACATATTTCCAGCAACTATGGTATTTCGCCTAGGCACTCACAATGCCAAGAAAAGCGAGCGCACCGCAAGCACACATTTTTGGCTAAAAAACGCACGCTAAGGGCCAGTATATGGGCGCAAGCCAAATCGGTTAATTTATGTCTGCCATTGGCCAATAGCAGCGATGTATGGTCTGTGATGAAATGGAGCATTTACAAGGAGCGTGACAATAATCCTCTTTTTGAGAAGAGGACTCCTGAGGAAGTGGAAACTTCGTGCTATGCTTGTGAACGCTACATGTCCCGGATTACTACAGAATCAGGCTGAGGTGCTCATTACAGCGTACACTAGCCATAGGATGTGTTTTTTCACCAAGCTCTAGGGGTCGTTTAAGACATCTTTAAAAGGTGCTGGCAAATATGTGAGCACTACACCTTCAGCAGTCACAGAGAAAAAACAAGCAGATGTACCCTCACGAACAATAAGTGAGAACATGCAAGCATGTAGAAAATAGCCTTGAATCCAACATAGGGCTATTTCCAGCAGCCACTGTTGGAAAAAAGAGGGAATGGTGCTGTTGTTCAGATAATTTGTTGACAATCCTGCCTCGATAATGTTGCTATAAGGTGGCAACTGATGCATTTCACTGCCTCCTTGTGACCATAAGTCACAGAAAGTGCATCACCAAAGTGTCCAATTGGATAAGTTACTTCCCTCTATGTATTGAGACAAATAGGAGAAATGCATCCCGACTAGCATTCTTTTGACACTATAAACCAGAGAGCAAAGTGTAATCAAGGAGTAGCCCTAACGGTTTTCTTTTCTTTACTGCAAAAAATACGCACCCAATCTCAATGATTTTTAGCAAAAGCAAGAATGACTTAATCAGGCTAATTTTTACGTACAGTACAAAGTCATGAATGGTGACACCTGCGCTAAATCAATTTCATTGTCCAAAAAAAAGAAAGGAAGTGTGGAAATTTTTGCACATGGCAAGAATGCTTGACCCTAATAGTATGGGACATACATGTAGCAATGTGGCACTTTCACGATGTCCCAAGCACATATTTCATTAAAGGGGTTGTGAAAATATGGAGACGCCCGGTTGTAATTTTCACTGCTTCAATATGCATTCAACAAGCCGATTCCAAAATATTTCAGCCAAATATTCAGTCCACGTTTAATAATGCCCGTTTGAAACCCCAGCGTTCTTGAGCTCCAAAAACAACTATGCGACACTACGGGCTAGCATGGTACTATTTGGTGATGTTTTGTTTGGGAAAAACTTTATTAAGGTGACGTTTCTGTAAGATATTTTCAAGTGTATACGTATAGTGAACTCATGTTTGCTCTAAAAGAATCGATTTACTTGAAATATAAAACGAAAAAAGAAAACTTAGAAACCGTGTGGTACCGCCATTTGGAAGCGAGGCTACAGCACGGTTTGTTTTCACGTGGCCTACGAGGGTGCAACAATCTTCGAGGCCTGGTGGCAACATTGGCGTCAACTGCCGAGCTGAGGGGAAGGTACACAATGAAACCGAAACCGCATTTTTTATGACTCTAAATCAACCTACACGATGCAACAGAACAATGCATATTGTTGACTGGAGGGTCAGGTTCCCGAATACGCACTTAGTACAATATCTTCAGAAAAAGTTTCATGACCCCTTTAAGTACTGAGTGAAGGTGGTGCACACTAACAATTTCATGTCAGAAACATTCATGAAGAAAGCCAGAGCCATGTGTGACATTCTGTTTTGTGTGAGTTGCATTAACAAAAGATTTTCAAGTGCGTCACACAAAAAAAGGCGGACTTGCACTTTCAGGTGCGCTGATGACACCACAAATGATGGAATGCCTGAGGCAGGAATTGATCGAGAGGTCCATGCCACACAGCAGTCATGGCCAGCATGCAAGGTCCTGAAGAAAGTTAAATAAGGCCATTAGCATTCACAAACCGTGAGATCCTTAAATTTACGCACCTACTGTAATAGTCAGAAAGATGATATTAGAGCTTTATAAATTACTGTAAAGAATAAAAAGCCTTGTTAGGTACTTCTGAGTAATGACTTCTGTTATAAAATTTCTCACTCCGTCACATCCCCAACAACGCATGTAGTTTCCTTGAAGTTCATTCCTGGAAAACGAGTTCTTAGACAGTGGAGTTGGGCACGTCATGTCAGTGACGTGAGATATATGTAAGCACTGACGTGACATTCATGGTTCCGGGATGTAGTTCCTAGACCTTGAGGCTCTAAAGGTTATCAACGAGCCAACTGTCCCCTTCAATGACAAATAGCCTGCCTACAAGCAGTTCTGGTGTTTGATACGAGCTTGATACAAAAGTGAATGAGCATATTATTTAAGGCATCTTTAAAATCACGAGTTACTTTCCACGGCTTCAACCTATATCTGGTAAATCCCTAAGCTTGTCATCTATCAGAAAATGTCATTGTCATAGTAGATAGTGCTACAGGGACGTAAACGTGCTTAATAAGTTAGAATGCAGAGGCATGGCGGATGCCTAATAACCAGAAGCAACTGAAGCATGTTTGTCCTTTATTTTACATGATAACCAGAAGAACATCTAAGAGGCCCTGCAACACTTTTTGAACAAAGTAAAAAAGCGGTGCCGATTAGCTGTGGAGGCCCCTGTAAAACATGTGTCAAATATTATAGCACAGCACACACCAGGGCGTTCGCAATTTGGTTTCAAGCACAGCTGGAACGTGGCCAGCTGTGCTAACAAATGACATCACTGCGAGAACCAACCTAGTAGGTGCTTTAGGTGAAAATAACATTGACCCTTTCACAGCCACGGAAGGATCACCTGCTACTTGTCATCTACCATTGCGAGTTCAAGGAATCAAGAATATGTGTCTATCTTAAATAACAATGAAAAAAGTCAAGCGGCACAGTCATGCACATAAAAGCAGTGGGTGCCTTCAAATGTGTTTGAAACAAAAACACGTATTCCCTGATGCATGCAAAGCAATAACATTTGACCCACATGTTCACCATTCAGCACCATTTTCTGACTATGGTCAAAGTGTGCTGCCGGGCCCCTTAAATAAAGCAAAAGACAGTCAAACAATGAAGTATCAACTTGAGTTTGAGCCCAAACTTGCAAATATGCATGCAACGTGCAGCAAATGTTATGCACTGAAAAAGAAATTATTTACTTATTTGACACTACAGTCAACCCTCTTGCGAGGGTCGTGAGATAATCGAGGCTTTGCATACACACAAGAATTCATGTGTCAGTGCCCCATCTGTCACCTTGCTGCCAATGGAAACTTTGTATTTGAATGGGCCAATGTGATTTCTTTTCTAGTTTTCTGTGTCTTTGTGGTACCCACGCGTGGGCGTATAAATGTGTGTCGAATAGAATAAAGATTAGTTGAGAGTCCGCTGCTCGCATTCAGCGTCTCGTTTGTGTGTGTTGCACCGCTTCACAAAAAATGAAATCAAACTTGATTATGGCGGGAGACATCCCTGTCGCGAAGCGCCTGAGCGAGAGAGAAAACGAAATAACATTTAAAGCGATACGGTGGTTCATCACCGGCGTGGCCCCGCGGTGTTTGGCCCCGCTTCCAAACCCCGTGAAGCCGCAACTCCGTTCAAATCACCCGCCGTATCAGTGCCGCGCATGCGCATTCGACTCTCAGCCCAACAACTCAGAAAAAGCTCTCCCGCCAATAAAATCGCAAAACGGTGCGTCCTTTCTATTTCAGCAATACACACGAACACCCTCGCTATGCTAACTGGTGTTTACTTGTCGTCTACGAGTGGGAAAGGACCACATTTCCCGTAGATAAAGTGCTTCTCCTACCGGGGTTCTCACCGCTCCATTCAGCTCGGTGTGCACGATGGCACGTTCCACACAAGTTGAAAGCGCCGACTGCGGTACGTATTACCTGTTTACTTTCGCCGAGTGCTCCGCGATGCAAAGAAGCAGGTCTTCCTCACACGGAGCAATGCAAAATGCAAGAGACGAGCACACAACAGCTTCAATCATCCTTTAATTTTCAAAAAAGTGGCGCTCCCTCTCGGGCGCGAAAAGAGTATTTTTAGATCACTCAGCGCCTCGCGTTGGATTGCACAACTGTAGCTGCATCTCTCCGATGAACACTAAGTCACAAAAGCTTAAAAATAAATTCCACATGTAGACCATATTTATTGCGACATTTCACAAGTGCTGAGCTTACTGGTTGCCGACAAGTTGCGGTTTCGGTTTCGGAATGGCAACGCCATTCCGAAACCGTTGACATGGGCAAACAGTTGACATGGGCAACAGCGAAATAGGCAGCAGCTATTCGACATGTGTCTCAAACCGAGCCGGCGAAATCCCTCTGAAACGCGGCGTCCAGCGCGGGTGATTCAAAAGTGAATTTCGTTGGCAGTTTCCCACGCAACAAATTCCTTTACTCGGAAAGTTGCAATAGTCTTCCACAGATACAAGAAATATCAATCTGACCGAACTTATTCTACCGCGTAAGCTGTTATGAGATCACAAGGGACGTTTTTGGGGCCGTAGTCGTCCGCCGCCGTCTCGCCGCTGCCGCCGCCGATGACCGTAACCACTATCGCGCAAATTTTAGAAAAAAAAAATAATAACCCGGAACGAGGAGGATTCGAACCGGTGTCCTCTGCGTGGATTCGCACCCGCACCCTCTGCAAGCAAGTCGAGCATTCTACCACTGAGCTACGCCTTTTTTTTTTTTCTTATTTCGTGGAAATGATAACTGAAGTTATATTACAGGGGGAGAACGTTTCCACACTCAAAACTCAGGCAAACACACACATGCGTCTAAAAGTCTTCAAAAATATTCACAGTGCACGCTCTCAAAAATCTTCGCTAAAAGGACCTAAACAGGTATAACTTCTGCCGAGGGATTGCATTAACAAATGTAACGTTACATGGCAGAATAATGATACGCCACTACACATCGGGGAAAGTGGATTGTGTAATGAGTTTAAGCAGTCATTAGAAAGAACACAGAGGTGCATGCTTTGTAGCTCTGCACCCAATTACTAGAGGCATCATCAACATCATCATTATGAAACAATCTTCTTCAACTTTTCCGTCATCATTATTACAAGGCGCTGCCTCGTGCAGCAGTTTTGTCGTATCGTGCCATGCGTCACGCGGTAGGCGACATACGCAGCCACGACAGCAACCTGACTTGGCTCTTCGATATACCTGATGGCGCCTCCTTGCAAGGTGCGGACCGCCGCTGAAGAAGGGAATCACAGAGCTATGCAAGCGCCTGCAGCAAGGCAACGTCGGGCACAACAGACAGCCCAAACCGCAGCTCACTGTTGACACCAGGCCGAGAGTTCGGTTCGTTCTTGGGAAAATGATACCAAAAGACACTCCAAGATGTGCAGTTATGCAGATTTGCACGTTACAATACCGCAGTAATTATGCCGTAGTGGGTACTTCCCTACTTGGCAAAATGATAAGAGTTATGGAGCAGGGGATACCTACCACCTCTACTTGCACTAGTTTCCCCAAGCATTTAAAATGGCCTATAAGATGGTCGCTCCTCCCGCTTACGGTGTCACCATCCCCTGCGGTTCCGCGTACGCCTGGCTCTTTTTCAGGGTCCACCGATCTCAGCGAAATTTTCAATGTATGCTCTCCTCGGTACTGTAATAATGTATGCCACGCCAGGCAGCTGCAAGCAATTTAGTTTTATGGAAATGACTTTTAAGGATTTTTAGCGGATTCCCATACGGGCCACCCAATGTTTTTAACGTCATTACCGTCAATGCTGCCTACCCAAGAGGTGGGCGGTCAAGAGCAAAACTGCGATAACCTCAGAGCTCAAACCATCGCTGTCAAGTTCAGAAAAGCTGGCATAACTCAAATATTGCCGCATTATATCGCCAACCAGCCAAACCACTCTTAGGATGGCGTGACCGCGCATGACCCCTTCCCTTGGCGGTAATGTTGCAAAGGCTGGTGGCGCGTGCAGGTCTCGAGGTACCGGTACGTTTCTGTCGCTTTGCGATTATGACGTCAACACACAGTGTGGCCAATAATTGTAGGAAGTTAGGTGGGCGGTTTGAGGTATAATAAGTAGAAATTGAATTGCAAGCAGTCTGCGCATCTCTCGAGCCTGCCGTCTTGCCTAAATGACAGAAGTGTCCCAAGGAACATGCCCAGCAAAATTTACTGAGATCTACTGACCTCGAAAAATCACTGGAGTTGGTTTCATTAAGGGGGGACACTGCTTGCGGAGACCAAAAAATAGGAAAAAAACGCTGTTTTTTTTATTGCCTTTTTGAAATCTACAGCTGCTAATGCAGCTCTACTCTGAATTCCAAGCCGATAATATTAGTATTCTAGCTGCAATGACTCCTTATATAGCGTGTACCAGCTAAAATTGAGCTGAAATCGACGCTGAAATGACCTCGCACTGCAAGAGGATAAAGTGTATGGCTATATCCCAGTGGAAAAAGAGGAGTGCGTTAACCATGCGTTAACTTTTTTTAACATAAAGCCCAATTTGTGTATTAAAAATACTGAGAGCAGAATTTCCGTTTCCTGCACATATAAATTTCAAAGTTATCAAATTTCTTTGTGCATGATAGCCATGCCATGGACACTGAACTTTTATCATCTGTGGAATCACTAATTATGATTTAATTTGAAAACTGCTTGCAGCGTTGCACTTATTACTTATTGCATTATCTAGCTATGCAATAATATTCACTTTTCGCTGAACAGTCTTTTTCCTATTGTCTCCGAAAACAATAGAGTGGCAGCTTCGTGTATCTTCTGAACTAATTGACCTACAAAAAATATTTTTTCATATTTGAAATCAGCAGGAAAAACTACATAAGCCTCTATATTTTCATCAAGTTCGGTCAAAAGATGCAGAAAATATGTCCACACGCCATGTCCCCCCTTAAGACGTTTAAAAACGTAAACATATCGCTGACTTTCATTTCCTCTAAAACAAGATTTATATGAAAGCTAGAAAGTACAGAAATAGGTGGACCCTGTGTAGTATCATCGTACGGTAGAAAGACTGGAGCACGGTTTGTATTTCCATGAGCTCCGAAAGAGCTTGAACCTCAAAGGCCGTGGTGGCAGCTAGCATGATGTTGGCTGCCGAGTTGAGGAAAGTGCGCACTGTGAAATCAAAACCGTGTTTTTATCATTGTAAATAAATGCAGATGGTGGAACGAGCCAATGTATATTGTAGTTTGGAGGACCACGACTGCAATTACACAATCCATAATAAACCTTCAGAAAATGTTTCATGATCCCCTTAAGTGTTCGTTCAAGCACTTTCTAAGGCCAGGCTTGAAGTTTACAAAGCACACTGTTGTGCAACTGCTTCTTTAACGTAATGAGAAATGTGTGCTCTATTTTTAAAATATAACATATAATATCAATTACTTCAAGAATTAACTGATGCTTAAATAGTGTTATCCTTTGACCCGTAAACGAAAATGACATTAAATAAAGGCATTCTCAGTCTTGTGTATTTAGAGAAGACTAAATTTTGAAGAAATGAACAACATTAATTGGTAGTGCTAAATTTTAAACCCAACCTTGCACGTCTAGTGAAATAGAGTGATTCAGTCGGCCAGGACAACGTCTAGACGAAACCTTTTTACGATGACTTGTAGCCGATAAGTACTCATTTATTTATTCATTCAAAATACCTCAAAAGGTCCCCAGAGAGGGTGTTGGGGAAAATATTACAATAACATGGTAACGACAAAGCGACAAAAAAAGGTGCCTACAAGAGTACATAAACTTACAAAACAAATTACTTGTTAAGATACACAGAAACTCACAAAGAGGCATACAGATGCAAAAGCTGAGTGAAAAATGATAACAAAATGGAACAGAAAAAATAAATGTTGTGAACACACCAGTATAACACATTTTAAAATTACAGTTCATTTTATAAAAAGAGGCACAAAAACGGTACAATACATTTCAAGAATGCACTAAAAAAAGCAAGAGAATGATACAATACAAATTGTTTCCAATACATTTGTTTCCATTTATTACACCGGTTTGCCAGCATCTTATTGTGTGCTCTTTTTGCAATCATGTATAGGTTACTTTTGTTTTCTGCGTTGCTCCCCTTACTCAATGCTCCCCATGGGGCCTGTAAGGTACTTCTAAATAAATAAATAAATAAAAAAAAGTCAACATAAATCAATTAGGTTGGCAGTGCTTTTAGGCAATGCAAGCAGTGAACAGCTACTCCTGAAATTTATGTTTCTCTCGGTAGCTATGTTTGATGGTAAGTGGTTCCAGTCAATGATAGTGTGTGGTAGAGCACTGCACGGGCCGTGATTTTCGGCCCGGGCCCGGCCCGAGCCCGCCACTCGCTGAAGTTTACCCGCCCGAGCCCGGCCCGGTGAATAAAAGTGAGGCCCGCACCCGGCCCGAGCCCGGAAAAAAACTTAACCTACCCGGCCCGGCCCGGCCCGACTGCAAACCAGGCCCGCCCGAGGCCCGAGCATGAAATTTCAAGCAAAAAAGAGTTTTGAGCAGCAATAATGGACGTTTTCTTGTCGCATGCTTGATTAAGAAGTACATTTTAACCTTCAGTTATTAAGTCCGAAAAAGAACCTAATGCGGAAATATCTTGAGCAACGATAATGGGTGCGAAGACAATTTATTGATCAGGGGTATACTGTATCTATTTTTTCTGCATATTCAGATAGAGATCATCTAGAGAGTTTTCTAACAAAGTGTGACAGCCAAACTGCTTTGTAGCATGATTTTCGCTTTAATAAAAAGCGTAATAAAAACTAAGTTGACAGGGAACACACTACACTGTTCTCGAACTTCTTGCTTTTATTGCACCCTCTATCAAAAAGCATGCTCTACCAACAGATTCAATATCACACCCTTCTACATATTTAACACCAGTCCTCAGTATTGTAGTATCTTGCTTTAACAAGAAAAAGACGAAAATCAAATTTAGTAAAGGTGTTTTAAATACAAAATCTTCGATTACAACAGCAAATTGAGTGTATACATGGGTAGACGCATGTACAGGCAAAAATAAAACGAACTGTAATATGATACTCTCATATCACGTCACGCTACTGCAAGTATTTATTCTTTATACTTTCACGGCAGAGTTCCCAGTGTGTCTTCTTACATGTATTTATGCAACAAAATCAAATTGTCGAGAGATTCTGGCTTTCAGCACGTCCTGCACTCGTTCATCACATAACTTGCCGTGCTAAAGTTTTTCTCACTACTCGCACTGGTTGCAGGGACGCACAAAATCTGCTTTGATGCACGTTTGCCAGTGCATGATTAATGTTACTTGTTCGTTCTCCCAGCGTATGTTTGACTTCAACACTGAACTACTCAAGTCATCGAGAAACGCCCTATTGGTTAACGTGATGACCACTAAATTAACCATATATGCTAGGAAAATGTAAACAAGTCCAAAAAACGCGACAGATGACTGCAAAATTCTACCAGCGACACGTTGAGAAAATAAACCCAAATCGACTTATTGTAAGCCGAACTGGCAACTCTGCTTCTAGGTTACTCGATCCTCATGTACCCACAAGAACTACCTTCAAGTACCCACAATCAAAAAGAGAAATCCGGTATTTAAGCCGTCACATTGCTTGTTCCGCATAAAAGCTATAAAGTTCAAAACATGCGTGAAGTATATGTACACACGAAGCACGTGGAACCATCTCAAGAATGCACCAAAAGAGCAAGCCCGGCCCAACCCGAGGCTGTAACCTCATACCCGGGCCTGACCCGAAGCCCGGAGCTTCAGGCCCGAGCCCGGTCCGGGCCCGCCGTGAAAACAGCTTTACCCGGCCCGGCCCGGCCCACGGGCCGGGCCCTGCCCGTGCAGTGCTCTAGTGTGTGGTATGAATGAATTGGCAAAATGATGAGTGTGACATATCAGTTGTTTAACTTTGTACCGATATTCTGAGTGCAAAGCGAATTCGAACATTAATGTTCAAGTGAAAATCGAATGTTTTTAAAATAATTTTCAAATATTTCTTTACTAATACCATGTCAACTTTTGGAGAAATGTCCTGCTAAACATGGGAAAAAATGTCTATTGCATGACTAGTGTACTGCCACAGTGTCATTCCAAAGTCCTGAGGAACAGCTCAACAGAGAACTGTGCGACGGAAAGCTGAGCCAACTTCGCTGCAGTATGAGAGTGTCAACTTCGCCACAGTACACGGGGTTAGCTTCGCCGCAGTACATGGATGTTAAGTGGCGAGGCGGACTAATATGGAAATGAGCCGCATGACGCGCGACATAGCGTATTTCCTAGCCCTTAATTACCAACTTCGAATTGTTCAAATGATAAAATTTAAGTGCAAATCGTATTGAATGGCAAATGCTATTCGAAAATTATTCGGAAATTTCGAACATTTGCACACTCCTACTTATTTCAAAACAAAGAATCAGCCAGTAAGCATGATGGCTCTGGGTGATACTCCAATATGCATAATGCTTCAGAAATGCAGTACAATAGCAAGAGACCAAAAGTGCATTTTCAATACACCACTTCAATATATTTCTGGCATTCCCTAAAAACATGAAACATTTTGGAATCTCTGTAGGAGAAACGGACACATCTGCAACAACACAGAGACCGCCCTTAAAGATAGCACAGACAATCATGACACACCTGAGCACATTTATTTAGGCATCACATAAACTTCCCCATAAGAAAACACTATGAATCAATTAGATTCCATGGTGTTTTCATCGTTGTGCAATTACTCTCACAGAAGTTAATTACACAAAACTACTTACAAATATTCTTCAAAGCCATAGGCATGTATTACTGTAGAAGAAATACACTTCTACAATACCTCCTGCACTATCAGGACCCTGGAGCAAAGACCGTCCCTGAGCAGCTAACGCACATCACTCTGACTCCTGACAAAAGGATTTTTCTTGCCGCAAGCCAATCCACTCGCAATGCTGTCGAAGCGCCCATGGAGTAACTGCACTGGGTATGTTTCTCTGTAAAATTGCGTAACGTCTCTGACACTATAATATAAACATGCTGGCGTTCATGACAATAGTGGAAAACATTTTCTGGATACATGTTCCAGTCAACGTGGTAACACGATTTGCAGGTACATTTATGGCGGCACAGATATAGAGAGCCGCAATTTACCTGTACGAGTTGGGCGCGGAAGAAGGACGAGCAGAAAAGGAAGAAAAGTGCACACGCAAGCACTTCCTTTTTCCTCATCGTTCTTTCGTGCTCAACTCGTACAAGTATGACTAACAAGCCCGCATCGCCACCCTCTTTAATTTACTGGTGGCTGGGTAACATGAAAGCGTGCAAAACTGTTTTTACTCCAAGGTTGCCATTGACCCTTTGCATCAGCATGCTCGGGTCATCGGCCATACAAGCCTAAAAACAGTGCACATAGCTTCATGCAGTAGGGTACTCTACAGCAGAGCACACCTGGTTCAGTTCCTATATGAACCCCACTAATACCCAGTTTGCTCTCAGCATCTTGGCCGAACTTTTGTCATTTTATGAGCAGCACCGCATCACTCGGTCCACTCATGTCTCTGTGAGGACCGAAGATCGACATCCGCGAGTTTTCACACAAGCGCACCGACCACTTGTCGGGAATGCAGAAAAGCGCAACGTTGCGAGGGAAACGCCGTCAGGCTGTGAGTGAAATGTCAAGTGCAGCACTTTCTTTTGGAAAATGAACCATCTTAAGCCATTTTGACGCAGCGTGGCACAAATTTGGTCATTTTTCCATGTTTGGCGCAGTTTGGCACAGGAATGTATGTTTGTGTCAAAATGGTGAAGTTGGCGCAGGAGTCCCACCTCTGCACCCTTTACTTTCCTAGCACCATGTCTCCAACAGTGAGCAGGAGAGGCAAGACGCAAAACAGCAAGAGGAGAGTAAAACTTTTCTGTATTCTATCTGCCCTCCTTTCTCCACTACACTCATCAACCAACACTGGCCCCTTTTCCAACCATACTTAAAGATAAAAGCATACAGCAGATACCATGCATTAGGAGAATCGGTGTCATGCGATGCGATCAGCGAGAAAACTGCCCGTGGTAAATTGTTTGGCATTCAGCAGAGCGCTACGAGTAGAATCAAAGTTTCTGTGAAACTGATGTGTGTAACGTGGGCGCACTCGGTACACTGATGGCACTGTGGTGTCTGTGCACAGATATGTTTTGTCGAAAAGGAATGCGCACTACAGCATACTGGTCTGCATATCATTAGTGCCATTTTTTGGAAGTACTACCATGGGACTGAGCAAAGAGACCCATACAAGCTCGCAAAGCGCAAAATGGGCAAAACAAACGAGGATGACGTTGCCGCTGATTTTGGCAATGACAATGACGTTTATGGCTTTGGCAGACCACAACTAACGAAAACATGGCCTCAAGACTGGCACCATAAAAATAATGTCGTGAGGTCACAAATCTGGGAGGTTATGCTTTTGCAAACTATGTGCGATAGTGCGAGGACAACCATTAGAATGCGCACATCGCGTCGATGCGTGTCGATGATGCTGATACAGGCTACTGATGAAACTACAGCCGCTTCCTACCGATCTCATTTATTGTGTGCCCCTGGGCCTTTTTAAAAAAATGTTGCTGCTGTGTGTTATAAGCTAAAACTGGCGCAACAGACAGTAGTGCATTGGCAAGCACTGTGCAACTTGCCAAAGTAACGCAACAAAAGTGCGTTTTCAACACCATCAAGAGCAAGAAGGGATTGCAACAAGTTAAAATGAAGCTGAAACATGATCAGCATATATAAGGAGTGCACTTGAGGGCATCGACGCCGGTCGAGATTTGATATATCAAATGTGACGGTCCAAGGCTGTTCAAGATACATGCGTGCCAGCTCTATACTTTTGCACTGGATTTTGAAGGGGATCTTTCAACTCTTTGGTATAGCCAATAATTCAATATATCCAAATTTCATGTATCAATGATCGACTGTATAGGCTTCTTTTGTTTATATGACCCAAAATGTGCTCTCGTCAAATTTCGAGTGCCTATATTTAATTGGTTCTAGACTGACTACACTGTCACGGTAACATTCAACCACCTGCTGCGCACAGGTATGTTTCCTGGGCCTAGTACAGCAGCCACATACCAGACGTGATCACATCATCACTGATCATGACTTGTAGAACAAATACATATCATGTTAGCGGTGTCAAGATTAAAAATTTATGCTCGCTATACCTTCACACCCTACTGTGCCAATTTTGGTAGATACCTAGCAAAAGACCATAAACAGAGCATCGAGACGTAGCCACCTAGATTGATAGATACTAGACAGATACCATCAGAGTTGTTGAAGCTCTGTAAGAAATGCTTTGCATAAACAAAAAAGAAAAGCCTGTACACTTCTGACCTTCGTGGCTTCTCCTCAGGATGACGACGAGCCACGTGGGCAATGAGGAGGCACTTCTTTCTAAAGGATGCATTGCAGAGGACACAGGAAAAAGGACGCTCTCCAGTGTGGGTGAGAACTGTGGCCGTTGAGGTGGCTGTGGTGTGAAAAGGATGCAGTGCCCTGGACACAGGAGAAGGGACGCTCTCCTGTGTGGGTGCATATGTGGTCCCTGAGGTGGCACACCTCAATGGATGCAGCTGGACACAGGCGGCACTAGACGGGGCGCTCTCCAGTGTGCCTGCGAATGTGTCTTTTCATGTTTTCCCTCTCTTTTGTCACATAGCCACATTGCCGACAGGAATGCAGCTCGCCTTCTACAGACACGAGCGTGTGGTACTGCTTCCAGCATGCCGAAGATGATGAACCTGCAAAGCACACAGAGCATAGGAAGGCAGTGCAAAGCATCTGTAAAACACCACGTAGAACTGGACTGCAGCAGCGGGCAATAAGGAATGGCTGCTCTTCTTTTTGGCAAAGTAAATAATGATACGCATTCCTTAACTACATGTTACAGTAGTGGTACATGTCTCTCACAAGTTCCTAAGTGCTATGCTTAACATTTCAAAAAAGTTCCATTGGCCTCTATGCGGCGGTCGTCCACACTATTTAAATATCTACTAGTGCTAAACAACCAAGTTCCTTTTGCATATTTATACAGTTGGGTGACTTTTCAAAAACATATTCTACAGTCAAGCCTGACTATAATAAGCTTCACTATAACAAATACCTCTATTACAAAATTTTTCCAATTCCCTGCTGCAACTCCACAAGACGTGTATTTGTATGTATTTGTAACCTCTGTACAACGAAGCGGTCGCAGGAGACACTCGTAATATAACGAATTCCCCTTACTTATAACCTAGTAATTTCACCGCAAATAGCGAATTTAGTGCGAGCAGCAGCCGGATCACTACATCAGCTACCCCAACGACAGAGAAGCGCAAAGCAATGTCATCGTGAATGGTGTCCACTGAAAATATTCTAAGGGATTGTTTATGACATACATATTCAGCTGAGGTCTTTTGCAGCACATCGCGCAATTGTATCAGATCTCTTAAGATTACTTGCAGGGCACACAATCACACGAAAATCTGCAATTTAGCTACAGTCAGCATTAAACAATAAAAAATAGCTAATTTCGTTTGTAATGCTTCACAAGACACATCAATTCGACAGCCTGAGTGAATTCCACAGTGAAGATTTAACGATTTAGCAGAAATATTTTTGTAGCACCAATTTCTCGAAATACGCATTCAGAACTCAGCATTTCAACGTGCAACAAAGTATCCTGCTGTTCCGATTAAGCAGCACCTTTCTGAAGCTATAGCTATTCTTTAGGCGACAGCTTGCCCTTCCCAAATTTTGTTATCCGACCTTTAGTCAGGATCGCTGGTTTTGGATAGCATTAAAAACTTGCACCTTTTACCTTGCAAGACCTTTATTGCAGAACTGAGCCATATAATAACCATTGTATCATAAGGGAACGGGGTATAGATATTGTAACCAGCAAACACAAGCTCTCGTTTCATATAGTGGTTCAAAAAAATACAAAACTTTTTCATGGCACCATCGGAGGGGACGGTTCTGCGCCTGACGGGTGTGCAGGAGGAGGTGAACACCGGCGGTGTAGTAGGCAAGCGCAGGGGGCCCTTACTGCGATGTCACACCGCCGCGAACGCAGCGACACCTGTGCTCATTTTCAGGGCTACTACAGCCAATCAAAGCAGTCGTGAGGGCAACGTTGCGTGTGTAGGCTGCAGCACAAGAACACTTTGGGTCGAATTGCTTGTGTCTTTAGCGAAGCACATATTTAAAACATAGTAGTAAGTTATTAATGTAGAGCACTCATATTGGTTTGCTGATAATGATCAGAAGGACTTGCACTACAAGCCCAATGCATTTGTGTAAAATTGTCAAAACTGCTGTAAGGTAGATGTGCTTATTGTGTAGCTGAGGACAACCACGGCTGAAGCATAGATGAAATGACTCGGCTATCTGCGACGAATGAATGGCACATGCGATAACATCGCACTACATGCAAGGGCTGTCATCGCTTGCTTCTCAAGCAGACAGGAAATGCACAGCCCATCTTTCGTTCGGCGAAGGATCATAAGGGGCGCCGCTGGGAGAGGGTCAGTTGTGTGCGCTACCTCGACAGACATCGGTAGACGGCTCTTACGTGCTGTGTTCGAAACATACTGCGTGCTCTGACGTATTCTCCATGCCCCTTATGTTTCGGTCATGTGCTGAGCCACCACTGCTGGCTTATATTTCGTGACAAAAGGCTTCTGCCTATATTTTTCTTCCCGTATGCCAACGTTCAAGTGAATGACTGAGCTTTGGCTTCAGATTGTCTGCGACTAAAAATCAATTTAAGCCAGTGGCAAAACTAGGGCAGTCTCATCACCGTCACTATCGAGCAATGGTGGCCACCATACTCAGCCAACCATGCAGTCAACAGCGGCCCTTTCTGGTGGTGCCAGCACATGCTTACGACTTCGTAGACACATTTCCATCTTCTCAAATGCCCAAGATGTTTGGGATTGTGTGTACTTCAGAGCAAATCGAATTTTCAAGCCTGCAATCGCATCACGAAATTCCGTTGAAGCGAAACGGCACAAAAAAAATGTGTTCATTACGGCGAGCATATTTATGCATTGACTCCTATGGACTGCTGATGGGGAACCAAGAATTTTTAGTTGTACTAGAAATTTCATAGAAGCGGCGTTCGTTGTAGCGGCGTTCAACCGTACTTGCAAAAAAAGCTATCTTCAATTTTCAATATTACAAGCAAAAGTGGGTTCATATTCAATTATTCATGGCTATGTCTTCTTTCCCTACAGCAGATATCAGACAGTCTGCCAGACGATGGAGGACGTGCCAAGTGCTCCCACGTGTGTCGAGGCTCCCTACGCTAAACACGAAGGTGCGTGCTCGCGTACGCGAGATGAGCTCGCTGACAGCTGCTCGGATCAAAGGTCGCCGCCGCCGGCAAAGTCTGCAGGCGTGCGCCCACTATCCAACAGCGATCTCCAAGTGGCGATGAGCTGCGGCGTGACAAACAACGATCCACGGCGTGTTATTGCTTCCACAAGCTACGCGGTCTCCTACCGTCGCGATCTCCTACCGTCGATGAGCTACAGCGTGATGAACGACGATTCACCGCATGCCGCTGCTTCAAGTTCTGCAACGTCGTCAAACGAGCGTCGCACAATTCAGGCGTGCCTGGAGACTCACTATGTGTCAGCGGGCACGGCGGAAGCGCAAGCATCCAGCGTTCGTGACTCTCTCCACGCGGTGTCCGCTACTGAACGGAAGCTCTCCCTGATGGACCAGCAAGGTCAGAATGAGAGTTCTGGAAATTCTGAAATTTAATTTGTTCTGGTTCAAGTTTCTGCTATAAATGCTATGCTGACTGACACATTGTGCCCAAAATGCCAAGAATGTTCTGTGGGCATGAATTTCGAAACGAGGCTGGGTCTTGCAGTAAAAATGATGCTGTCATGCAGTACTTGTGGTAGCATATCCTCCCACTGGTCCTCTCAAAGGAAACAAAACTCTAGAGAGTTCGACGCAAATGTCCGCTCGATGCAAGCGATACAAACAATTGGGAAATGACAGGCTGCTTTGAATGACTTGTGGGCCACCATGAATGCCTCCCACCGAGGCTTGCATCACAAAAGCTACCAAGGTCACTTGAAAAGGTTATTCAAGCCTGCAGCAGAGGAGGCATCAGACATCTTTATTGATGCAGTTGATGCCGTCAAAAGTGTCTATGCAGAAATGGACATTGGTCTTTCAAAAATGTCACAGTTATCTATGATGGTATGTGGCTAACACATGGGCATCACTCACACATTGGAGTTGGAACTATAATTGAATTCCACACTGGGCTTGTCCCGGACAGAGTGGTTCTCTTCAACTTCTGTCTCGGCTGCAGTCTGGGATCAGAAGAGAATAACCCGGCACACCTGCCATGGAGGCAGCACCATCAATGCCAAAAGAACACAGACGTTGGCTCAGGCCGTATGGAGGTGGAGGCCGCACTGCAGCTTTTTTTTTGGTCGGTCATTGACTAAAAATGGCCTGAGATAGTGCAGCGTCGTTTCTGATGGAGACAGTCGTGTCTTCCAGGCACTCTGTGATCAGCATCCCTATGGTTTTATACCAATAGCAAAAGAGGACTGCATCAATCACGTAAAAAGAAGAATGGGAACTGCACTCCGCTCTCTTGTGAGCAAGGCGAAGAAAGGAGAGCCACTTGGTGGAAGAGGGCTCACACAAGACCTCATAAAAAAACTCGCCAACTACTATGGCATTGCCCTACGTAACAACAACAATGTTGCTGAGATGCACAATGCTGTAATGGCCACATACTATCACGTGACCTCCACCGATGAGAATCCCCGCCATGACCTGTGTCCCCCTGGCCCTACAAGCTGGTGTAAGCACAGAGCTGCAGAGGCAAAAAAAGAAGCTCATCCCACTCACAAATACAAGCTTCTAGGCAGAGTTGCCAAATCCCTGCTGCCGGTGTATGAACGCCTTGCAGACCCTCAGCTGCTTGAACGGTACAAGGGGGGCAAAACGCAGAATGCAGCTGAGAGCCTGCACTCAGTCATTTGGGCCCTGCTCTCCAAGGACCAGCGTGCCTCACTTTTTGCGGTGGAGACAGCTGTGAATAAGGCAATATCGAAGTACAATTCAGGGTGCAAACGGATGTACACAGAAATGTGTGCCACACTGGGTATACCCACTGGTGCCCTTGCCCTCCAGAGGGCTCAAGAAAAGGACCAAATGCGCCTGAAGAAAGCAAAGGGACAGAGGTCTAAGATGTCCAATGGCAGTGATGCCAAATACTACAGCCCTGGGGCATTTCAGCGGGGGTGCAACGCTTTGAAAACTTTGAAAGCCGTTTTCTCAAATGTGTTTGTCTGGTCGACCACCTCGCTTGTGGAAAGTGCTGCAGGGCTATGGCTGGACCGATTCTTATTCTGTTTGTTTTATTATGAACCATAGACTGTGTTTTACACGAACACACTCTTCAAATTTTGATTTAGACTTCCATTCTTTTTTCATTTCACAATTACTGCATTGCACAACTTGCTGGGACACATGCATGTGCATGTATTGTTCAGCAGAAAATTATTAGGGCTGTAAAAAAAAAAAAATCGGACACTGTCTTCATGTACAAGCAATATTAAAGCAAACATATAGAGTAGTTCCGGCATCCTAGCTCATTCCATCAGTGTGCCAGACCTTCCACGAGCAAGAAACTAGTGAGTTTTTATAAAATGAAAACTAGTGGAGATATCTTTATGAAATTTTAAATTTGTCTCTTTAACGTGATTTGTAGTGTGTGGACCAAATTTCATCACTCTGGGTTAAGAAACAAAGAAGTTACGAACGATCCCCACGTGCCCCTTGAGTGTGCTCCACAAACCCGTGGGAATTCATACACCGTAGGCACAAGACGACCTGACGTCGACATAGTTCTTTGAAAAACATGCCAAAATTACGGCATCTCCTCTGCACGAAGACAAGACGTGCGGCTAATGGGGTTCTCTTCGTGTGAAGACCATGCCCTACAGTGGACACAGGAAAAGGGATGCTTACGTGTATGGGTTTGCATGTGGCTCTTGAGGTTGGGCTCCTGTCCGAATGCAGCTGGGCACAGGTAGCACTGAAAGGGGCGCTCGCCAGTGTGAATGCGAAGGTGTCTTCTCATGCGTGCCTTATACTTCGTTGTGTAGGTGCACTGCAGGCAGGAATGCAATGGGTCTCGTACAGACACGAGTGAACTGTACGGCACTGAAGACTCCAAGGACAACGAACCTGCAAAGCCATAGGGAGCACAGGAAGGCAATGCAGACCATGTGATGAACACTATGCAGAATTGGACTGCAGCACCAGGCAATAAAGGATGGGTGGTCTGTTAAGGACGATAGTCTTCCTTGGGATACTTTAACGCAGAAATTTTGGTCTGTCTTTTTGTTTGCCTGTCTGTCACACAATTCAGTCACCCGGCCAAAGTTTAAGCACTTGCCTAATGCCCGGCCATCTTGAACTGGTAGCTGCATTCCTACTTAGGAACATTGTCAATCAAAAAGCAAACGTTACGCATATGTGAGGCGCAACATCAATACGCAACTATTAGGTTATGTGTTCCTTTACTGGAAAATACATAGATACGTAATTCTAAAGACCCTAGTGTTTCTCAGGCTGTGCTAAAAATGCGACGCTATGCACAAAAAAGGCCTCTGCCGACGATTTGGTGCTGCCACCTGGCAGTTGCCCAGGAATCCTGCACAAGCTCATGTTTCCCGACGGCGCTGCCAGATGGCGTCCATATCTCGCACAGCGTATTACGGCCGGCAGAAGACTATCGTCTTTTGACGACATTTGCAGCGAAGCACGCAGATACGCTGCCCTTTTTTTTTTTTTTGGCAATGTAAATGACAATGCGCCTTTGGGAATGATATATTACTGTAGAGGTAACAGTACATGCCTCTAAGCAGTTTTCAACTTATATTTACATAAATATTATGCTTAACAGTGGTACATCCAAAAATGTGCAACCAATATTCTTTGAATCCAGATTTGAAAAAAGAAATTACATGCCTAAATGGCCAAGTTTGCATTTTTAACACTGCATTAAGCACTAACCACTTAAACCATTTATTGATTTTTTTTTTTTCACAGAACCACAAGAGCATCAACAAACATTTGAACACATGAAACGTCATAGGTACCGGAACATCAGCGAAAAAAGAAAAAGAATACATTTATAAAGGCTTATATTTGCATAAAGGAACCATACTTTCTGGAGCTAAGATACATGGGCACATTGTTGTGCAATGCACAAAGCACTGTTCTATATAGCTATTAGCAAAGTACAGTAAACACGTGCAAAAACAAACTCTGTTATGATGGATTCTTGGACATTCCAAACAATGTGGGAACTGAAGAAGGGCTGTAAGCTGGTACTGCTGGCAGATTCCATTAAGTGAACTGCACAAAAACTTCGTCCTTAACGTCCGCTGTCACGCAAGAAGAAAAAGCTCCTACACACGATTCCCTACTCATACTCTTGGCCTCAGCCGCACTGCTGCATCATAAGCAATTATGTGAAGGGCAATACAGAAAGAAGGATGGAAAGAAGAGAAAACAGGAAAGAGAGAAAGCTTCGTTATCTGTGTTGGGCAAACCGTCCACAAAAGTGACACACCGTCCACACTTTTGCCCTCAGTCCATTGCTACATGCTAAAACAGATAATCACGAGAAAAGAACAAATAAACACAGGAGAAACCAGCTCCGCTGTTTAGCCAGATTACACAAGCGTAGAACTGGCATTAAGTATTTTTTTTTCATAGAGTCAGGTGCTTGCTGCTTTGTGGTTAAGATGAAATTTCTGGTGTGGCTATCAGCAGTGCTCCCTTTACATTTTCGTAGTTGTGGCAGCCACAGAGGAAACAGCTAGTTCTGGTCCTGACAGGAAATGTCATTGTGGTCACGTGTTGGAACCATGACAGGTTCCCAAGAGCTGCCAGACCAATCACGCCCTGGCCATGTTGTCCTAATGCTTTTTAGAGATGAAGACATCTCAAATTACAAATGGCGTGACCATTTTTTTCAACAGCAAAACACCATCGCCGATCAGAATATGAGTTACCACTTTCTATCATGCAGAGGCAAAAATATGTATTATTTCTACAATTAGTTTGCCACTGTAAAGTTACTTCATTCACTGTTTTAAGTTGCGCATATTTTGGACATACCAGTCATCTCGTCACTGCTTTTTTGCTGGGTACTTTTGGTGAGACGAGGCGGCGTCTTTGAGGCAGTCTACTGTATACACACTTCCTGTTGATCCTTTTGCATTGCTTCAATGAAAGCATAAGTATACTATAGAGTAGTATAAGTACCTTATTGGCCATATAGCATTTGAGGAACAGACTCACACATCAGTAGATATTCCACATTATCGCTGCATACAGTTCATCATACTGAATGAATACGGAGGCCATACATTGAAGCCACATTTACAAAGCCACAGTGCTGTGTTCAAATGGTAAAATTCGTTTTGCTATGCTACAATGTGTTGCATAGCATAATCAGGGTCGTTCATTTTTTTTAGTGAAACCCCATATTACCCTGCTCTCACACACACAAAAGGTGTTTCATGAAAATTGGGTTAAACCCATTTTCTCGGCCAATTTAAATACTTCCATAACGAACTGTTCCTCATGCTGCAGGGAGTTCTTAGTGCACACAGAGTGAGCGCATTCATTTTACAAGTCTTAGATGGCTCCAGACGGCCCCCGATGCCTGCGATGCATCCATTTCTTCATGGGGAGCTCTCTGCAGTGCTGCCCAATGGACTTTTGTATCACATGATAACAGCATTGTGTCTGTCAGCAAGGCGTCCGCAGGCTGCCCACGGACTGGCCTGGGACTTGGTAAATTGAAAACGCTCACTCTAGCTACCCAACAGCGGGACAGTAAAGTTGCATCCTGTTGGCTTAATTGAGCTTCAGTGACTGACAGTTCATTTCATAGGCTGTGCATAGCACTGTGGACGCTATATGGGTGTTCTTTGCAAAACCCGAAATAAACGAAGTTATGAAATGGTTCAACGAGAAACCAATTCCTCCCCAAATATCACCATGAAAAATAGCATCTGGTTTTTACCTTTTGAGTTTGAAAGAACATAAACCCAGAAATGAACAACCTATGCATAGTGCACAGACATAGTACAGAATGCACTTTGTGCGTTCTCGGCCATCAAAGTGTTCACATCGTGAGCACACCAAATGATAAAGAAATAATGATAAATAGCACGAACTGACTGAATGTGGTATCGTACACAATGAGTTCTTTATCTGCCTGCATACGGCCCGTGAGTTCAGATGCAGTATGCCACAAAACTATAAGAAAAAGCCAGAAGTGCCAGACCGAAACCTCCACTCTTTAATGGGATATTCATCATTCATTTAATGATTCAATATGTTCAATTTGAAAGAGCCAAGGTGGGTCCTAGACTAAACTGAAAGAAGAGAAAGGGTTGGCAGCTTCCTTGATCCACCTACTTACACGAATTGCAAGTTTTCATTGACATGATCAGTGTATGGCCTCAAAAAGTCCATTCCTTAGCAGGCCAATATAAGCACTCTGAGTCAAGTGCGTAATTTACTACAAGGTTTTAGATACATGTATGATTACAGATCGACGTGACTCAACTGAAGAGGCTTCAACTGCTCTGGCCCATAGGTCATGAATGAGCAGCGTGACGGGCATTCCCCTGCTGACATCGTGTAAGCACCCAAGGACGCTCTATGAGCACCAGAGGGTGCCCTATTAGGGTAATAATTCAACCACGCCAGCGCCATTAGAGCAGGTGTGGCTAAGCAGCAACATGGCGGTGCAATGTTGCTATTGAGCCCTCAACATAGTGACCGCCACAGAAGGCACAGCCGCCGCTATCGTACCCCCATAGGTAAGTGACCTGTCCTTACAGCAAGCACTGACGATGAGAGGTGTGCTTTCTTGCATTCTACCTGGTTGCATCTTTTTGTTTGTTGCGCTCACCTCTAATCAACAAATTATCCTCTACTCCACCCCCAAGCAAAGAAAGTCCTTAGGCTCCTGAACTTCAACAATTCCCTTTCACAAGCATGAGGGACAAGTGGCAACTGAGGTTGTACGTTTGAGTAAAGGATGCACTGCAGTGGACACAGGAATAAGGGCACTCTCCCGTGTGGATGCGGACGTGGTTCACGGGGGTATGTTTCTCAGTGAACGCGGTTGCACTCAAGTGGCATTGAAAGGAGTGCTCACCTGTGTGCATGAGAAGGTGTGCTTTCATGAGTCCCACGTGCTTGGCCTCGTAAGTGCACTGCCGGCAGGAATACAATTTGCCTTGTACAGACACGAGTGAATGGTACTGCTCCTCGGACTCCGAGGATGCGGAACCTGTGACAACGAGGGAAAAACAAAGAGAACGAGAACCACCTGTCACGCACTGCTTGCAGCACAAGGCAGTTTTGATACTATACATAAAAGTCAGGTTTCCTTCTAATGCATGGCTGCATTAAAGGGGCCTTGCAATACCTTTTGAACATAGTCATAACACGAAGTCAATCTTTTGTCAAGGCTCCTGTGAATATGTCAAAAGATATCGCACTGCATTAAACAGGGACTTTTGAAACTTGGTTCCTAATATTGCTGACGTGCCAACCGGGCAGCTACCGAGGGATAGCAAAGAAGCTAATGTCTCTGCTATCCCTCCGTAGCTGCTCGGCCGCTCGTTACGATAAAAGTATGGCGTTATTCTGTTAGAAATTGTGCATCTCAGCTGCGTGGAAAAGTGCTGTAGGGCACTTATGAGCCATTTAACTAATTACTGCACCTTTTTTCACTTAGTCTAAAGATTTCCACACAGCATATGACAGATCAAAAGCAACACTCCATACTTGAGTACAGGAAGCATACAAGGTAAAATGTAAGTGAAAGAAGGGAATAGGAAACTGGAAGAAAAGAAAATTAGAAAAAGCAACATTTGCAAGTATTAGAATGGCATTAAAGTTTCTGGTGGTAAAAAATAGAAGCACATTTTTGTGCATTACGCAAGGAACTGTTTTTCCATGTGTGTCAGCACAGTATGCATATTTCCCATTTGTTTTTTTTTTTAGTGTTTCTGCTGGTCGCTGCTAACTGCGCAAAGAGACGTGACATGTTCCTCCACTACGCTTCAAGTTAAATTTTTGGGTGCCAGGTACCAAAACGGCCATGCTATTGACTGATCGATAAATAGATTGATTCCTGGGGTTTTGCATCCCAAAACCCCGATATGTCTTTAACGTGCATCGACATCGTACAGCACACGGGCCTCAACACTTTGCCTCCACCAAAATGCAGCCGCTGCTGCAGGGATTTGATCCCGCGATCTTCAAATCAGCAGCCGAGTGCCACAGCCACTAGACCACCGTGGCAGGGCTTTTTACTGTTTCAATGACACTAAAGTGGCACCTTAGACAAGAGAGTTAACTTATTCACCAAATGCTTTAGGTCATGTACGTGACCACAAGTGTGACCAGACATCCCACTTTATGCAGGTGACTAAGCTGAATGAATAAGATGGTTGTACATTGTTGAAAACCCATATGACGATATGCTTAATGAGCAAAAAGTTTTGGATATGTTGCACTGCTCAATGATCTCATCAACTTAGCAAAGCACTACATGCATCTTAGGCATCAAAGAATCCATATCATAAGCACACCAAGTGCAGAAACTAATATACAGAGAAAACACAGAACATGACCGAGATGGATGTCACATAATTAGAAGGGAATAAGGAGAAATCTATGACATCAAGAATAGTGCAAGGTTAAATGGTGGAAAAGCATGTTGCGACTCTTTAGAGCATCCAAGAAATGACTGTTCCTCAAGTAGTGGCCCTGTTAAAAAAAAAAAAAGAGAGAGAAAGTTAGCTGGTTTACCTTAATTTTTATATTGCACTGATTTAAATGTACAACACGAGAACAGAAACGAGAACGATTGCAGGTTAAAATAATAATAAAGTAATATAATCTACTTTAGTAAATAATGCGAATAATCTACTTTATTTGTGCAAAACTATACGAAAGCCGGGCACAGCGGCAAAAGACACAAAGAGGACATTAACGCAAGTGACTGAACTGTTCATAGTTGTGGAATAAGTGAGGTGCTTGGAAACAGTTGACCACATCTACAGAAACCACCTAATATCGTTGATTAATTCAACATTTCTTTCTGCTAAGCACTACTGATGGCATGCTTACACATTCACCATGGGTGGCCGTTTGAATTCACCTCAGTGGCCTTTTATCTTCTCTATTTGCTTGATGCATGCACAATTTCTGTCCCTGCAAACATTGGATTGCACTTCCACCAGCCCCACTGAATCACCAGATGTGCCGCAGCTGTCACCAGATGCCCCGGAACTTGCAGGAGGCCACAGATATGTTCGTGATCATGAGGAAAACAACACAATCCAACAAAATGCTCACCACCTAGAGGGTGCACATGGAAACGGGGAATCCATGGTCAGACTATGAACATAACCCATTATCGCATTACCACGTGCTACAGAAAACAGCTGCATAGTTCTTCAATTGCCACCATGGTGCCAAGCACCAGCCTGGAAAAGAAGAAAGTCATATCAAAAGACCCTTGTGTCCCTAAATGCATGTCATTGCAGTGGAAAAGGAAGAAATGCACCATTTTCCGAATAAGCAGAAGCACTTCAAAGGGCGGCAGGGATTAGGAGTCGTGCAAGAAAGTGACGGCCACTACACTGAGTGTATGTATTTGCTTTACAAGCCCCGGACGGCTCCCGACAGCCCCAGATGCATGCGGTGCATTCGTTTTTCATGGGGACTTCCTGGAAGCTCTGCCTACTGGCAAGCCAGGGGACTTTTGAATCACGTGATAATGACTCATGTTTGTCAACGAGGCGTCCACGGGCCGCTGGGGACTGGCCTGGAACTTGGTAAATCAAATGCGCTCACTTATTTGTTTTGAACAGTTCACTCATGCCGACTTCTTCCTCCCGTTTGACCAGACCATCATTTACATGTATGTTATCTTCAACATCACACAGGCTTCTCGAGGATTAAATGTGCACTCTCCTTTAGGCAAGCACATCAATATATTTTGGATGTGGCATGAAATTCAGTTACGTTCATTTTTCGCGCAAGCCTTACTTATGCTCAAATTAAGTGGCAGGAGTATTCTCACTGACTTACCTTTTTGAGCACGCAACATAGCAGTTCAGTGGGATGTAGGTTTAAGTTATAATGCTATTTTGCTTCACATACTGTGCATGCAATAGAATTCCACTGTTATAAATGCACTTCCAAGGCACGCATCTCCCTTGAGGTCTACCACACACGATAACATGCTTAACACTCACTACGCTAACTTAACTTCCAGATCTCTCATATCTGAAGCAGCGTGTTGAACAGGCTGGAGGTTTTCATTTGCAATGCAACTGCCTTCGCTATTTTGACACTAAAGTCCTCCAGATTGGTCTAATATAGACTGATCAGCAGCCCACAACATTTCATCTTCGATGAAACACCGCAATTAAATGCCACAATCCAGAAAATTCACCACAGCGCTAAGAGAAAGTGCCACTGTGACCCTCACGGAGAAAGAAAAACTATGGGAGGGAGCGCACTTAGCATCCACAAACCAATGCCGTCTGAAGCCACTCCCTCCTCCTTTCTGATTCACGAGCTACATGCTGGGCTGTTAAGTTCTTCAGTTTCGGTAGCTTTTAGCAGCGTAAGACCACAGGTGATAAAGCACCACGCACGGCGCGAACACATTCGCACAATAAAACCCAAGAGACGCCACAAGCAACCGTGAAGCCGCAAATGAAACAAAATAATCTCGCAGGCCTGTGCAGAGGATGCAGCACAGTGGCAGCGTAAACTAGGTTTTGCTGCATTCTCTGTTCTGTTACTGCTGGATGTTGCTTTAATACTGGTGCTACAAAGCGTGAGCTACTCAACTGTCTGTTATGTTCGGCCTGCCGGGTATCTGATGTCTACTTTGTCTGATCCTTGCCACAACCGCTGGCTTTTCATTGGAGTATGACGCAGGAGAGGCTTGCACATACAGTTACAATCCAATGTAACGAAGTCGCCAAAATCGTCAATTTACTTTGTTATATGAATGCGGCCTTTTATGGACAGCACAGTTGGCGAACAATATCTATTTTTCACAGAAGGCTGTAAGGATGTTTAAACAATGGAGCTGTACAGAACTAAGCACATGTAATGTCTATGCATACAAATTTATGTGTGTGTGTGAAAAACATATCGGTTCCTAGGGGCATTGTGACACCAGAGCATGTTTGTGAGCATTTAGCATGTCTGCATATCTTAAGAGCTAGCACATTATTTCACAACTGTACATCAACTATATACTTCACCAAAGCCCACTGAAGATCTTTGAAGAAGAGCGTGCTTCAGCGCGGTGGTGATACCGTGCACAAAGTCTAATTAATATTCTGGACTTGGCCTGATCTGCCTAGATATTTTATCCTCCGTGTTAGGTTGTTACATTAAACTTCTTCAATGAAAGCCTAACTTGCCGTCATGTTACCTCTGACATCAACCTAACCTCAGCAAGTGCTCAGTACTTTCGTTGAGATGTCCGGTTGCTGCAATGCAACTGCTAACTTTAGAGTGAAATCTTGGATCGTCGAAGTAGCACAAGAAATGAAGTCGACAAGATAAGTGAAATGCGAGCTTCTGGGAGTTGCATAGCTTAGACACTGGCTGTAGACCAAACATGCAAACATGCTGTGTGTGTGTGTGTCTTCCTGGTTATGCTTTTATTCCCATGCCTTACCATTTCCAGACTTTCATTCAAGGTCAGTCTCACGGGCTTGCAGTCACTGCACATTTTCCTCTATATAAATGGTGCAGTACAATAATTGGCTTTTCAGATTTCACGTGCTCAAGATTAAAAAAAAAATAAGTGGTATTTATTCTCCTGAGAGCCAGGGGAACTTTTGAAAATACATCCAAGCAGTCGCCTTCCATAAGGTCTCGGGAGGTCATGTGACAAACTTTTGGGAAAGGCTGGCTGTACCGACACTCCGTACTCTGCGCACAGAGCATGCGACGAGCTACAGGTAGCAGCAGCCAAATCGACGAAGAGCGAGCGTGTTAAACATGGATACCTGCTCTGGTTATCATAAAGAACTGCTAACGGTCGCCCCAGAAGGCTCGCACTTTCATATACACTTCAACTTGAGCGCGGCATTACTGATTCAGTATTCTCAAGCGATCACTTTCACAAGATATGCGCCTGTAGACGGCCGGACGCGTCGCGAAAGTGTCTCCGACACCAGACCGAAACCGATCATGGGAGAGTACGGTTTCTTCGTGCAGCTAATTTTACGACCACGTGGGATCGAGCGGCTACACGTCACAACCAAAACGCAGCGCTCCCTACGATATGCACTGCGCCAAATTCAAAACATTTTCTGCTAATATGCAAATGGTACGCTCGTGCACGCACTGTGTCAAGCAATCGTCGGGTGAAGCGCGAGCAAACGCGCGACAGCCCGTTCTCGCGAACGACTTCGCCCGGTTGCCACTTGCTGCGAGCTTCCCAAGGCCTGCCTGTGAGATCATGGAGTCAGTGCCTACTGATGGAGTACGTGCTGTCACATTGTGCACTGCCGAGCTCGATTAGGATCGGATTTCTCAACAGTGATTGGTGCCTTTTCGCGGGTCAAGAAGTTCGATCCGAATCAAGCATAGGATAAAGCCCAATCGCGTGACTCTCGGTTACAGTAGCTATCTCGGTGGTTTGACAGCCGATGCTCGATTTGTCGTCGTCCGGGTTGTCGTCCGGGTTGGTCACAGAACACCTGGCGGGTACGGACGCTGTGTGTACCATTGTGTAGTACGTTCAACACTTCAACCACAGAACACCTATCTTCAACATTCCGCTGCTGCCACGACCGGAGCAGTCTTTCACACCCTTCACCATTTCGTCCATTGACGTAAACAAAACTTCACCTCAACCAGGCCAATGCATCCTTTTTACTAGTAGAGGAGGCATGACCAGGCGCATGGGGCACATCTCTGGACCACGACCTCCTGCTCTGGACACAGCTAAAGTCCCTAGAACGCTTTTCTCGAGAGAAAAATCTAGGGACTTCAGACACGGCCCGCACGGCCTCTTGATTTAAAAAAAAGAATGAAGAGTAAAAAAACCGGCTGACCGGCCTACAACGTCGCCTCCGAGATTTTTGCGCGTGAGATCACGGAGGCCATGTTATGACTGCGACCTTTGTGATCGGCTGCGTCGGTGCGCTGCTGCAGCCAATCGCGGAGGCCATACTATGACGAGCCTAGTTCTCTGCGCCACTGCAGCGGTGCTGTGGGATCGGGGAACAGTGATGTTCCGTGCAGGGAATTTTCCCTTTTTCAGGGAATTTTCGACCGTCATTTTGGACGAAAGGGAAAAAGGGAATCTTCGCAATATTGCAGGGAATTTTGGAGGTGAAGACATATCCTTATAATGTTCGAAACACTTCTGTTACGGGGCACTTTCGGTTCGTACTCGGTTGGCAGTTTTCGGTTTCTCCAATCATTCCCGGCGCATGTAGCACGGAAAATCATAGCCTTTAAGATTCGTTCCTGTTACACGGAGCGTATTTTTGTTTACTCCGGGCGGTAGGCTCGAAATCCACATATGCGCTATGTAATTACAGCACATGAGCTCCGTGACTGTCGACCGCCATCGTAGCACACGCTAGCGGAAGCCATTATTCTTTCACCAAAAGCTGGCAACTATGTCTGCGACAAGCCAGGAGCTTTCAGTAACAAAAACAATAATAATAGCACACTTTTCATTTTATACAGCTGCCCTGTGTACACAAACGAGTATGTTACGGCATTTCTTCCGCATCGCATACACCTCCGCTCGAAGGTAGCTTCCGCGTAGTATGAAAAGCCACTCTCGGAGGCAATGCTTTGAGTTGCGCTGGAGCACAAGCGCGAAAAGAGCGAACGATAGCGAGAGCCGGAAACACGTCAAACACGCATATATGTATATATATTTGTGCAGGGAAATATGCGGGGATTTTTAGCGATGCATGCAGGGAAAAATGCCAGAGATCGGGAATTTTCATGCCTCGGAAAGGGAATTCTTCGGCGCAGGTCGGAACATCACTGTCGGGGAACACCAGGCGGGAAGACATAGCAGCCGCTGGTTCCGCATGTGTCGTGCAGCGACAGCGCTGCGTGTTTACATTTTACTGATGCAAGTGTGTGTATTGCTTTATCAAAGTAATGCCTGGACACAATGTTCGTGCGTGGCACAAGCACGACGGCGTAATTCATTCACATTGTCGTCTCTGTTCTCGACCTCGCTCCTTGTACGCATGTTGCTCTGTACACACAATGCAATGCCAATGCATCCCTAAGCGGGCCATTTCATGTATATATGCAATGCAGTGACGTCACGTCTGTTACAGAATGTGTTGTCGCAAATACATTTTATATGGGTATGGACGCCACGCCGCCTGTTAGGGCAAAGTTATGGGCATATCATACGGTTTTGACGCTTGTTGTGTGGATGCCTGTGTTACCTGCATTAAGGTTTTAAGAGAGTCGCATGGTACCCAGCTTCAAGAAATTTGAAGTACTATAATTAGCACGGCAGGCTTACACGACCACACATATATAATGTACACATAGTAGAAAATATCACGCATGCGATGCATGTTTTTGGCACACTATTGGCACGAAGGCCAGTTGGATGACAGAGAGCAACTGGAAAAATAAAAATTGCACGCAAAAAATGGATACAGTTTGAACAGGACAGGTTATGATAGTGATTGTTGGAATAGGGTTTCGTGCAGTGGTTCTGTACAAGGCTGATGAATATGGCGATAACTTTGCGAGGATCATGCTGGAGCATTCGGGCAGGCCCACTCTGCTTTACTGCCAGGATAGCACAGAATATCTTACTCTGCATAAGGAACTACTCTAGTGCTGGTGTACAACTTGTGACACCTCACTGGAAATCATTTCGAAATTCACTGTCGTTCGCCAAATGAACAAAAGCATGCCCAAAAAAGCTGCGTTATTGTATGACAGGAATATCTGAATGAAATATAAACGTCTCGCAAGAACACGATGTAACTTTATCTGAGAGGGGAGGACAAGCAGGGCACAAACACATCAAGCACGACAGTTTGTTAATTGTGGTGCTACACACGCAAGTTGATTCCACGACTGCAGTGTGCTGCACTTCGTAAGTTGTGAAGACAGACATATGTATTGTGCGCTGCGGTATTGGCGGGCCGTTGAATTCATCCTGCCGTAAAGTGCTGCGTCCCTGTGTGCCATTGGAATAATAACTTGGGACCCAAGGTGTACGTCATCAGATTTCCATAACGTAAAGGGCTGTGCACAGAATTGCTGCATGCAATCTCAGAAGACAACATTAATCATGCTTAAATGCAAAGAGCCACTACCATATGATTGAAGCAAAGCAACAGACCTTTGGAGCCAGAAAAATTCTATCTTTATTAAGCAGAATGCAGTCGCTCCAGGGGTTGACTGCATGTACAAAAGTGCTATATCAAGATTTGCTGGCACACCAGAATAATAGGAAAAAATAAACATAATTTTAAATGACATTGAGAAGAATGCTGTCCATCAGGCTTTATCTACACGATGAATCATAGTCGATTGTTTATACAGCTAATGAACACGGAAAATGCTCCCTATCTTACAACTATTGCAAGTGGAAACAGTACACAAACTATTACACTTCTTCCACATGCATTGCTAAGAAGGTCAACACACTTCGCAAGACCAGATTTTGGCTTGACACCCCCTTATCCTGCCAAGCACATTCAAAAAAAAAAAAGAACAGCAGGCCAATGTGTAAATGAGTACAGAATCCGTAGAACATGCTATGCTTGTTCATGAGTAACAACTAAGTTCATTCGGTTTCACTAAGTGCCAAATTGTCTCTTATAAGGAAAAAAAGTGATAGGCAGTCTGAGCTATGAAACAAGAGTACAATTTAACACAATCCGACTATGTATTACTATGAAGGACGCTACATGTGCATTTTTGTTGTTGCACATGGATTGAACGCAAAAAAAAGGGGGCATTCAACAGTGAGACCTCGTTGACACGATCTTCACAGGAGCAGGAAAATAAAATGTATAATCCGAACATTGTATCAACCATATGAAAATACACTGCACTTATGAGGTATTGGCAGGGAAGAAAAAAGGAATTATGTATCCCAAAGACCATATTAAGCAGTATCGTATCAACACAATTTCACTGTACAAGGCATGGTTACAGTAAAAGTTAAACTTACAAGTCTGACAACAACTATTATGCACTGCAAGTGCCTGGCACTGCAAACACAAGGTACACGTATACCTCAGCCCAAACTTCAATAAACTGTATAGAAGGATGAAGACACCATGCGGAATGTGTGTGTGTGCAGTACGTCGACGTTTTGGCGGCAGTTCGTCTTAGTCAAGAGGAGGCATCATGAAAGGATGTAAAAAATGCCACCCAAAATAAATGCTTTAGAAATTTTCAGACTTTCCTGGATTACATACAGACAGAATTCCCTACAAAATATTTGTAGGAAACTCTATGCACACAGAAGCCTATCTCGCATACAAGAGGCTCATGAAAGCAAGCTTTTGAGAGATAGAAGTAGAGAGATGTGGTTAACGTAGCAAAGAAGTTATTTTCTTTGGCCCTATTTAGAAAAATGGCTCATCGTATGGGGAGAAAAGGAAAAGGTGAGTGAAAGAGGGAAGAGACCGCAGAGGAGACACCCGTGCTAGACAGTGTAACCGCCCATTTTATCTTTTTGACAATAACCACTTCCCCAACAGGCAGTAAGAGAGGCAAGGAGGGAGAGGGGCAGATGGAAGCTTTTGTCTAACATAACTCGTTTTGCACAGACCAACCTAAAGAAAGAAGAAATTGGCCATATGCTCCCAATTCATTCCATTAAAGTTGATATATAATAAAATGGAAAATACAAAAAAAGAAAAGCAACATTTAAAAGGGTATAGCTGTATCGCACATTTGGTCAATATGCCAAATATAGAAGCACTTATTTGTGCATTATACAAAGCATCGTTTCAATAAATATGTCAGCATAACGTATACATTTCCTGCTTATCATATTATGTTGCTTCAATGAAAGCGTAATGATGCTACAGAATACACCGAATGTAACTTATTCGCTAAATAAACTATACTGTTTTAGCCCTTTACATGAAAACACACACAGAGAGCACATGTAGACACTGTAGGCAATTTGTATACAGAAGACAGCTGTTGCATGGATACTGGCATTGTAACAAGATGGAAGTTAATGGGTTGATATCGAGATTTTGATTTGAAGACGACACAAGAACAGGAACACAGGTGAGCCTTGAGCTAAGTGCATAATTAGGTAATGAAAAATTTCCTTTATAAATTGGTTTCAAGATTATTGCTGCGACAGGCAGTATGGCAACTTATCTAAAGAACTGTTGATCTGAGCTACACATGCACTAACTGATGCATTGTTGAACAAAGCTCTCAATTTGAACTTGAACCAGTGTTTTATAGACAGGCTAAATTACATAAAGGTGATGGCTAGAACATAAAACACTGCAATAAAATACTTTCTTTTTGTCGCAATATAAGAATACTAGTAGCACTTGACATGAATATCCAGTTCCATTTCATTCGAACTAACCAATCCACTCAGCATAAAGGTTTTTAAGCATAAATGCAACTCCCCCTTCCTTTCTTTACAGAAACGGGGGGGGGGGGGGCATTTGTATGTAAGTGACTGTATTGGGTAGAAGTTGAAATCATCACATGCATGAATATATCTCTCTTTACAATGCATCGCTGGTAAAGTTACCAGTTATATGGTACATGGCTCCTGTAGAGAATCATGGGTCGAGGTGGAGATGTAATGTCAGTTCTCGACTCTAGTTGAAGACAGTAAAAGAAGCATAAGCATGCAATCCAGAAACAGCCATAGAGAGGAGTGCCCGGTACCCTTCCATGATAACTAGGTTTGACTGCAAGGCTTTATACTGACATTGGAAGAACCAGAAGGCATAGAGAGAACCAATAGTGCAGAAAAAACACCGATTTCTACACAAACTCCATGCTTCCATGCCAGAAATCGTGGCAGACACCCAGAGTGGAGGCACGAAAGCCAGATGCTAACCATTAATCCTATGCAGAATGGAAAGTCCCATAAATTGCATAATCATCAGTGTTCTTTCATGCGTATTACTGGTTCGTCCAAACTTTTATGATTCAACTACGTTAACACACAGCTAGTGCTGGCCAAATCAATCACCTTAAAAAAAGGAAACAAAGGGAACAAACCGCAACCTTCTGCACCCCTGTCGCAGGTGACCATGTGAAAAGCAAACTTGACCAACATACATGAACATCACCCTCCATTTCAAACATGGAGGAATCATCTAGTCTCTTGAGCTTAAAAAAAAAGGGAGGGGGGGGGGAGGGGCGTGGGTGACAGCACTGCTAAATGTCTACAGGAAAAAGTGCGAACTAGCCCTGCAGCATGGGCTGCACTGAATCCTCCCTTCCTGCTGTACCGAATCTTCCCTCTAGACGAGCCATGTGCCGGAATACCTGCACGCAACAGTCACGAGTGAATGCAACCATCACTGCTCGGTCTACAGAGGTTTGAAACGTCCAAACAACTGCACCACATGTTTCAAATCTCACATTTTTTTTTGTTCTCTCTATTCACTTCCATGTGAGTGACGTTCCCTTGTGGGCTTGAAAATGTAGGTCCATTTGTACTTTTCCGTCGGCAACAATTTGTAGACAGTGACCGCAGAGGAGGCGGGCCATGCTCTGTTGCATTCTAAGACAGGCAGAATTCATCTCTGAACTGCTTGACGGCAGTGCGTGAGCATTTCAGTGGCACGAAGTACTGAGTGACACCCCTGCTCTTGCGCAGCGCTCCAACTCACTTTCTGAGATGACATGTTAGGAAGCTAAATAAAACACAAGTAAAAATATATGAAACAAAAAATGGACATATCAAGAGTTTTTTTATGATAGACGTGTCATCAGAACACAGGTCTTTTACACAGTAGAACCTCGTTATAACAAACCCGGATATAATGAAGCAATTGCAATTCCCCATGAAATTCCTATAGATGAAATCGATATTGGTTATAACAAACTAATGGTTATAACGAAGTAATTAACACTCCCCCATCAACTTCGTTATAACAAGGTTTTACTGTACTTGAAAACCATTTAACCACCAGAATAAATAAAAGAATATGACATTCCAAGTTCAAATTATATGTGGCGAATACCAGCTCTAGATATGCAGATAAGAGCCACAAGAAAAAAATCACAGCATATTCAAGGGGTGAATGATGATGAGTGGGGCGAAGCTCCGGAAGGAATCATCGGTAAACCGTGAAACTCTTCCGTGCAATTCGCCCCACAATTAAAAGTGAAACACTTGAGTAAATGTCATCAAACTATTATAACATCTCGCATCTTTCATCATCAACTACAAGTACCGCCATCTAGTTTTATAACATCTCGCGCATGCTACGAATCCTCACGGTTCAACTATGCACAATGCACAAGTGAAATCTCCCACCGGCACTTCATTGCAAGTCAAGATGCAGTGCCTATATATATATATATATATATATATATATATATATATATATATATATATATATATATATATATATATATATAGGGTTGCCGGTGAACGCTTCTCCAACGCGAGCAGTCGGTATTTCTCAATCAAGAAACTCGCTAGGAGACGCTGCCTGCGCCAACGTTGTCTCTCGCGGGCGAGCACGTGCCGGGAGCCACGCGCTCGCCCTCGGCGCGTGCGTGCCTCCCGGCAGGCACGCGTCGGTGGCTACCTACTACTACTACTACTACATACATCGGGGACGCACAACCCACACCTTAAGGAGCTTCGCCCCTAAAAAATAAACAGAAATGGAAGGAAATCATGTTTCGCTAAAACCGTGATAGTGGACTACAAGGATGCCGCTGGGTCACACTAGCACCAATGTGCAAGTGCCACCATGAGACGCTTACATCAACAACTATGGTCACCTACCTGTTTTAGTAACTGCACAGCTGCAGTTCAGGAGTGCAGGCCCTACCACAGAACACACATAGATAGATGGCCTCTCTTTTATCCGCTTGTGTACACTATCCACGCAAGTTAGAGAGGGTGCAAACAGCACCCTCTCAACAGCACAGTGTGGTCATCACTGTGGTGCACACTACATGTCACAAGTTGCTCTCAAGTCAAAATGCTGTGCCATTTGTTGCACTGCCAGTCCACACCAGCACATCTCCACCAAGTTGGCATCATCCACAAAGCACGCAGAGAAAATTCATGAACCAATGCTGCACGATTCCCGATCCTCCTGGAACCGACTGGAATGTATGGAAGGGTGCCACACCTCATCAACTCGTTCAGGAGGTGCATGTTAATCGAACAGACCACCTCCACCTGCTCACTTCCCTTCACTAAAATCAGCTATGATACGATTTCTGCACCTCTGTCTCCATGCGAACCGAGAACTCCCAGGCCTGTGCTGACGGTACAGCCCAGTGGTAGTATGAAGATTTCACTGTGAACTCTCTCATCTTTCTCCTTTAACCTTATGCCATTCTTGCTTCCCGCCCCCCCCACCCTTGTGCTTCTTCCTTATCTATTTTATCTGCTTTTCCTGCTTCCCCTCCTCCTTCGTCGTCGCCGTAATCTTATCGGCAGACTACTTCTGCAGAGTCATCGTGTACTTTCTCTTCTTCTTCAGTCTCTTTCCTCAGCTTATGAAACCGGAGGCGGCGATTGACGCATGTGATGCCCTGAAACACCACTGCTACATACCAAGATTGTGGCAGACAATGCAATATGCCCAACAAGCTGGTGGTCAGTCAGTGACGCAGTGATTGGTGCCACTCCTACTGAGATGGGTTCAAACACTGCACACGAATGGAGCCTCTTTTTCCTGATTGGCGCAGGTAGCGGTTATGGACACTGGTGGCAACAGACACTGTAGCCGCCCATTTTGGTCGTCGCAACGAGCGCGCAACAGCTCCCTCCGTGAAATAGCCACTATGCTACCAAAGTTTACGGACTGTCCTTTGCGTGACTGCGGCGCATGTGTTCGACTAGGTCTGGCTTTTGCCTAAACAATGCATTGCAGAGGACACAAGAGAAAGGACGCTCTCTTCTGTGGGTGCGCAAGTGGTGCGAAAGGTGGGAAAGGTTTGAAAAGAACGCGCTGCAGTAGTCACAGGAAAAAGGACGCTCTCGTGTGTGGCTCTGCGCATGCCCCACGAGGGTGCTTTTTGAGGAAAAGGTTGCGTTGCAGAGGACGCAGGAAAAAGGACGCTCTCCCGTATGGGTGCGCAAGTGCGAGGTGAGGCGATTTCTTGAAGAAAAAGCTGCATCACAGTGGACACACGCAAAGGGACGCTCTCTTGTGTGGACGCGCATGTGGCCGAGGAGGTGGGTCTTCTGTGCAAAGGTTGCGCTGCACTGGTCACAGGAAAAGGGACGCTCCCCCGTATGGGTGCGCATATGGGTCATCAGATTCGCTCTGTGCGGAAAGCATGCATTGCAGTGGACACAGGAAAACGGACGATCGCCTGTGTGCGTGCGCATGTGATCATTGAGGGTGCCTTTCTTTGAAAATGATAAGCTGCAGTGGATACAGGGAAAAGGACGCTCTCCCGTGTGGGTGCGTATGTGGTCCCTGAGGATGCTTTTCCGATTGAACTCGGCCGGACACAGGTGGCACGGAAAGGGGCGCTTGAATGTGTGCATGGAAAGGTGTATTTCCAACTGTCCCTTGTGCTTGGTCACATAGCTGCACTGCTTGCAGGAATGCAGCTCGCTGTGTACACACCTCGGTGAATGGTACTGCTCAGCAGTCACCGAGGATACGGAACCTGCAAGGACACAGGGAATGGGAGGACAACATGCCTGTCACACATTACACGGCACTGGACTGCAGGACTAAGCAACTTTGATACTATACCTAGGGAGTTAGGTTTCTTTGTATATGGACCACTGCATTAAAGGGAGCCTGCAACAATTTTTTAGCATGGCTAGAAAACGGCTGTGGTCTGAAGTCAAGGCTCCTAAGAAGATGGCAGACAAATTGTCACCACACTGCAGGAAGCAGGAAATTCACAATTTCACCAAAAAAGCAGCTAGAAATCGCTCACCTTTCTGACAAATTTCAGAGCTGAGGCCACTGAACATATTAATGTCACATATAAAATGGCTCATTTTGTGATCGCAAGAACATGCCCAGTAAGACTTTGTTTGTTGAGAGTTCAATAAATAAAAAGATATACATGCCTCTTGAAATGGTGGACAATCTAGTACTGCCAGTCTACGGGTCGCCGGCTTAATTTGGCGAGGCCAAAACCGTTGTGCTGTACCAAGGCCATATCAAATTACATGCCTGAGGCGGACACATGCCTCACAGTTAGGCCACTATGACAGTACATGCAGAACACACATGGTTCATTCAATAACCACACGTATGCTTGCCATTCCATTCTTTTGCGACGGCACGCTTCTCGTGCTGCATGGTTACTATGCTTACCATAAGGTTCTGTTCCATGCCATAGGTGCTGTAAATTTTTCAGGCTTGCTAGCAATGCCGTTGTAATAATATAAAGCAAGATCTACCTATAACTCTTTCAGAGTCAATGATGTACTTGCACATCCTCAGGAACAAGCTCTAAATGGTCAGTCTCGAATGTTACCACCTGTTTGTCAGCAGATGATAACGTTTCAGATTGACACTCGCACGCCATTTTTTCAACTCTTCTTTCACCCAGCTAATGCAATCCCCTTGAAAAAATGTCGGGAGATTTTTGCTTGCCTGTCAACCAGCTGTTGAGATTTCAGGCTATGTATATGTATCGCTTCTATAACTCTGCATGCATGCTCTATGACAACTCAGTCTTGGCAACTGAGTTTCCCTGCACCGAGGAACATTATCATCTCTGCAAATTATGAACTGAAAGGAAGAATTCTTGAGGTAGGACGCTTGACATTTTGAGCTTAACGAGTTCTAGTGTATAACTGAAATTTGACATATGGGCCCTTTAGGATAAATATTAATTATGTTTCCTTGCATCATTTTTAGTCATCATGCACCAGAAATGCATCTGCATGTAAGAACAATATTCATTTGTCACTTTCCCTTCCCTCTAAAAAATAAGAGTAAATTTTTTATAACTATGTCAGAGATTTTAAGTCTGTGATAAGGATAATTGGCCCTGGTGGGTTGCACCTGGTGAGAACATGTGACCGATTAAGATTTTAAGGAATAAAACAGTTTATGGTATGAGATGCCCTAACGTAGTGTCTCTCTTCCTGCCTCCGTAAGTCGACGATACGTTACAGAACAACAAAAACACTCCGAGAAATCATTCCACACTTATACTTCAAAAACCTGTTGCAGAGCCCCTTCAAGCACTAAACTGTTGAAGTGCTTACTGCACCTTCTTTCACCTCAGGGTAGCAAGTATTGCAGGACAGCAAAGCAGAACTTGACATTAGAAAACGGGAAGCATATCACATAAAATATATGCGAAACAAGTGGACAGCAAGGTTGAAAGATAGACACAAAGTAAGAACAATTAACAAGGATCAGAATGGCAGGGATGTGATTGGCGGTGAGAAATACAGGCTGTCCTCATTGCACTACACAAACAATCATTCTAGCACAGGTTACACATATTCCATTATTATTCATTTACTGCTTGAATAGGAAACATGATAGCATGAAATACAAGTGGTAACCTAATTCAACAAATAACATTTTACTAAGTTACATGATTGCAAGCATGTTCACATATCTTACCATATATAATTTGTTACCCTGAATGGACATGATGGGTGAACATCATTGGAAATCCATTTGAGCCCTCTAGGTGTTTACAGAAACTTTAGGCATTAAAGCATGCACATCATAAGCACACCCAAGTGTAGAAAATGACAGATAAGCACAACAAAGAACATGACTGAAATCAACATCGCAAAATTTGAAAGCAACAGGGAAAGAATTTGTGAAATTGTAGATGGTGCCACGTTTGATGGTGGCAAAGAATATCGCTGCATTTGGAGCATCTGGGAAATGACTGTTCCTCAGTTAGCACCCCTGCAAGAAAATAAATGAAGTAAATTGGTCTACATTACTCAGATATCTTGTAGATTGAAAAGTACAACCCAAAAATAGAAACAAGAAAAACTGCACGGTAAAATTCACAGTGAAGAGACTAGAGATTCCTGTTGTTAGGTTATTTTCAAGATTACCAGTGACACATTGCAGTGCAAAAGGAAAGCACTCCTACCATGTTTTATGGTAATTTATCTAAAAATACAATGGCAATGACATTGTACACCAAACTGGCAAAACCAACACGCCACACCCAACTGCGTATACCCTATATGGGTGCATTGTAAAGAAAGAAACAATTCTTTTACACTGATGATTTAAACAGTGACATACATCCTCTCCTTCACACTGCAGTCAACAAAGTAGGCAAAACAGCAAATACTTGATTTTGCTTAATGCAGCACATCTGATAAAAAGCAGCTGCCAGTAAAAGTGGTAGCATTGCTGTCACAAATTCCTAACAAAATTAAATGACTGAACAGGGCACGATGAACTTCTGGCAATATGCGAAGCAGGCACACTCCGGAGGAGGACTGGACGCATCTGCTAAAACACACATATCTGTTAAAGCCAGCACCAACATTCACAGTAAACTTGCGCTTACTTTTAATAACAGAAACGACCCAACTTGCATGCCACAAATTACTTGTAATTATTTACACGTATTGCTGGTGCTGCAATTGGTCAATAACTTTGCAGTGAAGAATATGGCACTGAGGAGACAAGCAGTAGCAGACAACACAAATATGAGCCCTTCAATTGGCAAGATCTCACAGTAAAACCTGTACAGTGATGGTAGCTATGCAGAACCACACATGATGCAAATGTTGAGACAAGGCCCCATAGATTTCTCGTTCGGAACCTAGTTGGAAATGTTAGATAAACATAACAGAGAACATGATCGAAATTGACATCGCGAAGCTTGAAAGCAACACAGAAAGATGTATGTCATTGAAGATGGTGCAACGTTTGATTGTGGCACAAAGTACTGCAACATTTAGAGCACTTGAGAAACGACTGTTCCTCAGTTCGTGCCCCTGCAAGAGAACAAACAATGCCGGTTGGTGTACTTGAGACAGTTATATTAAAGATTTATAAGTAGAACCCCATAATATAAACAAGGACTACAATGCAAAATTAATAATGAAGTGTCAAAAGATTTGTCACAACTTATTTCAAGCTTGTCACTGACATACTGCAGTGCAGAAACAAAGCACTCCTATGAAGTTTTGTGGCAGCTACAAAACAACTACACTGGCATAGCTGAGCACATCTGCAAAACCAAAACATAATAACCCACTACATGTAGCCTCAGTGAATGCTTTTTAAAGAAAGGAACGACTCGTTGACACGGGTGATTAGAACTGTGAGATCCATTATCTTCTGCGCAACTGCAACAACCTACACTGCAATAAATTAACCACAGAAAAAGGAAACTGATGATTTCACTTGTTACAAGACAACTACCAACAGGCAGTTCCCAGTAAACATGGTAGCAACACTGCCACCTAAATTTCAAAAAAGTGGCTTAACGGAGCAGACAGGCGAATGAATGTTACGGAGATACTATTGCAGTGAATTTCTGGCAATATGTGAAGCAGGTGCCTTCTTGTACATTCTGCAGGAAGAATTGATGGATCTACAACAGCACAGAGATCTGTTAAAGCGAGCACAAACATTCACAACACACCCACCCTTACTTTTAATAATGGATGTCACCGAACACACACAGGGCAAACTACTTATGATCCATGTAGCAAATTACATGTAACCCTGCTACTGCAACTGGTCATTTACCTTGCATGAATGTATTACCAGTAATGGGTTATCGCACTTTTTTTTTATATACAACACCATGTATTTTGACATTGTCTCTCACTAAATGTTACGATTCCGATATTGCTTATAAATAGTATGTGTTTATGTACAAGGGCAGAAATATATACATGTCCCAACTTTTCAGTTGCAGTGAAACTGTGTATTGAATATACAAATATTAAATATATGCACGTATGCTGCTTGTCATGTGGGCGCCTTCAGGCAGATTCAAGCTGTAGGCGTAACATTTCGCCTGAAGGACCCCCCCAACAAGATTGTTGGAATATAAAAACGTTTCTGATTATGATGTCGCTACCTTCCGAGGCATATCTAGGCAGATACACAACTTGCTGGTGGCTGTCAGCACTGCATACTCTAATGCTGCCAGCGACTAGATAGCATGGACGTAAATATGAATTGTTAACATTAAGCACATAATGAATTTGAAGTCTGTTCTCGCTTTCAAGCGATGGTATTTCCAGCACACACACAAAACACACGAAGAGATTCATACTTTCTTTCGCTGACAGATAGACAGCACTGCCGTGGGGAGGACGCAATTTATCGCACACACACTTCTTGTTTCAAGGCACAGGCGATGTATAGTCGTAGCGTCTACTCACATTTTCTGCTTTTGGCGCATCGGCTGGAATAAAGAATACAACGACTTCGCCGGGCTTGCGCTATGAGTGCTTTCTAATCGCCGTGCTTTCGATGAAGTGAAATATATTCGAATGTGTAGCGTGACTGAGCAAGTCGCTCGATTACCTACAAGTGGTGACCCGGACGCTTCCGAAGTTCCAACCTTCCGCCAGCAGACGCTACGCTTTGGTTCTCCACCTGCTGAAAATCCGTATGGCGCCTTGCAGGCAGCGTCCCCTCATTGCACGACAGAATGTGTGCAATGAGGGGACGCCGGGCAGAGCTAGCTTCTACTCACCGCGGAACAACTTGGCGAATAAAAACCAAGGTAGTGGCTTCGTCACATGCGGCATCTTCTTCGCAATCGCCGAGCGTCAGCCGACACTCACATTTTCAAAGAGCTGTTTCTCCAGCGACTGCCTCACCCGGTGTACGCGTGATTCCACGTGAATCGCCTCCCGACCTGCTTGAACAGTTCGGTGACAAAGCAGACAGCTGTGGTGCCTTGCAGCTTAGCGGGAAACCACTGGGAAACGCGTTGAAGCGGGCAGGGAAGAGACCGTCTCCACTGGCCGTCTTAAACCAGCTAATTTGAACAATGAATCGATAAGCCAACACACCATCGTAACCGCTTTCGAGCGTGCATCGCCGGTGTCCTGTGGCAGTACACGGCCGTGGTCGTGGGCCAGTGATGCCAACTTAAGTCTCCGCTTTTACCCTAGAATGAGCTTCAGTAAATCCCTAAATTGTACAAAAAAGTCCCTACACAGTAATTTTCATGTCCGCATTTAGAGAAGTCTAAATGCAATTTTCCCTTCGGCCCATGTGTTCTTAATTTTGGTGGCGACAGTCAGCTCATTAACAACTTTTCTTCCTCAGTGATTGACATCAATAATTGCCGCGCTTTTTCCCAAATTTTCTGCGGAGTGATCGTTCATGACAGGCCAACATTCAGAGCTATCTTCGCGAAGAGCCGACAGAAATCGGTGGTCTTTTCCGTGGTGGCGGCTGATTTCTGATTGACCACGTGTGTATGTACAGTCAGCCACAAAAGTTTGCGGACCACGCGAGCGCGCATGCCGTGCCAGTCTTACAATGTGAAGTAAATGAAACTGTCTTCATTTCACCATCTTGAACACTCCAGAAAGGGAACAGAAGGCCAGAGTTTAAATAACAATCGGAACATTATGTGCACTTTCTTGAACTGCTGCTAAATTAATAATGTCTCAACAAGACACGTGAATAATTGTTTTTTATAAGCAACAAGGATGACAGGCACCTCGACAAAAGAAACAGCAAAATATAACTAACACAATTCGATTATGAGGATTTAAAGGACAGTGGTATACGAGGCACAGTTAGATTCAAGATTAACAAAGTCACAGCGTAAACCAAAAAATGCGCTCAAATATCCAGCCCAGAGCTCAACAAACTTGCAGATGGCTGAAGTAAACACATAGCATGTGGCGTTGTATGATATGTTATGATGACAATTGACGTGGTCCTGAGGAGGCATCGCCAACAAGCCGCAGAGGGGGATAACCAAAGAAAATGTTCTTCGAACAAAGTCACATAGGTTGTGTTTGGAATGTCATTCTGGTTAGACAGTACACATGCATAGAATATCCAATCTATTACAATGCAATTTGTGGTAACCCATTAAATCGGCGTTTATGCAATCCTGGACACGCAAGAAAATCAACCAGTATAACTTAACAAGCATTAAACCCTAATTGATTGGAAACAAACTCACTACAGGTGAGAAACAATAATGAACACACACACACACACAATTTTTAAACAGTTACAAAAGTTAGATTGACACCATACATCTGCGACAGGGAAGGATACAGTCTAACTTCAACATAATGAGTTTGTACCTAAATAGTACTGCCCTTAATGCAATGTTACAAATGTATTTTAAAACCTAATATCCAACAAGGCTTGACTGTATTACCACGTTTTAACATACTACAGAGTCTAATGTCAACCGTGTGCACAGTACACATGAAAGCGTGGCACACGAGTAATTCTGTACAATTGTTCATGCAATAATCATGTGACTCCACTCTGTACAAGAAGCTGAAACTCCAGCCAAAAGATGATGTGCCCTTCCCATTCAGGCAGCCTTCCTTGTCAGCAATGTCTAAAGGTCCCATACCTCCTGGCATAATGCATTGCTTGCAAAGTTGGCAGTTGTGATGCATGACTTCTACAGAGAATCATGGGCCACGGTAGAAATGACATGTCAGTTTTCAGCGCTAGTTTAAGCCAGAAAGTGTAATGATAATGGACAGTAAATGAAACACCAATTTCTATCACACAAACTAATTCCATATTCACGCGAACAATTCCACGCTTTCAGGGAGAGACACACGCTGTCGCTTAGATCATTTGCGTGCTATCTCAGTCCTTGCATTTTTTTTTACTAAATTGGTGGTGATTTTTGATGTGCGGCCCTGTGGAGTTCGTGATCGCAATTTGGGAGCTATGGCTGCTTCTTCAGCATCTTCTATGGAGTTCATTTTTATTAATGTTCCCGCAGTATAGCGTCCCTAATAGTCTACCACTGCCACGGCAATCCGTCCTTCTTGCATGTATTCTGCTGCATCTACATATACAATGTCTTTGCCTTTAGCTATTGTACTGTGCACATATATTTTTTTCCATCCATGCCGACAGTGTTACAGACACACACAAGAGTGGACACCATCTCGAGCAATCGTGGTCGTAATGAGCGCACAACAGCTTATACTGTAGGCTTGTATACTCTAGAAGCTTAGGGCTTGTCTTCTACATGACAACTGGACATGTGGCAAATTAGGTTACTCTTCTGATGAAATGATGCATTGCAGAAGACACAGGAAAAACCATGACAGTTCCACTGACGTGAAACCTGGAAATGTGTGATGAAGCATGCGGCAATACACCAGGTGCTTCCCACAAGAAACGTCAGTCGCTGGTAGCTCGCTTTACCACGGCCACGACGACGACGTTAAGCGCCGAGAGCCCGGCAGCATCAGCAGTACTATTCCTTCGTTTTAAATGAGATTAAGTCAAGTTTGTTTATTTTGAACTGATTTTATCCATTACACATTTTTTGTGTGCATCGTTTGAGAACTTAATTTACCGTGACGACAAGAGACGATGACAGCCCGAAACCCTAAGGTGTTTTGCCCCTAAGAGGCCGCTCTTTAGTGTCTACGCAAGTGCCTGTTGAGGCTGGATTTTATCGAAAAGGCTGCATCGCAGTGGACACAGCGAAAAGGACGCTCTCCAGTGTGTGTACGCACATGGTCAATGAGATGTCCTTGCTGCACAAAGGTTGCACCACAGTAGTCACAGGTAAAGGGACGCTCTCCTGTGTGTGTACGCATGTGCGAAACGAGATGTGCTTTCCGCATGAAGGACGAACCGCAGTGGACACAGGAAAAGGGACGCTCCCCTGTGTGGGTGCGTATATGGTTCTCGAGGTCCCATTTCCGACTGCACTCAACTGGACACAGGTGGCACGGAAAGAGGCACTTGGATGTGTGGGCGCAACGGTGTATTTCCAACTGTTCCTTGAAGTTGGTCACATAGCTGCACTGCTTGCAGGAATACAGTTCGCTGTGCCCAGGCCTGTGCAAATGGCACAGCTTAGTAGTCGCCAAGGGCATCGTACCTGTAAAGCCACAGGGAATGGGAGGACAACACATCTGTTAACACACACCATGTGGCAATGGACTGCAGAACTAAGAAACTTTAATACTACACCTAAAGAGAGTCAGTTTTCCTTTTTTTAAGTACTGCTGCATAAAGGAACCCTGCAACAATTCATTAGTGTGGCGAGAAAACGCCTGTGGTCTGAAGTCAAGGCTCCAATGAGAACACAGCCAAACATTATTGCAGCGCAGGAAGTGGAGAATGAACACTTTTGATGAAAAAGAAGCTAGAGATCGGCTCACACTACTGAAAAATTGCATAGTCAAGACCACCAAATGCAGAACAAGTGGCAACGAAAGGCTATTCGCTGATCCAATGAAAATGAAATGTGCTGAAGAACATTTGTTTGTTACGAGTTCTAGAAATAGACACAGTGAAACGGCCGCCACTCTAGGTCAACAGCCGTAAGATATTATTTCTCTTACATTTGGCAAGGAACCAACCACTATTGGCCGCGAGGCCCACCACTGCTGTGGTCGGCGCTGTGATTGTTTTGACATCATAGGTAGGATGCCCCTTCCTACCTTGCTCGTTGCCCTGCATAGCCCCCTTGTAAAACGTGACGTGCGGGTCAAATCGCGCATTCTAAATCTTTTGTCGTCTTAATGATCAGCATGGAACGTTCGCTTCTGGGAATGTCAAGTTCATTATCGTTATGCAGAGCAGTATTCGACCATCTTTGGGCCATGTGGTAGCATAAAAAAAATATTGTGTAAAGCCTAAAATTTCATGACGTACCTGTTTTCATTCGTGATTTCCTGATCCCTACATCTGAAAAGGTATGTGGTTATATGAAGAACGTAATCTTTTCATACACATTCGCTTTCCAGCAAGTTAACACGCCGTTCTCATTGTTTGTTTAAATCTGGCTCCGCCATTTCTTCCATTAAAACTAAGTAATATTTGTGCCTGTGCGAATCTGGCGTGCCCTAATCGGGATGTACAGAACGAGCTCGTGCAAATCCTTGCTGGTGATAGCTGGAGCTTTTAGAAGTGCTGCCAAATTAGCCTCCTCATGTTAATTGTCGCTTTGTTTTACAGCAAACTAATTGACGTGCTTGGGCACGTAAACAAAACCTCTTTCGGAAAGCAGCCACAAACCCTCGGTCTGTTTGTCAATAAAGCTCTTGATGCTGGAGAATGGCAGGCTAACTGTAAGCGAACAAAAGAAGAAAATAACAGGCCAGGTTTGCGTTGAGACAGGCACGACTTAACATACCGCAGCTCGTCGATTTGAAATGGGACATGGTCCTTATATGGCCCTGCTAGGTCTCACTTCGCAACCAATTTAGCCATAGTGCAGTCAGGCTTGCCTCTATCAGTCCTAACTTAATTAATCCTGCATTAATTGGCATTGACCTAATTAGGCCGGTCAACTTCATAGTACAGACCTTAATTAGTATTAGCATCAGTATTGGTCTAATTAAGCATGACTTAATCAGTCAGCCTAACTAGGTTCGGCTTAGTTTTATTTGAAATAGGCTTGTGTAGTTAGTAATGAATTAATTAGGCTTTGTTTAATTAGTCTTGGTTTCATTGGCCTTAAGATTATTAGGCGTGGGTTATTAGAATTACCTTATATAGATATGACTTAATTAATATTAGGTTAATTAGGCCTTGCTTAGTTTAATAAGAGCAGTATAATTAGCTTTAGCTTAATTGCGCTTGTTTGAGTAGCATTAGCTTTAGTAGGTTTGGCTTCATTCGTATGACTTTAACGGGGCTAGCCCTAATCAGTCTTAGCTTAATTAGCCCCAAATATGCTAGCTTATTTCGTTATACGACGAGTTGATGCAAAAAGTAAACCTACCGTAAAGAAAACAGCGGCGATTGCTAAGCCAGCGCTCCTAAGCATGCTTGATAACGCGCCAGTCTGCCGATCATTCCCATATGCTGTCGACAGTGCGAGCGGGGTGGTGTTCTGCCATATCCTGAATCTGTGGCAAATTTATTCGCTGTTTCACGATCACTTGCATTCGTTCAACACAGGACAAGTGCCATGTGACGTCATAAATACTTCATAATGAATCATCAGCGTGTCTAGCAATTGCATAGTCTCATATGGCGTTGGCTGTGGCTCATGATCGTAGCTGGTATTGTCACCAGGAGCACGGAATCATCGTATACTTGCCCCGATTATCGGTTCACTAAAACACTTTTTTGGAGGACAGTCATCAGGCAGGGGGGAAGCGCTCGCGGTGCCCACAACAAAAATACGCGCGGTGGCATTCACGCAGGAAATGTGGAGTTGCAGCAGACGACAAAACCCGGCATCCTATGAGTGATGTCAGGGCGTAGGTGGCGCTACAGTATGTCCTCGAGGCCAATACTGTGCTCAAGCTACTTCAAATTACGTGCCCAAGTCACTCACATGCCTAATACTGAGACCATTATGACAGTACATACAGAATGGCGGGCATATGGTTGTTCCAAAAACCACAAGTATGTTTGCTGTTCCATGCTGTTGTCACGGCATGCTTGTTGTGCTGTATGGTTAATGTGGTTGACATAAGGCCTGCTTCCTGCCCTAGGAGCTAGTAAATTTTTCCTACTTCCTAGCAGTGCGGTTTTAATAATATTAAAGAAAGGGCTCACACTTAAATAATTTTTAGAGTGAATAATATTCATGCACGTCACAAAGAACAGCTTTGCAACACGTGGTGGAAAGAGCACAAAATTAATCTGAACATTGTTCATTCTTCCCATTGAGTACGCCGGTATTGCGAAACCAATGAGGAACAATGGGCAAGCGGCAGGCTGCCTATATCAGTCATGAGGTGCTGCTCATGGAGGCCACATTAAAGAAAGGGAAGAGATGCTCTAAGCCCAATGGTGTGCACTTCCTTCATTCACTTACGGCAACTTTGAGGGAACTTTCCTATCACTAGGAACTTTATCAGCTCTGCAAATTATCAACCGGTGTAAGTTCTTGCGGGAGAACGCTCAACATTGGGTGCTTAAAAACTTCTAGTTTGTTACTGCAATGTCTTTTGTTGAGGGGCCCATAAGAATAAATTTTAATTATTATTATTATTATTATTATGTTTCTTTGAGTTATTTTTTAAGTCACACCCAGTCAGTCACACCACCAGTCAGTCACATGATTTCAAACATTATCAGACAACTTTCCATGTACGTTTTGCCCCGAGTGGGCAGAATAGATGTACATTATTGGAAATCCATCTCACGTCTAAACGATCAATGATGTTCAAATGCATTGCAGTGCCAAATGAAAATATTAATTTAGCGAAGTACTACAGATATTTTAGGCACTAAGGTATCGCTATAATGACCACCCCAAGCACAGAAAATGATGGACAAGCATAACAAATAACATGACAAGCGTCAGTCAGTTACATGATTCCAAACATATTCACATATCCTTTCACATAATAAGTTGTTACGCCGAGTGGATAGAATAGCTGTGCATTACTGGAAGTACATTTCAAACATCTAAATGATCAAACATGCTCAAATATGTTGCACCGCTCACTGAAATGCACTAAATACATTTTAGGCATTAAAGTATGGGCCTGATGACCACACCAAGCACAGAAAATGACGGATAAGCATAACAAAGAACATGACTCAAATCAACATCACAAGATTTTAAAGTGAAAGGGAAAGAATTTATAGCATTGAAGATAGTGCCATGTATGAATGTGACAGAGGATATCGGCGCACTTAGAGAGCATCTGGGAAGTGACTGTTCCTTGGTCAGCACCCCTGCAAGAAAATAAACAAAGTCAGTTGGTCTACTTAATATAGATACATTACAGATTTAAAAGTAAAACCCAAGAATATAAACAACAATGACTGCAGGGCAAAATTCACATTATTTCAAGAACGTCACTGACCTACTCCTGTACAGAATGAAAGTACTCTTATCAAATTTTATGGTAACCACAAAACAACCACACTGGCATAGCTGAACACACCTGCAAAACCAACACATAATCACCAGTTACATATAACCCGAGAGAACACTTAGCAAAGAAAGGAACAATTCTTTTACACTAGAGATTAGAACAGTGAGATCCATTGTCACAGTACACGATATTAAATAATGACTTAACAGAGCAAACAGACAAATGATCTTTACAGAGAAACTTGCCTGGTTACTTTCTGGCAATATGTGATGCAGGTGCGTCCTTGTACACTCTACAGGAAGAATTAATGGATCTAAAACAGCACAGGCATCTGTTAAATGGGTGCAGTACACAATACACCCACCTTTACTTTTAATAATGGAAGTAATCAAACAGTGCACATGGCAAATTACTTGTAATTAATTACATGCAACCCTGGTACTGCAAATGGTCAATAACCTCAAGCGAATGTATGACCTGTAATGAGTTATTGCACTGAGGAGACAACCTGTAGCAAGAATAGAAATATGAACACTTGAATTTGACAAAAACTAAGCAGCCGCATGCAGGATCCAGACATTGATACAAAGCTGTATGGGGTTCATATATTTCTTTTAACAATACATGTAGGCAAAACATTTGAAGCACCACTACTATGGAATGGTATGCACAGTAGACATGGATGCTAAGAAACCAAGTGTTGTATGGACACCTCTTTACCATTCCCAGAAGTTATCTCATGTTTTGTTTCTACACAACCAAGTGCTGAATTTGAAAGATCACACAGGTCTGGAATGTGGGCCATTGAGAAAGTACAATACCACAAGAAGCTCTCGTATTGCACTCGCTCTCTTTTCCACAAGCGAATGGAGCTAGATGTCGAGCTTGTTTTCACCATGAAAGAAGGTAAGATTACTCTCACATATTTTGAAGAATAACCAGCAGTGAAATACAGCACATGATGCGCAAACAGACAATGAAGCCAAGGAAAGCATAGGGGAAGTTACTTGTGGTATTGTAATTGTGGAGAAAGTAGAAAGGAATTAAAGTATTTGCTGTTTGCTCATTAAGTTGTTTCTAACAAATAAAGAACGAAGCCCTTGACCCCTTCCCTTTCGTTATTTCATAGCTTGGGCCTCGTTGCGGCAGACTTGGTGCCTTAGGTAGCATGCGAGGGCTTATTGGGCAGCAGCCATCTCATCTAAGTTCACGTTCTACGTGACGCCTCCTGGCAATAAAGTGTGTTCCACACACGCCACCTTGGCCATGAGTGGCGCTGCTAACACTCCCAGGATAATACGTACATAAATACACAAAAAAGTGGACGGGGGACGAGTGCCTTCGTAGCTCAGTTGGTAGAGCATCGGATGCGACATCCGAAGGTCGTGGGTTCGGTTCCCACCGAAGGCAGGCTTGTCTTTTCGTCCACTTTAATTCCTTTCTACTTTCTCCACAATTACAATACCACAAGTAACTTCCCCTATGCTTTCCTTGGCTTCATTGTCTGTTTGCTCATTAAGTTGTTTCTAACAAATAAAGAACGAGCCCTTGACCCCTTCCCTTTCGTTATCACATGATGCACAGTAAGACAAGGGCTAACCCAGCAGTTTTTTTTACTAGAACATTAAATTTGGTAGGTAAATACCGAAATGACATGGAAATGATTACACACTTTACAGCTCACGGCTTTAAGTCAGTAGGAACCCTCCATTCACAACTGAAACTTCTAATGGCTGTGCTGGCTCCACCGTAAGATATAATTGTCACAAACAGGTCTTTCCGAAGCTTGTGAAAAAGAAATCTTTTTTTTGAATACGCTGCACCTTATGACATTACTACAACTCTAAGGCAACGTTGAAGGTAATCCTGGACTTTTTGACAATATAGCTTACTGAGAAATATCCGGGACGGTCAAGCCAATATTTGAAATAAGCGCAAGCCATTGGTGCATCATTCACAAAACACGCAAGTTTAAAGGGTCCCTGAAACGTTTTTTTGACATTGCGTCACTGATTAGGCAACAAAATTGTTAAATCATTCACACCATAAATAAAGTGAAACACCATGCCCTAAGGCAGCTATGGGCTTATTTATGTCGCCTTCCTCCTTACCACTGCTGTTCCTCCTCAACTCGATCAGCTGCGGAGTGCGCACTAGCGACGACTGCGGCTTCATCGTCAGCCACCCTACGGAGCCCTCTGCAGCGACATAGTGCCCCGATATCTTTACTGAGCTCCCCGGCCTCGGCAGTGCTAGCCTCTGTAATAGAGCGCCGGCGACTCGTGTGTACGCCGCCAGATGCCGCGACGATACCGTTGGCTGAAACAAAGGAGCACTTGTTAGGGGGCCAATCAGCGGCCTCCCATTCCGTCGTCCGATAGGCGGGGGCGTTTGAAAACGCATTTCGACGAGCCGCTGCGATATTTTGAAATGCTCGTGCTCAAAGCCTTATTGTAAATTACACACTTTACGCAGAGCTCTGAAATCTGTCCTCTAATGATCCTAATGACTCACTCTACCTGATCACCATGTTTTCACGAAATCGTCAAAACCATTTCAGGGTCCCTTTAAGGGGAGAAATAAACAAGAACTCAATTTACATTCAACAGATGAAGGAAGTTAATAAGTTGGTTTCAGAGAACATAGATATAATTAAACACTTTTTAAATAACGTGGAACTTTTGCAGGTTGAGAGTTGCCGATATAGAAATTTGGAGCCTGCAAAACATATGTGGTATACTACAATGCAAAACACTATTACTGCATCGAAATATGGAAAGAATCACAGAGTTGGAGCAGGTAACCGAAGATATTTGTAAAACCAATTTGGGCTTTGACCTTAAATCTACTGAAAGGGTCATTATAACAGTAATGTAAAAATGCCCAATAAGTGCAATTTGCATTGTTGTGAATTAAAAGAACAAATGGTTCTGCTGAACAATAGGAAACATAATGGGACACTGCACAGCATTGATTAACACTACTCAGCTGAAACGTATGCTACCAGGAAGAACCTATGGCACTAGGTTAAATTTAAAATGGTGGCAAAGAACCCAATCAAGCTTAGCTTCGATAAGGTTATCATAAATAGAAGGCTGTTATGGTGGGATGTAGAAAAGGAGGACATTCTCTCACTTTCCGAATCATGACAAAAGAATAAAAGTAAAGAGAAGGAACACAGAGGACTTGCTGCCTTTTTGGTTGACCGCACATCTACAACAAAGTAGGGGAGGTCGCCGGTTTGGCCAAATCAGTGAAAGTAGATACCGTAATGGGCACCAGATGTTGGCTCAATCTAACTATTCGCAATAAGTATTTCTACATGATTATGCTGCCTACTGCAAAGGTCCGTCTAGCCTCCGAGATGGTGCTGTTCTGTTTATTCAGCCAACATTGCAATCTTGCACCCTGGACAAATGTGATGACAACCTTGAGTCAGTCTGGTGCGAAATTATGCTGTTTTTCTGAAAAATTTCAGTTTTATAGCTCGAGTGGTTTAGCGTGCACCAAATTCAATCTCATTTTGAAATGAAAGTAATATCTACTTATGAAAAGTCTATTTATGAAAGTAATTGCAGCTAGGATAAGAGAAACACTCAGCTTCGACCAACCAAGATAAAGCTGGTTTTAGGAAAGGTTACACGACAATGGACCACAGTCATGCTATCAATCTAATAATTGAGAAGTTCGCAGAACATAACAAATCTCAACATATGGTCTTGATATACTACGAGAAAGTGATTCCATAGAAATACAAGCAGTTCTAGAAGCTTTGCAACGACAAGGTGTGCCTGACGTATACAAGAAAAGCGTGAGTAACAACTACAAAGATTGCACAGCCACACTACTCGTACATGAAAACAGCAGAAAAATTCCGATCAACAGAGGAGTCACACAAGGAGATACAATATCCCCAATGTTATCAACTGCATGCCTAGAAGAATTGTTCAAATGTCTAGACTGGGAACAAAAGAGAATTAGAATAGATGGAGAATATCTCAGCAATTTAAGGTTTGCAGACGACATTGTGCTCTTTAGCAATGACGGTGATGAATTACAAAACATGATTGACAAGCTAAACCAGGAAAGTCTTAAGGGGGGACATCGCAATGGGAATGCTCAATTTGATCAAAATTTTCCATTTTTCAATTTATTTTTCACGATCGTTGGACATTCTTTTACCTTGTGATGGAATATTATAATGAAATATGCAGTAGTAGTACAGAAAATGCCACTTTATCTATGTGTTGTCATCCAAAATCGCAAGAGAATCAGGCTTCCGAAGGTGCCGTCATCTTGTTATCATCGTGAAAAGGAGCATTTGAACCTCAGGATAGCCACACCACTGCGTTTCTCCAATAAGAAATAAAACCTGCAAAAGTGAGAAAGACGTCAGCTGCTCAAAGTTAATATTTCACTGTTTTCATGAAATAAAACTTTGAGCTCCGTTCTTTCAGCTTCCATTTTTTGAGAAATTGCTTTCAGTCATCCCAGCACCATTTCATACCTAATTAAGCTAACTTGATTGTTTTTTTTTAACTTAGATCCTGAAACGTTGGTGAGTGCCGTAATGCTTTTCATTTATACTTGCACATCGCACAAACTTTTATAATTGTATTTTTGCAGAAGTTCCTAGTAAGAAATTATATTGAGGACATTTCAAATATTTTTTCTGCACTCATTTGGACAAAAGAAAAAAAAAATCAACGAACAGCTTTACGGCACAGAATGGGCCTTAGTGTATATGGTTAAGTAAAAATGGTACTGAAATATTGTCTAATTTTCCAATTAATTAGTGGATGATCGTAAGGGTATATAAGGTGATGGAACTCAAAAACCATAATATGTAGCTTAAAACCGATTTCATTCCAGATATCAGCATTACAAACTACGTCAGTGTGCCAAATTTCACCAGTTTATACCCATAAATAACAAAGATAGTTTTCACTGCCCCGCCCCCCCTTAAAATAGGACTAAATATGAATAGGCAAAAGACTAAATTATTCTCAACAGTCTAGCTAAGGAACAGGAATTTAAAATTAACAATGAATGTGTGAACGAATACGTATATCTGAGGCAGTTGTTAACAGGGACACCTAAGCATCTAAAGGAAATCTACTGTAGAATAAGAATGGGATGGAGCGCCTTTGGGAGACATTCCGAAGTCATGACTGAAAACTTGCCACTGTCACTAAAGCGAAAAGAATTTAGTCACTGCATTCTCCCAGTACTAACATATGGTGCAGAAACATGGAGGTTAACTAAAGATCTAGAGGTTATATTAAGAAGCATGCAGCATGCAATGGAGAGAAAAATGATAGGTGTAACGCTAAGAGATAAAAAACGAGTAGAGTGGATTATAGAACAGACAGAGGTAGCCGATATTCTTATATCAATTAAAAGAAAAAAATGGACCTCGGCAGCACATATCATGCGGAGGACAGATAACAGATGGACGGTAAGAATGACAGAATGGATAGCAAGAAAAGGAAAATGTAACAGAGGCCGGCAAAAGGTTAGATGGAGCGATGAAATTAAGAAGTTCGCGGGCATAAAGTGGAACCAACTCGCTCAGAATAGGGTAAATTGGAAATCGTTGGGAGAGGCCTTCGTCCTGCAGTGGCCTTAACCCTCTGCTGCCCGTGCAAAAACAGCCGGATAAATGGCATTTTTTTCCTGCGATTATTTCTCTGCACGGGCCTCTGAGCCAACCTCCATTATCTAAGAACGAAAATATTTACCTCGTTTTGTTTAAAATGAACCCACACATATGTGTGGGCTGGGCTTTTATTAGTATGACTTCCAGTACAATAAAAGAAATGAGTGCATGCGAATTTGCGCCCCTTAAATATGGAAAGCTTTAAATCAAATCATGTCGCTTGTCCTACAGAGGTAGACGTCACATTGTGTACAGAATGTGCGACTTCTGATCGTCATCGCAGGGAGGGCACAACTTCTCCTGAAATGACTCCTCCTTCCAATCGTCGTTGCCTGGCGGCTGACTTTTCGGTGCAGATGACGAACTCGGCATGTTTGCGACTCTAGCATCATCAAGCAATGCCTCATGTGATTGAGGTGACGCCGAACCTTTCTGTGGTCGCTTTTTACAAGCCAGGATCGTGGTCCGACGCGGCGCAATATTTCGCCTTCAATCCAATCTGGCTTTTTCACAAACTGCCGGATAAGCACTCTATCCCCTACAGTGAAGCGGCGTGATTTTGGCAATGCCTCCTGGCTTTCAGGAATTTGTTTATCTGCCTCCCGTTTGAGAAGATCGAGAGGGCAGAGCAATTCTCGCCCGAACATCGCTCTCGCAGGTGTCATTCCTGTGGCAGTGTACTGGCGCTGTGGCACGATCGCGAGCCTGGTGTCAGGCGTTGGAGTCACTCCTGGCCAACGTTCGACACCAGGCTAGCGCTCGGTGCCACAGCGCCAGTACAGTCGCCGCGCCGCACTTCGTTGTCGTCTTCTAAGGCGACATGTCACTCTTCCTCCCTTAGACGAAGTCTCCATAGCGGTCTGGAGGTCGCCTAACCTCTGGTGGTCGCAGTTGCCAAGTGGTCACTGCCTGTGACGTCGACGGTTGCGAGGGAGTGTCGTCCTGCATCTCGGGCGAGTCATGCGGTTGAGCATTGAGCTCGACGGTGTCTCTTCTGGTGTTGCGTCCAAGAATGATCAGCTGCGCTCCATATGTCGGCGATTGGGTTGTTTGTCCGTCAGAACCTCGTTTTCCTCATGTGTTGAGGTACTCCGAACCTTTCTGGGTTGCTTTTTTACCAATCAGAATCGTGGTCCGACGGGATAAGCACTCTATCCCCTACAGCGAAGCGGCGTGATTTTGGCAATGCCTCCTGGCTTTCAGGAATTTGTTTATCCGCCTCCGTTTGAGAAGATCGAGAGGGCAGAGCAATTCTCGCCCGAACATCGCTCTCGCAGGTGTCATTCCTGTGGCAGTGTACTGGCGCTGTGGCACGAGCGCGAGCCTGGTGTCAGGCGTTGGAGTCACTCCTGGCCAACGTTCGACACCAGGCTAGCGCTCGTGCCACAGCGCCAGTACAGTCGCGCGCGCACTTCGTTGTCGTCTTCTAAGGCGACATGTCACTCTTCCTCCCTTAGACGAAGTCTCCATAGCGGTCTGGAGGTCGCCTAACCTCTGGTGGTCGCAGTTGCCAAGTGGTCACTGCCTGTGACGTCGACGGTTGCGAGGGAGTGTCGTCCTGCATCTCGGGCGAGTCATGCGGTTGAGCAGTTGAGCTCGACGGTGTCTCTTCTGGTGTTGCGTCCAAGAGATCATCAGCTGCGCTCCAATCTGTCGGCGATTGGGTTGTTTGTCCGGTCAGACTCGTTTTCCTCATGTGGTTGAGGTGACGCCGAACCTTTCTGTGGTCGCTTTTTACAAGCCAGGATCGTGGTCCGACGCGGCGCAATATTTCGCCTTCAATCCAATCTGGCTTTTTCACAAACTGCCGGATAAGCACTCTATCCCCTACAGCGAAGCGGCGTGATTTTGGCAATGCCTCCTGGCTTTCAGGAATTTGTTTATCCGCCTCCCGTTTGAGAAGATCGAGAGGGCAGAGCAGTTCTCGCCCGAACATCGCTCTCGCAGGTGTCATTCCTGTGGCAGTGTGTATCGTCGTGTGTTGCCGATACAGAAATCTTGCAAGTCGGCACTGTATGGACTTGTCTGCATCCCTCAGCAGTGCTCTTTTCAGCTCCGCCACATAGCGTTCTGCCTGGCCGTTTGTTGCAGGGTGGTACGCTGGTGAAGTTGCAGCCTGTAGGCCGTTCGACGCATAGAACTGCTTCATCTCGTTGGAGATGAATGCTTTTCTGTTGTCGGAGATGACCTTTCGGGGAATGCCGAACATTGCCAAGAGGCTTCGGAGCACGTCGATAACAGCCGCGGATGTTGCTTGCGTCACGTGCCGGACTTCCACCCACTTTGTGTATGCGTCCACAACAACCAAGTAGGTGCGCCCGAGTAGTGGCCCCGGTCAACGTGCACCGTGTTCCATGGTGTCTGGGGACGGTCCCAGGTAGGAATAGGAGCTTTGGGTGGGCTCTTCTGCGTTGCTTGGCATTCACGGCACTGTCGCACCGTTTCCTCGATCACCTTGTCAATTCAGGGCCACCATACATAGCTCCTTGCGCACTTCTTCATGGCTACCATGCCTCTGTGACCAGCATGCAGAAGTGCCAGAACATGGGATCGTGCTGAGCTCGGTATGATCACTCGGGATACAAGTGTGATGCACTCGTGATGAAATGCTAGTGCGGTCGCTCGTCGTCGGTAAGGAGCAAACTCATCTCCAGTGAGTTTCTCCACTGTGCCATCCTGCACTGCCTTGTACAACCTCTGCAGGATGCTGTCTTGTTGTGTCAGGCGTGCTATCTCGGTAGCAGTCAACGGAGGTCTCGATAAAGCTTCGAACAATAGTACGTCGCCTGGAGGCCAGGGTTCATCGAGACGTTCTGGTAATGGCAATCGGCTCAACGCATCCGCGTTTTGAATGTTCTTGCCATGTACGCGTAGCCTAGTCATGACCTTCTGCGTGCTGGACGCGTCGATTAAGGTGTTGAGCTCGTAAAGGGCCAGGTCTGGTGAGTCTTGCTGAGTCGTCACTGGTGCTGAGGCAGCTGTCGAAGTTCCTTCTCGGGGATATTCGATGCTATTGCTCGTTTTTGCCTCTTTCCGCTTTTTCAGGCAGGCCTTTTCAATGTGTCCGCGTTTCTTGCAGTAGTTGCAGGAGGCTGTCTGGAACTTGCAAGTGTCCGGATTATGTTGCGCGTTACAACGCCAACAGCGTTGTTTCTTCTTTGGGGAAGAGGTACTCGAGTGACCTTGGTTGTCTGTCTTGCAGATACTTGTGCAGGATTCGTGAATCTCTTTAAATTCGGTTTTCACGTTCTTCTGGTTTTCGACGGCGTTTTCAGCTCGCAGTGCGAGGTCGAAAGCTTTCTTGAACGTCAAGTCCTTTTCTGCGAACAGCCGTTGCTGGACCTGCTCGTTCCGAAGACCGCAAACGAAACGATCACGCAGCATGACGTCCATAGGCAGCATTGTCGGATTCGCCGCAGTGTCTGCGCTTGTCCCAAAATTGCAATCTGCCGCTAGCTTCTTGAGCGCCGTGACGTAATCACTGACCGTTTCGTCGTGCCGTTGGTCACGTCGCTGGAATCGTGCCCTGCAGAAGACCTCAGACGGTTGTGGATCGAAGTGAGCCTTGAGCATCGCGACTATGTCCTCGTAGCTCACTTGGTTGGGCTGCTTCGGTTGAATGAGGGCGCAGACGATGTCATAAGTCTGTTCCCCGCACAGCGTTTGCAGATGAGCACGTTTCTTCGATGCGTCCGTAATGTCGTTAGCCTCGAAGAAGAACTTTAGCCTCCCATACCAGGATCTCCAGGAGCCGGAGCTGCCGCTGAATTCGGGTAGCCGACCAAAGTCAGGCGTCGCCATGTCGTTTCCTTGACGTCGGTGGAGTGCCGATGAGTCCAGTCTTCCTCGTCGCCAACTGTTACGTCTGTACAGCCGCTTGTGGCTGTAGACGATTTATTAAAGTACAGGAAACGTAAACAAGTTCAGAAGCGTAGCTCAAGCGTTGGAGTCACTCCTGGCCAACGTCCGACACCAGGCTCGCGCTCGTGCCACAGCACCAGTATACTGTATACAGACTGTATACAGTCGCGCGCGCACTTCGTTGTCGTCTTCTAAGGCGACACTGCTTGCAACTTCGCTCTCTGGTGACCCCCAGTCTGGGTCGTCGTCGTCACTGAGGCAATCAATATCGGAAGATTCCAACATGTTCGAAATTTCTTCCATGTTTTCATTTTCTTGACTGAAGATCCCTGAGGAAGAAAAAAAAAAAAAAGCGACCTCAGCGCTAGCGGCTTGCCTACGATGGCTACGTTCAAGCGGTACCATGCAGCTTGCGTTCCTAGTGACATCTGCCCAAACCACACGTATGTGTGTGTGGAACTTCGAGAAGCACTAGCTAATTGTTTCCAGCGAAATCATGCCTATTTCTTTTACAGATATATTCGTTGATGAATCAGTAGGCACATTGCCAAATTGCATTGCTTTCCAAACGCTAATTATCAATATTGTCTGCTACTTACGTCTTGGTGCTTACGGGCGCTGGCGCCGATCTGGTTGCGCCATTTTGAAAATGCCGCGGTAGTCCCCCTTGAGGATCGTTTGCAAACTAGCCAGATCGGTTAATTCAGGGAAAACGACACAAACGTGATGGTTGAGCTGAATGTGTGCGTGGGTGTAGAAAGTATCCAGAACGAATGTTTTTGTTGCCCGCACGGTTGTGTCGGCAGGGCAGGAAAGGGACAATAGGCTGATGATGATGATGAAATTCAGATTTCAGAGCAGTCTGGGCTCTCTATGAGGTGGTTTCAGAGCTGACTTTTTCCAGTCCAGCTTTAAGCATATCTTCGTGGACCACCGTAGACTCAGCTACAAGCAGTGACCACATTCCAATCACTTTCGAGATTAATCTGCCAGTGACCTCTTTAGAACGGAGAATTGGCACATTTGTAAATTATTCTAAATTTCAGAAAGAATTAAGGACCTCCTTGGTTTCGCGTGAAGACTTGCAGGAAGATGCTAGGGCTATGAGCCTTAGCGCTGTCTTGAAGCGCACATTAAAGAACTCCACTTTTTCATTAACATCAGCAACTGGTGGAACGATGAATGCGCGAGGGCGTATAGAAAGCGAAAAGCTGCGTGGAAAAAGCTGCTTGCCAATCAATGCCCCGCAAATTGGAGAGATTACACATTTGTGGCAGCCGCCTTTAAACATACAATAAATAAAGCAAAAGATGATTACGATATTGGCAGGTTCAATTATCTTTCTCAACCTCAAAATAAAAAAGCTCTTTTTAGATTTCTACGTTCAAGAAAGATGATACCCCCGTCGCCAAATATTGATTCTGTAGTTTTTTCACCACGCGAGTTGTCAGATATATTAGATAATATTGCAAAAGGGCTGGAAGACAGATTTATGTCGACTATGCCGCAACACATACCTAACCCTACACGCGTTGAGAACTTCAGTGAAGTTACTTTAGAAGAACTCGCAAACGTCATTCAGAGTTTGCCTTCTTCAGCACCTGGACCGGATAGAGTAACTTCAGCAATGATAAAAGTAGTTTATGAGGTATCACCAAGCGAAATTCTAAATTTGGTAAATTACTCTTTGAAACATGCCTGGTTGCCTGCGGAATGGAGGCTTGCTAAAGTGATTCCGCTACTTAAAAAAGAGGGGTTAGGATTTGTTCTAGACAACATAAGACCGATTTCTCTGACTTCTAACGTCGTGAAGCTCATAGAAAGGGTTTTGAATATTCGAATAGCAAAATATATTGATTATAACTCAATTCTTAGTCCTTGCCAAATTGGCTTTAGGTCTGGGTGCTCGATATGGTGTGCGCACGTTGATTTAGAGAGTCGCATACAGCTGGCTCGTCAGCGAAGGCAATATTCGGCGTTAGTAACTCTTGATTTGTCTAAAGCATATGACAAAGTTGAGCATGCAATTTTACTAAAACAGATGGAGCATTATGTATTCCCACATTACATAACAAGTTGGGTTTCAGAATTTTTGAGAGAAAGAGAATTCTATTGCTTTCATCGTGGCTGTTCATCCCGCAAATATAAGCAGAAACGTGGTGTACCTCAAGGATCTGTCCTATCTCCGGTGTTGTTCAATATATTCATGAGCTCCATTCCTCTCCAGCAGGATGTGCAAGTATATGTATACGCGGATGACATTGCTTTTTTCACGGCCGATAATGACTTACACGCACTATATCAGACACTACAGAGGTATCTGAATTCCCTAGATATATGGCTACAGCGTATACACATGTCGCTGAATGTTGATAAAAGTGCGCTTCTTGTTTTCCCTGTTAATGGGCCCGTGAACATCTCACTGGTATATCGTCAACAGTTTATTCCACAGGTAGTTTCTTTGAAATACTTGGGCATCATATATAATGGGACACTTAATTGGAAACCTCACATTGAACATGTCACGGTTAAAGCAACACGTGCAGTGGGATGGTTACGCAAACTTGGAAACTGTAGAATGGGACTGCGAAGACATACTATGATAATGACTTACAAAATGTATGTGCGGCCCATCATGGAATTCGGGTGCGTATTATTCTCTGGAAGCGCAGCTTATAAAATTAGGCCTTTAATATTATTAGAGAGGGAAGCATTGCGTTTGTGCCTTGGCCTTCCAAAGTACGTAGCAAATAATGTTTTGTATACATGGAAGCACGTTTGCCATGCTTGCGAAGTAGGTTTAAACTTCTTATGGTTCAAACATTTTTAAAGATATACAATTATCATCAGAGACGATCAATGTATGTTTTCATTAATGAACCCAACTCATTTTTTGGAATACAGTGGTCGAGGCTCCATACTCCTCAGATTGTACTCGTACAAGCAGAGCTAGAGCCTCTAAAGGTACAAATCAGACATACTGCAGCAGTTATAAATGGCCGATTACGCCCACATATTGAGTTTGATGACATTTTCCCTCCAAATGCCAAACAACTGTCTTTTCGATATTTGAACAACCAATTAGAGGATTACCTTGCTCACCTAGACACCACTAATATTATAGCAACAGACGCATCGGTATTAAAGGAAAAGGCTGGAGTGGGAATTTTCTCCCCTTCTCTTGCCTGGTCCTTCTCATTCAGGCTTCCAGATTACACTTCCATTTTTATGGCTGAGTTGTTGGCTATTGTGTTAGCGCTTCGTAAACTTCCCCCACATGATTCGGTAGCAGTCATAATTACAGATTCGCGTTCAGTATGCTCAGCTCTCCACGCGGCAACAAATTCAGATCTCCTCAACATGTTTCATTCTCTAATACCTGCCAATTTGCAAACTATTCGCCTGCTATGGGTACCAGGCCACTGTGGATTATACCTAAATGAAATGGCAGACTCGTTAGCCGCATCATCTTTAAATGGTCCCATAATACCCGTCTTACCTGACACAGCTTACGTGACAGCACTCCGGTACAGAAATGCTTGTTTACAAAGTGAATTCGAGTCCTATCTAAGCAGACTAAAAGACTTCGAACATTTGAGATTTTGCTGGAATAAACAGTGGTGTGCATCCCGGCAATTAGAGGTTTCATTCACCAGACTACGCTGTCGAGTTCCGCACCTGAACCTTTACTTGCACAGAGTCGGTCTGCGGATGTCCCCACTATGTCTGTTTTGCAATGAAATCGAATCGATTGACCACTTCTTTTTAGATTTTCGCCGATACTCTCTTCAGAGAAAAATGTTCCTCGAAACTCCACTTCGAAAGATGGAGTTAGAAATGAAAATTCCTGCAATTTTATCATTTAGGGGCCACTATATTCGGGTACTGTCACCGGGATGTTTGCTCCGCTGTCTTAGACTTCTTAAATGAAACAAAAAGAATTCCTTGCTAATTCTATTTGTACTTCCAATCCCGTTTTGTGCCAAAATCACTCCTCGTTGCCCTCATATCGAAAAGTTTCATTACTCTTGCATCCCTTCCATTCCATCTGTTAGTCTGACTACTGGACCGTTCAGTTTTGTTTTGTCTTTCTTTCCCTTCTTTCTTTCTGTAGTTCCTTTTCTGTTTCTTTTTGCTTGTTCTTATTCTTATTGGCTCAGTCCCTCTTGAAACAACACTAGATTTACTGACTACTGTCGCCCGATTCTTGGCCTATCCCCCTCAGTGGGTGAGCGCCATAAAATAGGCCCATCATCATCATCATCAGAGCTGCCTCAGGAAATCGTGTTGTTCGGTGGAGATTTCAATCTGTCAGGCTCGTGCTACCGCGATAAACGGTGCCGCAAACACTGGTATAAAAATGTTAACAGGGACATTTGGTCTATTGCAATACCTAAAGGAGTACTCACACGATTTTGAAGCGGCGTAGAATATGCATTTCTCGTTTTCTAGCCATTCAATGTTTACGCTGTCCACACAATGAAGCCAGGAAAGACGTACAAAGTAGCTTTCATCAACCAGCGTTGCAGCTCAGCTCCAAGGCAATGAACACTATGATGATGTGTGAACACAGATTCTTAAGAATCACCAAAATCACTGGACGACTGTGAAATCATCGTTGTTTGCGTGCTCACGTGTAACTGACCATAGCCGACAGAGTTGCAGCGACGCTATCATGAAATGCTGTCCCTACGTGACTTTGACATACGTCAGACTGTGTTGTTACGTCACTAGGAAACTGCCCGCTTGAAATCGAAACTGAAAGTGGGCTTTCAAGAGAGCCGTAATAAAAATATATTCATCGCACTGCGGGGCAGTGCAGTGGGGTTATCCACGCCAGTGCTTTTATTTATAGCAGCAATATGAGAATGTCAAAAATTCGTCTCACTACTCCTTTTTGGAGGAACCAACACATACTGCCATATCTTAGATCTGCTGTTCTCAAGCTCAAATAGTTTAGAAAGTTACACTACTGTCATAGCATTAGTGATCAACTTGAAACAGTTGCAACAACAGAAACCACATTCCAGTGGCTTATGTCCTCTGAGTACAGGAAGGCATCTTTTTTTTTTTTTCTTTGTGCGAAGAAGAATTACGCAAGCATAAATGAGAAACTTGTTCAATACTTGCCTACACGTGAGTTCCTGGTGGAAGAATGCAACGTGCACGAATTCTGGTATGCATACAAGCGTAAAGTTCTTGAACTTTCAGACTGGGCGTGTACCAGGCAAGCATTCATAAAAACCTAAGAATAAAACACTGCTTTCTACCAGCAGTTTTACAGCTGATAAAATGCAGAAACAAATTTTTACGCAGTTCAAAAGAACCAATAAGAGCAAGGCTCATTATGAGAAGTTGGCACAATTGAAGAATGATTACAAATGCACAATTAACATCACAAAAAAAGTACAGAATGACAGGCTAAAACAAAGGAATCTAAAACACATTTGGAAGTATTTGAAAGCGTGTGGATCAAGCGACATGTGTATTTCAGAAATCATATGCAATAACCAAATTGTCAAAGAGAATGAAGCAAAGGGGATGTATTCATCCACTTTGCTTCATTATAATAAAACGAGTTGTTCCATTTGGTATTTCTCACTGTGAACGGAGACATGTCAGTGACACTATATAGCGATGTGCTACTTAGGCACCCGTAGAGCTCAGAGTGCACGGTATCAAAAAATTGTCAGAACAATCGGATAAATCGAAAGTAGTTTGTCGAGATGGTATGTCGTTCCGCATAGTAAAGCGTCGCACTGTGCCTATTTTACATAATCTATTCATGACATTTATGTGTTCACTTTAGACGAGTGAATTGCCAAGTGACTCGGGCATAGCACATGCTGTGCCAATTCATAAAGATGGTTTGTGAAAATATGTCTAAAATTATGTGCCTACCTCAATGACCTGCATTGTATGCAAGGCAACAAAACATCTGACACACACAGCTGTCATAAACCACCTCGAAGAGAATGATATTCTAATTCAAGAATAGCATAGCTTCAGTAAGGGCTTGTCCTGCACTACATAATTAGTGGAATGTTATCATGACTTGGGATTGCGAATTGATGCTGGGGGTTATATCAACTTGTATTTCTGGACTTTTGAAAAGCATCACGACACCCTTCTCTTCTCATTCACAAACTGAAGCAGTTAGGCATATATAATGTTGTCAAATGGATCCAGGAGCTTTTTGTCTGAGTGTTTCGAGTAAGTCGTAGTTAAGGGAACATGTTTAGTTATGCAAATGTAACCTCCAGAACCCTACAACACCCTACATTAGGACCTGTATTTATTATAAATGCATGCAACAGATGTAGGTGATGCCTCTGTTGTGTACTCCGTTATTGCTAGTTACAGATGACTGTGTAGTGCAATCTAGGCATAACAGCGTTTCAGAGATGAACAAAATATACGACCAGTGCACACAATGGAACATGTGTATGAACACTATTAAAAATGCATTCACTTGTGTTTCATCAAATAAAAAGAAACTTGTAAATAGCTACAGCATTATGAGTTCGGTGCAGATCATGGTTTATGCTTGTGACTACTTAGGCTTCACGTTTTCTTATGACACTGTTCATAGGATCACATATAACTGATATAGTGGGTAAGCCTGGTAGGGTTTTGAACTTCATTCAACGAAACCTAAGATAACCCAAAACGCAATGCATTTACTACGTGTAAGACCAATATTAGAACGTGCCTGCCAGTATAGGACCATTTCAAAACTGTACACTTATTTTTCAGAAAGATTGTATTCAAAATACAGCGTCCAGGTATGTCATGGGCAACTCGCACAAGAGAGACAGCGTTACCATGACGAAACAGGCACTGACATGGGAATGACTGTCTTGCAAAAATTAAGGCTCAAACTATTCTTTTCAGATATTCTACAATAACAATGGAAATTACAAGGAAACTCACCTAAAGAAACTTTTACATTTACGAATATAATAATCAGAAATTTGAAAGAATGCAAATACCAGCCAAGGGCGTGCACATTTGCTAATCCATTCTATTTCTTTTTCAAAGAGTGTGGCTTAAAGGGGTCGTGAAATATTTTCTCGACATTTTGTACTAAGTGCATATTTGGGATCCTCACCCTCCAATCAACAATGTGCATTATTCCGTTGCACCGTATGGGTTGATTTAGAGCAATAAAAAAATGCGGTTTCGGTTTCACTGCGTGCATTCTCCTCAACTCTGCAGGTTGACGTCATGTTAGTAGCCACCAGACCTCAGAGACCGGCGCGCCCTCGGAGGCAACACAAAAAGAAACCTTGCAGCAGCATTGCTTTCGAATGGCGGCACCGTATGATTTCTAAGTATTTCCTTTCTATCTTTCAAGTAAACTGACTCTCCTAGAGCAAACGCGAGTTCACTATACATTTGAACTTAAAAATATCTTACTCCAACGTCACCGAATAGTACCATGCTGGCAGGTAGTGTCGCAGTATCATTTTAGAAGCGCAAGAACAATGGGGTTTCAAACAGGCGTTACTAAATGTGCACTGAATATTTCGCCAAAATATTTCAGAAACGGCTTGTTGAATGCATACTAAGCAGTGAAAATTACAATCGGGCATCTCCATATTCTTTTCACGACCCCTTTAACCGAACAAGCTATTCCAAGAACAAGTTCCAAGGATGAATTCTTGGTATTTATGTTGCGACCCTGCCTGCTGCAACGCCCACAGGCAAGATGGGTTTATTGTTGAATAAGGAACCCGTTGCTCCATTATTTGCATTATTTCACAACGGCAGTAAGCTACACATTGAAGGAAGTAAGTGCACATAGTTACCAATCTCCCATAATGTGACCAAGTATGCGTGGAGAGACATATTCACGCTGTAGATGCACAGGTGCGGCTACCTGTACGTGATCTGATATGAATTCGTGGAAACATAAAATGGAAAAACAGAAAACAAAGAATAGAAAGAGGGAATGAAAGGTTGGGACACTAAACTTCTTGCATAATATCACGCAAGTGTCTGAGCTAGCTTGGAGCAGATATGCTAAAGAATGGGGTCCAATGTAATAGTAGAAATGTGGTTATGAAGAACTTGCATATTGGTTATTGACTTTGGTCAATTTAGCCAAATGAATATTAAACTTTAGAGATAATTGTCGTCTTTTCCAAGCAACAGTACATCCCACAGAACAGGAGACACATTAATAACAAATGCCTATGGTTCACACATGATATTGCTCCATTTCAAATGTGTAGGTAAATGAAGAAGCAAGCAGGGTAACACAAGCGTTTCAAGCCTTATGTCTAGCCTGCGGGAACAAATGCAATCGGAAAGATTTTCTATTTTTTTTTTGGTTACCTTGCAGACATGCATGAATGAAGGATCATCAGAAGTTCTAGCTCCACCAAACAATACTCGATGCCTTTCAGAGATAAATGTTTTAGGAGAAAGTATTGCTGACCCGACTGTCACTGCCAGGAAACTTAATGCCTTTTCCAATCCATATTCACACGGACAGTTTTGTGTCAACCATTTAAATGATACACACGCTTTTATGTTGCAGCCGAAATAGAAAGAAATGACGAGGGTGTTTTAAGCCTCTTGCATAAACTGGATGTGAAGAAAGCATGTGGTCTTGACCAATGACCTGATACCTTCTTTAGTAGATAAAGCTTTGTGGGTGGCAAAACAGTCCCACTATGTCCCTAAACAGCGCAGGAAGTTTGTACGATTGGCGCTCGGCGGAATTCATTCGAGTGCACATATCTAGCTCTCCACTTGAAATAAGCAGTCCGTTTTCTGTGACTATAACTTACTTGAACCCATCCTTAAGGCTATTATCCCTTAATATTACCTAGGAAATAGTAAGCTTCTGCTTTATCCCAAACAGCATGGCTTAAATCTGGTTTGTCTGCGGTAACACAACAAGATGAAATACCCCATAAGTACACTCAATATGAAAAAACAGACATTACTTTCTTGAATTTTTGAAGCAATTTGTCTCCGTTCCACATCAGTATCTACTAAGCAAACTGCTGTCAACTAGCTGCGAACATGAAATAGTGGCATGGATGAAAGCGTACTCCAAAGAGTTGGAAAATTACTCTGGGGCACCGCTGGGCTCAGTATATACTGAAGAAATTTATGGATGCATTCAACCACTGATCCCGATCAAACTATATGGCGATGATTGTGTTGTATATTCCACCATAAATAGCCAGCATGAATAAACTGAGTTTACGAATGCTTTACACACAATTCATGCATGATGTATGAAGTGAAGCTGCAGTATTTGCACTTCTAAAACTCCCTCCATTATGTTCAGCAACAAAAAGATGGCCCCTGCTCATGCTTATTCTTCAGGTAATGCTACCATCACGAGATGCGATTGTGTTTAATGCCACACCAACCAGTAACTTTGGCTGGGAACCACACATTAATGAGATAGTGTTAGAGAGCTCGTTCCGCAGAAACACCGCCGACGGTGACGGCATCGCGTGAGCGAAAAATAACAGCTCCAAAAATGGACAACTATGTCCATTTAGCGGAAAACATGCCAAGCAATGTCGTGACTACTATGGCCTCCGAGACTGCGGGCAAGCCCGCCCTCTCGCAGGCCATGCGACTAGAGCAGAGCCTATATGCGGTCTCGTTGGATGCTCTGCATCCATTTTTTTAGCATTTCATTCTCAGGACACCATTAAAGAAGTGAAGTACTGCAGTTGCTATTTCACCGACCATAGGCGATGCTTGTTGTGGTTGGCCGGAAGAGGTCTCAAGAAGAAATTGAACAGCTCTCAGATAGTTAATGCAAGAAAGACGACAGAATGTGACCATTTACGAATAAAAGTGTCACGTTTATGTGCAGTTCATAATACAGGACCATGTGACTACACCACTGCACGAAATTTTCATGAAATTGATATAAAAGTGCTGTTAAACAGATAGAAAACCCCTACCATTACAACAGATATGTTGCACGCGTGCTTGCGTGTGTCTATGTGTTGTGGGGAATTAGGCTGCTTGCCTTCGCCGTCAATCATCATCATAAAATTCGCTAGCTCCTGGCACGTACCGCCGGCTTGGGGCGGAGCGCGTGGAGCGGATCTGGGCAGTCGGCGCTGGGCTTGCAACGAGTAAACTACGTTGTTCCAATGGCTCGTGTGCCCATCTCTGGGAGCCTCAGCTGGCCAGAGGCTCAGAAGCCACGGCCCTGAGCCCACAGTGTGTGTGTAACAACACACATTAATAAGTATGCACTGAGTGGTTAAAGGTCAAACTAGTGGCCGGATTTAGCTATCGCATTAAACTCTTAAAGGCGAAGCTTAAGGGTCCCCCAATTTTTGAAAACATTTGTATGGGTGCACTAGAGAAATTGTCATTTTTCAAAACAAAACTACTTTACATTCCTCCTGCACTAAAACAAAATGCATAAGCTACATCAGTGCGTCGGAAGATGGAGTGAGTGGATTGTTATATAGAACCCTTGCCAACAACACCCGGTTAAAAAAAAATCTGAAGAGAATGCGGGACCTACCTTCATAGGGAACAAAAGGCCAGCGTTTAAATAACAATGGGAACATAATGTCCACTTTCTTGAACTGCTCCTAAATTAATAATGTTTCAACAAGACAAGTGAATATTTGTTTTTTATAAGCAACAAGGATGACAGACACCTCGTGAAAACAAACAACAAAATATAACTAACATAATTCGATTATG